>CALNVZ010003434.1:18728745-18775838 GCA_940671915.1 Paracentrotus lividus | reverse complement strand
AATTGTCCGGGGGTAGTTGTCCTGATACGGTCTGTAATATCATTGAGCTTGTTATTGTAATCATCGTTGTTATATCATTGTCTTCCTAAAAAATTGTAAATTAAATCAAATTTGTAATAAAATTAAAAGCTTGAAGCAGGAAACAAGCATGTTATCACTCTAGCCTGGAAATATATCGCCTTCAAACACCCAAAGGAGAAAAAAAAGTGGAAAGAGAATAAGATCTCGTTAGAGAGGGAGAGGGAGAGAGAGAGGGAGAGGGAGAGAAAGAGAGAGAGAGAGGGAGAGAGAGAGAGAGAGAGGGGGGGGGGGGGGCTAAAATAGGAAAGGGGAATGAAATGAAAATCCGTGGCCCAACATCAGTTCTTTACGTTTGCTGATATATTCAATAATTTTACGACAACGAATTAATGACATATTTTTATAAAGACTTAACAAAATAACAGAAATGGATAAATACAACCCTTTCTCTCTCTATCTCCCTTTATCCTTCCTTATCGTCTTCATCCTTCCCGTGAAACACGCAATTTTACTCTTGTCATCTCATTCTCTTTTTCTCTCTCCATGAAAACACCCTTAATGAACCCTTGCGCGATAAAAAATAAAGAAACAACAAGTTGACAAACATTTAAAAAAAATGAAAACGGAAAAAAAAAGATGAAAAAGAAATGGGGAGGAGAAACATGGTGTTTACTGAAAAAAAGTGATCGATTTAGAAAGATTGGCATGGGACATCCCCCTATACAATCGGCCATATCCATACAGTTTAATACATTTTATTATTGAAACATAATAATATTGTATGCATAAAAATATTACTTTTATCAATATTTTTTTTACCTTTTTTATTATTGGCACTCATGTATTTGTAGATCGAAAATGTCGAGAAAAAAAAATTAGGGAAGAATTCAATATTACATGAAATTATGTGTCAAGTTATCTGCCTGTATTACAATTTTCACAGCCACTTCATCAGTAGAATTTGGGCTACGTTGACTGTGATAACTTTGTGGAATAATTACAAGCAATGCTATCACTAATTAAATGTAGACTTTAACGTTATATACTCGAACTTCTTTCCCAGTGCACGTCTATAATAAACAGTAGTATGTCAGATAAAAATGTACTTTGAGCTTAGAAATGAATATCATTTTGCAGGTAAACTTTTACATTACATAATTGACTTGCTTTTAGAGCGCACATCTATTACAAACAGTTTTATGTCAGATACAAATTTATTTTACTTTTTCCAGAGAGAATTTTTGTTTTTGTTTTGAAGTTTAAGATATGTACAGCTTCATCACATTAAATCAGTTAGCACAAGCTAGAAAGAAGCTATGACAAATATTGTATCTGTTTAAAAATTTAGATATTGACGAATGTACTGACAATACTGACGGATGTGACGACACAAATGGAGATTGTACGAACACACCAGGGTCCTTTACATGTACTTGTAATACTGGATATAAATTGAATATGGACGGAACAACTTGTGATGGTAAATATGTTTTTTAAGAAGTATAGTCATTCATTATATAAACCATGGATATGGTGTTGCTTATGTTTAGGGATGTCTTTACAATAAAGAGTTCCATATCAGATACAAATGAATATTAAATGTAGACTTTGACGCTAAAACATCAAGACTTTAAAGATAAAAATGTACTTTGAGCTTAAAAATGAATATCATTTTGTAGGTAAACTTTTAACTTACATAATTGACTTGCTTTTAGAACGCACATCTATTACAAACAGTTTTATGTCAGATACAAATTTATTTTACTTTTTTTTTTTTTGAAGTTTAAGATGTGTACAGCTTCATCACATTAAATCAGTTAGCACAAGCTAGAAAGAAGCTATGACAAATATTATATCTGTTTAAAAATTTAGATATTGACGAATGTACTGACAATACTGACGGATGTGACGACACAAATGGAGGTTGTACGAACACACCAGGGTCCTTTACATGTACTTGTAATACTGGATATCAATTAAATATGGACGGAACAACTTGTGATGGTAAATATGTTTTTTTAAGAAGTAGTCATTCATTATATAAACCATGGATATGATGTTGCTTATGTTTAGGGATGTCTTTACAATAAAGAGTTCCATATCAGATACAAATGAATATTAAATGTAGACTTTGACGTTAAAACATCAAGACTTTAAAGATAAAAATGTATTTTGAGCTTAGAAATGAATATCATTTTGTAGGTAAACTTTTAACTTACATAATTGACTTGCTTTTAGAACGCACATCTATTACAAACAGTTTTATGTCAGATACAAATTTATTCTACTTTTTTTTTTAAGTTTAAGATGTGTACAGCTTCATCACATTAAATCAGTTAGCACAAGCTAGAAAGAAGCTATGAAAAATATTATATCTGTTTAAAAATTTAGATATTGACGAATGTACTGACAATACTGACGGATGTGACATCACAAATGGAGGTTGTACGAACACACCAGGGTCCTTTACATGTACTTGTAATACTGGATATAACTTGAAAATGGACGGAACAACTTGTGATGGTAAATATGTTTTTTTTAAAAGAAGTAGTCATTCTAGGAAGAAGACAACTTTAGACTGATTTGCAGTTTGCTCGACATTTATTCCGCTCCGAAACTAGGAGTCATTTTCCTCAAAACATGTAAAGTAGGAAAGTCAAAGTAAAACAAGTAACATGCATAAAAGCAATAACAAAATCTTATAACCACAATAAAGAGGGTCCACCATAAACAATTCGACAATAATGTATAAACATGATATGATTCAACAATCTTAAGGGTACATGTACCATGAGTGAAACTCAAAATTGTAGGGATCTCCGGTCACGTGATCAGCGGAGGGATAGTAACTCCTTCCGATCACCCCAGGTCCCTGGGGTTTACGTGACCTGCCGGTAGGATAGTATCTCCTACGGATGATCCCCACAACTTTTCAATACTCACAAAATCATCAATGCATAAATAACATAGTTATGGAAAACTATATTTGTGGGATCTCGAGTCACGCGATCAGCGGAAGGATAGTAACTCCCTCCGATCACCCCAGATACCTGGGGTTTACGTGACCCACCGACAGGATAGTATCTCCTGCAGTATCCCCAATGTTATCCCGGTGCTACTATACCAGCGCATATATAACAAGTGGTGATAATCGGAACCAACCATGGAATAATCACGAGTAAAAGAAATCCTCCCCCAGTCAACCCCCGTGTTACCATGATATTAAGTACATACAATTCTTTATATCACTCAAAACAATATTTCACATTCAACGTAAGTGTTCAATTCCGTCAACATTGTACTTCCAATTTGTTAATCCTCAATCAACTTTACATGTAAGTAGTTTACTTCTTCAACTCTACTTAAACTAAAGAGGGGTGGGTGGGCCGGGGATAAAGGACTTCTCCAA
This sequence comes from Paracentrotus lividus, assembly GCA_940671915.1. NCBI lineage: Eukaryota > Metazoa > Echinodermata > Echinoidea > Camarodonta > Echinidae > Paracentrotus > Paracentrotus lividus. The sequence continues at coordinate 18,772,408 of CALNVZ010003434.1, read as the reverse complement.
GCGGAGATAAAGCCGAAAGTGAGAAAATCTTGCACACGGCGTTCCCACGCTTATTGCGCGCATAACTCCACGGTTGTAGATTCACTGGCTGTGCGCATTTTCGGTTTCTTTACAAAGGTAAATTTCACATGTCGCTGTCTCACAAAGGCACCGCTTAAACAGCTGTAAAAGGCGCACGCTATTTCTGGCCTATACCAGCAATTGTTTTGTCTATCCTTGACTCTCCCAGAATGACTCTGATCATTTATTATGATCACGTTATTCTAGGAAGAAGACAACTTTAGACTGATTTGCAGTTTGCTCGACATTTATTCCGCTCCGAAACTAGGAGTCCTTTTCCTCGAACATGTAAAGTAGGAAAGCCAAAGTAAAACAAATAACATGCATAAAAGCAATAACAAAATCTTATAACCACAATAAAGAGGGTCCACCATAAACAATTCGACAATAATGTATAAACATGATATGATTCAACAATCTTAAGGGTACATGTACCATGAGTGAAACTCAAAATTGTAGGGATCTCCGGTCACGTGATCAGCGGAGAGATAGTAACTCTTCCGATCACCCCAGGTCCCTGGGGTTTACGTGACCTGCCGGTAGGATAGTATCTCCTACGGATGATCCCCACAACTTTTCAATACTCACAAAATCATCAATGCATAAATAACATAGTTATGGAAAACTATATTTGTGGGATCTCGAGTCATGCAGCGGAAGGATAGTAACTCCCTCCGATCACCCCAGGTCCCTGGGGTTTACGTGACCTGCCGGTAGGATAGTATCTCCTACGGATGATCCCCACAACTTTTCAATACTCACAAAATCATCAATGCATAAATAACATAGTTATGGAAACACTATATTTGTGGGATCTCGAGTCACGCGATCAGCGGAAGGATAGTAACTCCCTCCGATCACCCCAGGTCCCTGGGGTTTACCTGACCTGCCGGTAGGATAGTATCTCCTACGGATGATCCCCACAACTTTTCAATACTCACAAAAACATCAATGCATAAATAACATAGTTATGGAAACACTATATTTGTGGGGTCTCGAGTCACGCGATCAGCGGAAGGATAGTAACTCCCTCCGATCACCCCAGATACCTGGGGTTTACGTGACCCACCGACAGGATAGTATCTCCTGCACTATCCCCCGGTGCTACTATACCAGCGCATATATAACACATTCTACAAAAACCATACCCTGCCCAAAATAAAAAAAACGCCCACGCCTCCTCCCCCCAGCCGCAATAAAATATAAAACAAGTGGTGATAATCGGAACCAACCATGGAATAATCACGAGTAAAAGAATCCTCACCCACATTTTTTTTTTTTTTTTTTTTTTTTGGGGGGGGGGGTGGTGGGCATGGTTTGCCATGGTTGCTTTCCTTACCATCTATGGACCCATGCTGTTTCAAACTAGTATTAATATGACATGTATCATACTTCATGTATTTATCATGGATTCAATCCGTTACATATTGTAAGCTTATGTTATTATTCTTGCTGCTAGTCAGACAGTGATAGAGGCGAAAACCCGACAATATTGCCATTGTGGCTTAGTTTAACGAGCAAAATAATTATATTTCCTTTATCGGGGAAAATTCCCCTATGGCCCACTTTGTAGTTCCGAGGCTACTGTGCGACCGAGTGGCTCTGACTCCACCCTCTGCTAGCTTAATAATTATGTATGATGTATACTAGTACATCAAAATCAATCATTAATTTAAATATGGTTCTAGTTTGTCAGCAATTAAATAAGTTTCAAGTTTAATGTGAATCCCAACAATGAAGGCGTATATAACTGAATAATATGTAACTCATGTTGCAACACGCTATTCCTCAACTTTATGTGTTATAATGATTCCATGTGCTACAATTGTAATTCAATAACAGTCATATCCCACGGCCTAGTACCAATCTTCCCTAACATTCATGATTGGATTGATATCTCTTGTCACATCGAACCCAGTCTGTCCGAGATTCCACAAGGCTCATTAATATACATACGAGGCATAGCCGTCCGTATGTTTTGAAGAGCCATATCGATCGCGATTCTGCATTGGCAGGCATCATTCAGGCCCAAGTTATTTGTTCCCAGATGCACGGTTACTAGCGCAGGTGCTCGTTGGTTGTATCTCAACCTGTTCTCCACCAGGCGCGGAATGTCTTGTAACATCGCTCCTCCCTGACCGTGTCATTGGACCGTCCCTCTTGCTCTTCCAAGTCTTGGTGGTTGAGCATGCTCGCCCTCTGCTTGGCACGTCTGACCAAGCTGTCGCCTACGATCCAAATCCTGTCGCTGGTTGTCTCTGAAATAGGATGGAAAAAGAACTCCCCAAAGTAATATGTTCTATATTCCTATTCATATCATCATACACGTGGGCTACTTATCCTCCCACTTGTAATTTACAATGAAAGTATATTATAGTAGGTTTCCATTAAAAGAAAAAGGAAGGAATAATCGTTCCTCTGTGTTACATGCAAAACCTAGCAACGATGGGGGTTACGACAATATTAATAATTGGGGGAGTCTAATCAGGATAGTAACTCCTGGTTGATCCTCCAGCCCCATTCTGGTTATTAACATGAATAGCACTTCACATAATTGATCTGTACATTGTATACTTTGTATCATGTTCAACTTTAATTGTATTATAACAAATTAGGTTAAATAATTGTGTAGAATTATTACTGCCTTCCCATTTGCTCATTAATAATTTAATTCCAATTTGTCATAGTGTTGTGGCCTTGTTGGGAATTAATATTGTATAATTTAAGTGGAGCGCGTTGATATCGTAACATATTATGCTCTATATAAAATTATCATTATCATTATCCTTATTATTATTATTATTATGTTTGTAATAACATTTATTCCTATCAATTTTAAGTTGCACCTGATATTTAGCGGATATAACGCATATATACAAAACTGCGCCACCTTCCCATTGCCATTATCTATTCTAGGGGAACGCCTTTCAAGGCCGCTATAATTGCCGCTCCGATTCGAAAGGAGTATATGCCATACTGGCTACCACTATACCCATTATACTATAAAGTTTTCTTCAAAAATGAACTAAATTAATACCTAATTACAGGGGCCCCATCACAATGACAGAATAACAGACCATCTATATCAGGTCTTACACGGAGGTATGCTTTCATGGCTTTCCACTGGGCATTTTTCATCTATCCCATTGCCACCAATATTAATCATGGTTCCTTGCCCGTATTAATCGGTTTTTAAAAACCAAATACGTACTAGCAAGCTTCCCTTGGGGCCACTGGAAAATTTAATATCATCCCTCACTATGACCTTATTTAAATCATCGCCCTTCCTTTAAATCATAAATTCTCCCACTCTCAAACCCCCCCCCAAAAAAAAAATAAAAAATATGCCAATAAATATGATGCGTAAAACATCATTAATTCGTAGTTAGAATAGCATACCAAGTATAATATTGGTATAATTATCTCTAAAAATTCCCAAATTATGGGTCTTCTACTGTCTACCATAGACCTATCGCGCCTGCTCCCTTCCTGCATTTTCTTAATTAAGAAATATTTAGTTGGGTCCGCCCAGCTGTACATATTGTATAAATATGATAACGCTGCGACATGCTTTATAATGATTGATGATGATTTCCCATTAATGGAGAGGTGTGCGATGAATGCCATAACCTATATAGTTATTGCAGGCCATAATATATTCAGTTTTCTCTTCAATCGAAACTCTTGAAATAAATCTACAACACTCTAATATGCCCACTATAATCCCTCTGCTAAAGACTACCCTAGTAGTCTATATATTTCTATTGCTAAATTAGCACCATTCCCATAGATATACGACTTAATCGGTCTCGTGCTCCTAGTGCTAATTTGCGAAATCGCTCCATCTAAAATCATGAAAGGGAGTCGGCAACACCATTGTCAAGCATATATACATAAACTGCTTTATAGACAATGTTTTTCTTTAAGCAGATCAACACAAATTTACATAATAACTCCATTATTTTCAGACATAATAATATCTGCTTATTTATTACAAACTTCACTGACATATTGTCTATATACAGGACTATTCTCCTATTCTAAAATTCCTCCCCCCCCCCATGCAGCGACGGAGAGTAGAATGGGTATCATTTCTTTCCATGCTATTGACGTACCCTCGATAATTTCGCGCGACGACCACTTGTTATTAAACCACTTGCCTTCAAAATAGGCTCCGAAACCAATTTCCCCGCTAGCATCAGTGTACAGAACGTGGTCGTTAACTCCTCCCCACCCTTCCTGGGGGATGAATGATATGCCATTATAGTGGTTCAGGAATTCTAGCCATGTGGTTAGGTCAGCTTGGGCCCCCTCATTCAACAGTATACTGGTACTTTTCACATTTTTTCCTTTTGTTAAGTCTATTAACCGTCGTAAAAATGCTCTGCCCGGTCGTATAGCTCTGCAATGAAATTCAAGGAGCCAATCAAAGTTTGAATCTCTTTGACGGTGGCTGATTAATGAGCTAGCGCCCTACCGATTTTCCGTCTTATTTCCACCAGTTTTTCTTGTGGTACACGTACTTGCATTAGTACTGAGTCAAGCTCTAAGCCAAGAAAAGTCAATCTAGTAGTAGGCCCTTCTGATTTTTCTTTGGCTAGGGGGACGCCTAGTTCTTTGCACACTAATATTAATGTATCAACAAATTGTTTACACGTTAATTCTTCATTTTGTATTGAACCCACGCATAAGAAGTCATCCACATAGTGCACTATTTTGTTGGAGCCAATTCTTTCCCTAACGCAATAATTCATAGCATTCTCCACCACGAAAGTTTTATGCCCAAAACGGCGCCCTTCCCTTATTCATATTGAGTATAAACTTTATTATGCTTGACCCCGGCGTGTGGCCCATTCCCGCTTGGTTGCCCACAATCCCTATTGGGTTTGGGGGCGGTCGTATATCCGCATATTTCGCGGAGATCCCCCACCTATTACATAAAGGAGCCACAATTCCCCATCTATTAATGACCACAACCCGCCTTTTCTATGCATGCGATTTCGAAATTCGATATCATAATCTCTCCAACCATACCCATAATACCAAGAGGCAGCAGATCGAATTAATTGCCCATATTTCAGAAGCTCATATGAGCGAATTGGATTGGCTTCTAGATAAATACTGATATATACAAGAAATGCATCGGTCCACCATTGAATGGACACGATTTTATTTTTATTAATGATAGCGGATTTCAGCACTAACCTTCCCCTTCATAAAATATTACTAAGTCAGGGGCTTGTTCGTCTACTGCCTCTGGCATTAATTATATTATTATATTTAATATCTCACGAAATATATTAAAATCTACATATTACCCTCTCCATATTTTTTTCTTCATATTATAATATACTTTAGTCCCCAGTCTATCAATGACCGGAATGAAGGGCGACTGATCTATATTATATGTGTGTGCACCACTGTGCTCCCCCTTATATCCCAGGAAATAACGCCTGACTGAGTCGGTTGCCCGACACTGCTTGCCCATATGAAAGAATGGGCTTCATTATCCTGTTATGTAGTAGTAATATAGTCACTTGTTGTTATATTTCAGTATTAGCTATCCCCCTACTTCCTGACCATCTGTAAATACAATACCCAGTTTATTTGCCCCTTATCCACAAACATAAATACCCCTTTATTACCCCTTTATTATTTGATCATAAACAACCACCCAAGATACAACACATGCAAGAGTTCATTGTTCCACGAGACGTGGCACAGAGGAGCACGTGTGGTCACTCTTTCCCATTCTTGACCACTCCCCTAATTCCATAGCAACCCTCTTTAATAGACCAATAAGAACCTTCAAACTTTTACCCCACTGCCCCAAACTTTGCTGATGGTGAAGTTTCTCCATCCAAGAAGGGACTTGGTTTTGGACCAGCGTCGAGCACAGTCACCTTTAGACTTGCTCTGTTTTCATCATTGTATATATTCATATCTTCTTATAATAAATGCTCATAACTGTATAAATACAACTGTACCTCTTGCATCTTTTCGGTGTCAACAAAGTTAAATATCATATAGAAGATCCCATACTCGACATGGTGGAGAACCCGTTTCTCTTTTGAAGAGAGTACATTTTGCGTCAACTTCAACTAACTGAACATTTCTACGTTAAGCAAGATGTTGGACGTCAATACTATCTCCCAGGATGAGGATATTGATGACAACGATGACGACGAAGACATAAATACAGCCTGATCGATGCACCAAATCTTTAATTAAAATGCTGATCCTGAATTTCATCCTGACTTTCCATCTTCGCTGGACCCAACATCATCATTGGCATCTAATTCTTTTTCACTATTGTCGTCATCATCATTGCTGACTTCATCGTAGTCTTCATAGCTGTTCATCGTTGCTATTATCTTCATCTTCTTCATCATCATCGTTGTCGTCTTCATTGCTGTCTTCGTTGCTGTCTTCGTCATCTCCATCGTCATCATTCTAAACTTTCATCACCGCGCTGGCTTTCTTCGAACTGTATCCTGCTATGCTTTTTTCTCAGTACAATATTATCAGATCTCTAAGAACCTGAAGTGACTGAAAAATTGACTTTGACTCTTTATTTCATAAATTTTATATGCTGGACCCTTCTTCATAAATTCATCACCTTGTTTAAATTGCTCTTAATTTTTGACCCAATAATTGCTGTTTTTGGGGTAAGTGAAACCAAACTTTTACTGTTCCACGTGTGAGAGTGTTGTGAGAGTACGAGTGATTATTTTGTTAATTTAGTTTATCCATTTTGATTGAGTTGCGTTCATATTCTATAATCGATAATGGCTTATATTTGTAAGACCTGTGTAACCAGTTATTCGACATTATCGTAAATTATACTCTACTTGTAATAACTGCCAATAATAACTATGACCCTGGCCTGATACACCCACAATTAAAATATGACCTTTCCCCTCTTAATACCAGACAAAGCCCACCTGTCATGAATGTCCTTATAAATGCATTACCCACATTTGTTAACAGATGTCATAAAGCCCATGTCTCATAAATTACCTCTACCAAACACTGGACAATTGATATTCTAACCTCTATAAATTATTATTATCTACACAACTATAGTTTTTTTAATTTGTTAATTTTTCAGGAAATATAAAATGCTTCATTAAGGGAATAATATTTACATTATACAACTTTGTTATTGACAAGTCAAAATTCACTCGCTGTAACATAATGTGGTGCCTGCCAAACATTACATATAGGCATGACTATCAGAAAAGAAAAGTTGCAGATTTTCTTATCGAAATAGCATGTAACCATAGCTTGGGAATAATTGAGTTTATCATGAAATTGTAGAAGTAAACAGCAGAATTAGTATTATCAAGGAAGATGCTCTTCAATGGTCTGATGGTTATTGATATGTGTGATTCATTCAAATTGTTATATGTCATCATAAGACAGTTAAAATGTTTAGCGAGGCAAAATTTTCCAAGTTTGAATAATACTGGACATGCACTTTTGTGTATAAAAATATTCAGCATCATGCGCTCGATGTTGGGTATACAAAGCCTTGTCTATGGCATACAATAATTAAAACAAGTTTGAAGGTACTTGTAAAGGCTGTCAAAAAGATGATATGTAGCTCAAAATGATTGTTATGCATAATGTTATAATACATGGGACAATTTCATTGATTATATTATGCTGTAATCCCAGTTAGTACATTGTACAACTTTATTGGAATTTAAATTTCTAAACATTATTTTAAAAACTCTATGTAATTATGATACATTCCTTTCTTTTCGGAGCGAATTTGGAGTGAAACTCATATTTTGGTTATAGTGCGTAATCCTATGTTTAAGCTTCGGAATAAGAAGTACAAAAATGTTTAAATTATAATGGCATAGATGCACATCACCTTATGATGAGGACGCCCGCAGCTCTTGTACGATTGGTGTGTATGATATTATTAAAGAGTAAAGTAACCCCTTTGGTCACATCAAACTATGAATCCCCCAAACTGTTTTCAGTGAATTAAGATTTTCAATATCACGAGTAAAAATAATTTTGTTTTGTTTCAATATCGGATTTGACAAAGTGCATGTTAGTGATGATAAACCACGCAACAAATTAGATTTTGGTGGAACATTAACATTTGCATGTATATTTTGCGGACCGCTTACTTGATCTGAACAAATAATTTGTGATAAATAGCTGAAGTGGACATGTGAATTTAATGTTTGCTTAATATTAGGATAGGATAGTGAACAATATTATTTAGTTACTATGTTTTATGTTAATTTGATGTATTTTTCTCTAGAGAACACTAATTTACATTAACACTGTCAATAATCGTGGTCGAATTAACAAGCTTGGAAGTACTTATTCATTTTTTTAAAACATGAGTGGAAAGAATATAAGGACAAAAGGATTGATAGTTAAAGTTCTATGTTTATGCTTCATCAACTATGAAGTACATAAAGGCCGACTGCCTCTTTAAACATAGCAAAAAAAAAATGTCATTCATTTTGTTCTTTGATTTAACATGAGTGGAAAGATTTTTACAACAGGAAAGGACTGATAGTTAAAGTTCTATGTTAATGCTTCATCGACTATGGAGTACATACATGTAAAGGCCGACTGCCTCTTTAAACATAGCAAAATTGTCATTCTCTTGGATAAACCTGCTAACTTTCCCATTCTTTTCATGTTGATAAAGTGCTATATTAGCATACAGTCTTCTTATGGTTTCAATCATAATCACCTTCTACTCATTTGTGTTTCAGTTTGATAGAGAGGAATATTCATTGCTTTATTTAGTGATTTTCATTATTTTACTGGTTCTAATATGGTATGACTTTACAAAATTACTTATTCTGTATGCTAAGCTAGTTTGATGTAAATTCATGTAGTTTGATCTAGGAACATACTTCATTTCAATACTCTATTATTAGCCAAATATTTCGTTAAGTTAAGGTTTATGTTTACTGTATACTCATTTTAGACTGCTAGCCATAATATTGTTTAGTAATTGTGTATGAGAGAGTGAAAGAGTTTCGTGGACAGTAATTTCAATACAATACTGGTTTCATTTCCCATTATAATTTCACAATTCCATCAAGTTTCTTCATCTATTATGTAATTTTTTTTAGAAGGGGGAAGAGCCTCATTTTCCAAAGAAAGGGGATGTTATGTAGTAGTAATATAGTCACTTGTTGTTATATTTCAGTATTAGCTATCCCCCTACTTCCTGACCATCTGTAAATAGGGACGAAGACCCAGTTTATTTGCCCTTATCCACAAACATAATATCCCCTTTATTACCCCTTTATATTTGATCATAAACAACCACCCAAGATACAACACATGTAAGAGTTCATTGTTCCACGAGACGTGGCACAGAGGAGCACGTGTGGTCACTTTCCCATTCTTGACCACTCCCCTAATTCCATAGCAACCCTCTTTAATAGACCAATAAGAACCTTCAAACTTTTACCCCACTGCCCCAAACTTTGCTGATGGTGAAGTTTCTCCATCCAAGAAGGGACTTGGTTTGGACCAGCGTCGAGCACAGTCACCTTTAGACTTGCTCTGTTTCATCATGTATATATTCATATCTTCTTATAATAAATGCTCATAACTGTATAAATACAACTGTACCTCTTGCATCTTTTCGGTGTCAACAAAGTTAAATATCATATAGAAGATCCCATACTCGAACAATCCCTCAAACTATAACTAGCTCTAGACCTAGTGTCACTCTCGTGTGTGTAATTTGTAATTGAAAGCCAGCATGTAGGCTACCGGTGTTTGATACAATCGATGGGAAGGAAACCACTAAATTGCTTTCCCTCTCGCTTTCAATTGTTAGATCTATGTCGTGGTCTTGTTGTTTCACTAATTGTGATATTTCTGGTAGATGTGATTGCAATAGCTACGTCTACCTCACCTTGCATTGGCGTGCTTGTGAAGGCGGATGGCTTGATGACTGGTTCGCTCCAGTTGTCTCGTTTCCACGGTATTGTGGTCCGTCAGTCTGCTGGAGCCGGGTTTATGCTTCGTGGTGGGTAAGCGTCCACTGGCTGGAGTTACCGCTCGAGTGCCTCGCCCGTTTTGGCCGCCCCGCCCGCCGGGGAGTTGAGATGCGAGTACGTCTGAGTGGGTCGGGCTAGACTGCCTTAATCTTGTTGACTGTCTAGGTAGCAATCTTTGGTTGCGGGCAGCCACCGGCTCTGGCTTGATTTCCGCTTTCCCATCTTTCGATATACTGGGATTCCTCTCGTTTTATTAGACTTATCTGTATAACTCAATTGTAGAGCCTTCTCGAAAAGGACTTCTCCGAGCGGAGATAAAGCGAAGGTGAAAAATCTTGCACACGGCGCACAGTGGGCCAGAAGTCCTTCAAACCATGCCAAAATTATTTAGCTCGATTGAAAGGGTGTGTATATAGAATGGTGCTAATAGGAACTCGTGTACGTATAGGGTTTTTGGACCCGTGGAATCCGTTGGGCATATTTTCAAATCCATATGACGTCAGCAAAATACTGTATTCTGATTGGACAATGCAATCGTGCAGTGCTACACGTTGAAACATTATATTTCACTTTGACAAATTGGCTTATTAAAGGTTTTCTTGACCCAAGAAACACAATCATCGCATATTTGACTTGTTCTGACGTCATCGAAACACTGGTTTCTGATTGGATGAGGCGCATAGTTCATTTTATCTTACATACACTTTAATATGTACTTGAAAAAGGTTAATAAAGTTAATCTAGATTGGGTTGTATGTGTTTTTAGACCCGTAAAATCCAATGGGTGCAATTTCAAATCCATGTGACGTCAGCAAAATACTGTTTTCTGATTGGACAATGCAAATATGCATTGCTACACGTTAAAAAATTTTATATCGCTTTGACAAGTACCTATAACGTCATAAAAACGTTGTTTTCTGATTGAATAAGGCGCAAATTCATTTTATCTTACAAACATTTTTATATTTTTAGGTTGTTATTATATTCGTGGAGTATTTTAATCTAAGGAACACGTTTATTGTAATTTCATTTACTCTGACTTCATGATAATTTTTATTTTCATTTATTGTGTTTGTTTGTTTTTGTTGTTGTTGTTGTTGTTTTTGCTTTTTTTTTTTTTTTTTTTTTTTTTTTTTTTTTTTTTTTTTTTTTTTTTTTTTTGATAAGGTATATATTCATTTTAACCCATATAAGTGTTCATTAGTTTGATGATAAAAGTGGGACATTAAGGGTTACAGGACATAAGGAACACAAAAGAACACAATTCAAATTGCTCTGATCTCATTCAAAAAGTGCCCCAACATCATCAACGTTATGTTATGTGATTGGAATAGACACACATTCATTATGTAGACCTTGAGAGTTTTTCTAGGATTTCCTGGGCAGAAGTAAACACAGTTTATAGAAGTGAATCAATCGCTCTCCCCTTTACTTCTTAAAAAGCGAAGAACTTAAATATTTAAAAAAAGAATACTTATTCAAATATAATGTGAAAAGAATTATATTTGAAATTTGAAAAACGTCAGCAGAAGGAGTTTCACATTGACAACAATGTTATTTTCATAACGTTTTTATAGGTGAAATATGGTAGAGCCTATTTCTAAAACTCACCGTGCAATCAGGCATATTTATTACTTGAAATCTATTCTTAATGATGGTTTCTTCGTCTACACTATTGAAAAATAAAAAGCTATCGTTTACAGTGTTGATTTTTCATTCTTAATTACGCCATCTACGTTGAGATTTGTGTAGAAACAATATGTGCATGCGTACAAAGTCGAATATTTACCGAAATAATCCGTGTACATTTGTTTGAAAAACGCCTCGGAAATACTCATTAGCAACTATTAGCAGCAAAAGATTACATCTTTGGAAAGCTGAGATGTTGGTGAAAACTGTGTAAGTATAGTCGCCCCTGGAATCGCCTGGAATCTAAACTAAAAAGTTTCTTTTCCCAAAAAATTCAAATTTTCGACGATTTTTATGAATTTTAGTACTTATATCTCCAAAAATAATGCTTTCTTTAAAATTTCAATTATATATCCTAAATGGGTCAATAATAATCAAGAAATGCGTAAAGTATCAGCCTGATTGATGGACGCTTTATATTTCTTCAAAGCTTTTTGTGAATTTGCCTCTTTTCTCACATTTTTGAGCAATTTTTGGATTATACCATATTCAAATGGGTAAAAAACATCTTGAAATCTCGCTAAATTTAAAAATATTGATGATTCACTAAAATTTAGGATGTTTTCTTCCCAAAACATATGAAAAAAATAAAAAATTTCAGATTCACTTTTTTGAATTTTGGCACAGTTTGGACAGATTCTGGCCCACTGTGCGGCGTTCCCACGCTTATTGCGCGCATAACTCCACGGTTGTAGATTCACTGGCTGTGCGCATTTTCGGTTTCTTTACAAAGGTAAATTTCACATGTCGCTGTCTCACAAAGGCACAACTTAAACAGCTGTAAAAGGCGCACGCTATTTCTGGCCTATAGCAGCAATTGTTTTGTCTATCCTTGACTCTCCCAGGATGACTCTGATCATTTATTATGATCACGTTATTCATTATATAAACCATGGATATGGTGTTGCTTATGCTTAGGGATGTCTTTACAATAAAGAGTTCCATATCAGATAGAAATCAACATTAAATGTAGACTTTAACGTTATATAGTCGTCTTGCTTTCCTAGTGAACGCCTATAAAAGCAGTTGTATGTCAGATAAATATGTACTGTGAGCTTAGAAATGAATATCGTTTTGTAGGTAGACTTTTACATTTCATAATTGACTTTCTTTTAGAGCGCACATCTATTACAAATAGTTTTTTGTCAGATACAATTTATTTTACTTTTTCCAGAGAGAAAACAAAATTGAAGTTTACCCCTCAAAAGACTGGGGGGGGGGGCATCATGCCCCCCCCCCCCCCCCCCCCTCGACATTTTCTGCGACCATTCCGCCGCGCGAAATTTTTTGATCACGCCGCTTGCTGACTTTATACTCGCGCATCTTTTGAAACCATTTTCGCGAAAAATCGGTCATACCGTTACGACGCCGCACGATTTTCAAAAACATCCCTCAGACCGAAAACGGTTCAAAAACGTGATTTTGTGTACAAAGTCAATGCAAATGGAGTTTTCTCACCTTATTCATATTGTTATGACCATTTTCACTTTCATTGCCTGAAATCAATTTATTTTAGCATTATTATGCTTCAAAATTGTTCTTCAATAATTTTTCCAAAAAACAAAAAACAAAGAAAAACAAAAGGTTAAAAAAACAAAGAAATACATGAGAAATTCATAAAACAATGAAATATATAAGAAATTAATTTTGATACTAGAATTTTTTCCAAGTACAATCGTTAGGAATGCTATAAGGAATAATAATACACAAATTAGTATTCTAGAAGCTTTATTTTTTCAATTAGACCAAAAGTATGATTTCATGCATAAATTAGCATAATTAATTCCTATAAAATAAATCGATATTATTTCGCAAAAATTAACAATGCAATCTTGTAGATTACATGACACACTACCATAGTGCTAATTTTTGGCGCGGTTGCGCGATCCGCGGCCGAGATCTTAGGGGGGGGGGCATCATGCCCCCCCCCCCTAGTCTTGACAGCTACCAAAAACACCCCAGTCTTATTAGGGTTAAGATGTGTACAGCTTCATCACATTAAATCAGTTAGCGCTAGCTAGAAAGAAGCTATGACAAATATTATATCTGTTTGAAAATCTAGATATTGACGAATGTACTGACAATACTGACGGATGTGACGACACAAATGGAGGTTGTACGAACACACCAGGGTCCTTTACCTGTACTTGTAATACTGGATATCACTTGAATATGAACGGAACAACTTGTGATGGTAAATATGTTTTTTTAATAGGGGCACTGAATTAAAAATTAGGGGCCCTTCAAAAATAATTCAAAAATCCCCACTTAAGATGTAACTACTTCACCCTGTGTTGTTATGAATGCCATTCTTGACATCTTCAGGAAATTTCCATTCAGAATATATATACTTTTGTAGGGAAAAGCTTAAAATGTTTTACGTTATGTCACGTTGATCCTGAAAGGGGCAAGATTTTTAGATTTTTCAGTTGGTGGTGTAACACAAAAAAGGGCGACTTGGGGGCGAGTTCCCAACGCATGGCTGTGTTATTTAGTTTCTAAGGCATAAGGATGATATTCGGAGACATTCCAACCATTTTAAAGGTATTTAAATGGTCAACTGAGTGAAAATTATTAAAATAATTTAAATATGCTTGGTGTTCTAATAATTTTGGCCACCACTGTATATATTTACAGTGTGTTCCTAAAAGAGGACCGAAGTTCAAAGGCCAGTCATTCCAAAAGTATATGGTTTATTTTTGTGATTTGTTACTAGAATAATAAGTAACTCATCAGCTTTAATTTGAGACATTGCTGACGTCTAAATTGTAATGGGTCACAGAGTTAGGGTCCTTTGAAGGTAATAGGTACAAAACCCGTTTTTTCCAAGTTTTTGGTTTTTGGGGTACGAAACAAAATTTTTGTTAGTTTTTGGTTTCATCGTTTTGGGGTATTTTTTCACACAAGGTTTCAATGAAATTCAATCTCATTTTCCAAAGGACCACTGGCAATGAGATGGGTTCACTATTATGGGCCTCTGGAGTCGTGGTGACGTCGTGGTGACGTCTCCTGAGACTTCAGGGCGTCGTGGGTAAATCGAACAAAAGTCTGAAAAAATTGTCAATCCCGTGTTCGATTTCTTTTAATCGCTAGCAAGTTCCGACAAAGTTTCTGAGAAGTCGTGGATACTTTCGTGCATAATTAGGGGACGTCGCGGCAACCCACCGAGACGTCACAGAGACTTGCTTGCGTCTGAAAGAAGTCTACTAAAATATTGAACATGTTTGACATTTGTTTGGTTTTCTCGCGACTTCCTGGAGACTCAGGATCCGTCGCAGTGACCTCTCCGAGACTCCAGAGACTCATAATTAAGAACGCATCTCATTACCAGTGAGAAATCAACTTTAGCAAAGAAGATGACATTTCATTGAAACTTGCTGAAAGAGATCCAATGACACCAATTACTTAAGAAAGGTTTGTTTCATACCCGAAAAACCACAAACTTGGAAAAAACGGGTTTTGTACCTATCGCCTTCAAAAGACCCTAACTCTGTGACCCATTACACTTTGGACGTCAGCAATGTCTCAAATTAAAGCTGATGAGTTACTTAATATTTTAGTAAACGAATCACAAGAATAAACCATATACTTTTGGAATGACTGACCTTTGAACTTCGGTCCTCTTTTTTTAGGAACACACTGTATATATATATAAATAACACAGAACTGGAGAACATCATGCTTATTTCCAATAAAGATTTTATTTCCTTTCTCAAATTTTCGGAAAACCTTTTCCTTTTTCAAGCGTCTATCTCTTAAAAAAGGAAAAGGTTTTCCAAAAATTTGAGAAAGGAAATAAAATCTTTGTTGGAAATAAGCATGATGTTCTTCACTTCTGTGTTATTTATAAGTATTACATTCCAACACGTGGAACTATCATTCAATATATATATATCACGGGCGTAAATCCCGGGGGGATGGGGGGATACATCCCCCCAGATTTTGAGGAGGGGGGGATGGCCTGTACAAACATCCCCCCAGTTTTCAAGAAAGATATGAAAAAAATATACACTAGATAATTGTGTTATTGGTTAAAATAGCGCTCTCAGTACTCAAAAATGTCACCTTTTTACCCCAAAAACCCCAACAATTTCTGCTTGGTCGCTATGCGACCTCGCGCACTTATAGTAACATAAGTAACCTCAGTATAAAAAGGTTGGATCACTGAAAACCTAAACGGGTAGACTGACTAGCTTTAAAGCTAGTCGTAGTGATGCCCAGACTGACTAACTTTAAAGCTAGTCGGTCACGACGGACTAGCTTTCCTTCAACACAACCCGTTTATTACGGACTAGCTTTAAAGCTCGTCCGTCTCTACGGACTAGCTTGATGGCTAGTTCGTCAAGTCAGTCCGTCAAGACGGACTAGTTTTAATGCTAGTCGGTCACGACGGACTAGCTTTCCAGAAAGCTAGGTGGTTACGACAGACTAATTTTAAAGCTAGTCCGTCGTGACCGACTACTTTGACGGACTAGCATAAAAGCTAGTCGTAGTGATGCCCAGACTGACGAGCTTTTGAGCAGGACTAGCTTTACAGCTAGTCGGTCATGGTGTAAAAGCTAGTCCGTCGCGATTTTCTGCCGCGATGTTCTTGCTTCTGTCTTGACCGACTAGCATGACGGCTAGCTTAATATGGCTTCACCAGCTTGTCAGAGACGTCAAATCTGAAATATTAGAAGACATTTTAAAGATAACGATTAAAAAACATGTATTTTGTCACAAGAATTCGAGCAAAAAAAAATATTATTATGATGATGTAAGTCAGAAGACAGGAATAGATACAGGAGGGCAGGGGCCCAGGGGTCGCCGTCAATGGCTTGCATCATCATTACTTTTTGTTGAGGGCCTACCTGTTTTTGCATTTTTTGCCTATAAGCTTATCCTTCTTCAGAGCCACTTCAGAAATCCCAAAGTCGTGCCTCTAATCCAATATTCTTTTCTTTCAGATACAAGAAATCTAAAAGAAAAGTGGCACCTATATTAATTATTAGAATAACAATTTAATTTTCATAATTTAATGTGATTGTTGTTATCGCTGAAAAATTCACAAAATTTATAAATTGATTTAGCAAGACATAATTTTTCGCGTTGGTGATTATAGCATTAATCTATGTGAAAATCTGTGAACTGAAACATAAGAAATTCAAAAATAGTACTCACACAATCGTGTCACACACGAAGGACATCGCCATTATAAATCTTAAGCTTTACGGGGTGTGTATCGAGACTGCGTCTGTACAGTTTGCTCATTAAACGGAATTTGCAGACAGATAATGCAACTAATAGTAAATTCCTTTTCGCAATGCGCATGTCGATTGTCCACCTTCTATTCACTGCTGTTGCTAAGCCGGGCATTCACCAGCAATCTGTAATAATAGACGGTTCTTGGGTTCTATAGTAACGAGGTTTTCAATTAGCCTGCAATTAATGAATGGACAATATTTTGAACCTAACTTGTGAATTGCATATTTGTAGTGATTGATGTTATGTAACTAATGCGGCGGTCACAACTCGTCGTAGGCTACGGGGCACGTGCCATCAACGTAGCCTGCGTTGCATGTACAATGAATGCACAGGTCGTTGGTCAATTTCTGCGATTCCTGCGTTTCTGTAGTAAGGGTATTGGAAAAACTTCCTGCACGTCGTACATGCAACGTGCCTCCGAGGTACCTGCGCTGCACGATTTTTCTACGAAATCCTTCGTAGGGAGTTGCACGTCGAAGGTACGGCGAGTTGTGACCGCCGCATTACGTAAGGTTTCAGATTGTCGAGTCAAAACAACCGTTGCTTGAGAATGTCGATTGTACTCCTATCCACTTTCTATCCACTACTGTTGCTAAGCCGGGCATTCATCAGGAATCTGTAAGAATAGATCGCGTTCTTGGGTTCTCTAGTAACAGGGTATTCAATTAGCATGTGATGGAAGATTGAAAATTGCCAAGCCAAAACGACCTTTGTTCGAGCAGGAAGTTCCTGGTTTGAGAATGTATCCACCTGATTATGCTCGGAAACAGAATAAATAGAGAAGGTGCATTGAAACGACATTGCATCTATGTGTATGAAAAGCTAGTCGGTCATTCTAATAGGTGAACTCAATTCACCTACCTATTTTTATTGACCTAGTCAGTCAAGACGACTGACGAGCATCAAGCTTGACGGACTAGCTTTAAAGCTCGTCCGTCAAGTTGAGAGACAGAGATTCAGTTGTATGTTAGTCCGTCTTGACGGACTAACATTACGGACTATCTTTAAAACTAGTCCGTCTTGACCAACTAGCTTTAAAGCTAGTCCGTCCATTGACGGACGAGGTTAGGTTTTCAGTGATCCAATGTATCTGATTGATACACGTGGGTTCGCACTTCGCCCTCTTATTAGTTTTTCCATTACTAAAATGAACAGGAATCAACAGTGGCAGCCATTATGATTCTTAAAAGCATACATTCAAAGACAAATTTTCTTGGTACCCCTTTCCTCTTCGAAAACATTTCTCTTTAGGTCTATATATGCCTCTGATCTAAAGTGTTCCCTTTTTTAAAAAGAAAAAGTCCCCTTTTTCCATCGAGACCCTACTTTCAAATCCGTTGCGCCGCCTCTACTGTGTGTTTTTTGTTCTGTTTTGTTTTTGTTTTTCTTCGCGCTCGCGGAGGACCTTTAATGCACAAGTCAAATATATGCAATTTAAGCTTAAAATTTTCTGCTCGAGCTTCGCGCTCGCTGATAGTAAATAGGAACTACAATGCACAAATATCTCAAACTTTTACCTTAAAATTTTCGGCTTGCGCTTCGCGCTCGCACTACTTTCTAAATTACTAAATTAAACTGGAATCAAAGCAGCTATTATAATTCTTTAAAGCATGCATTCAAAGACAAATTTTCTTCGTATCTCCTCGCTCTCCGAATAAATTTCTCTATAGATCTATGCCTCTGCTCTAAAGTGTCCCCCTTTTCAGAAAAAGTGCCCTTTTTTATCGAGACCTAACTTTCAAATCCATTCTGCCTCTGCTATATATTTTTGTTTTTCGTTTTTATTATTTTTTTTTTCGCGCTCGCAGATACTATATAGATCCTTTGATGCACAAACATATCAAATTTCAGCTTAAAATTTTCGGCTCGCGCTTCGGCGATCGCTGTTACTAAATAGGAACTATAATGCACAAATATCTCCTACTTTTAGCTTAAATTTTCGGCTCGCGCTTCGCGCTCGCATTAGGTTTTCGTTACTAAAATGAACAGTAATCAAGGCAGCCATAAGCTAGAAGCATACATTCAACAAATGTTCAAAGACAAATTCTATTCACACCCCCTTCCTCTGACATCTGCCACTGCCACTGCTATATGGGTATTAATAACGTTCCTTGTGTCACTATAGTGCTTGTGTATGTCAAACAAGATCGCGACAAGTTGGCAAATTATTTCGCTTATCCCCCCACTCCTCGACACGGATTTACGCCGCTGATATATATATATTATAGATAATAGAAAGAGAGACAGGAGATAAATTGATGAACATGAAGAGAAAGGACCAGTTCATGATGGTAACATGACCATAACTTTAAATTCAGTCTCTCACTAAAGGGTTCTAATTCAAGTAGTGGTATATCAAAAAGTCATCTTTTTTTAGTGAATTTTCAATAGGGATTTTTTTTAAATTTCTTTTTATTGATATCACGCAGTAACACCTTGCAGCTCTTCGCCCTGTAAAAATGGTGGAACTTGTACAGATGATACCAACAGCTACACATGTCAGTGCCCTGCTGAGTTTACAGGAACAAACTGCACTGTGTCAGGTACATTAGTTTTTCCATTCTTTCTGGAAATATCACATATTCAGTGCGTATAAAAAAAAGGTAATCATATTTTAGAGGGGCAATTAATGTATGTAATAATTAGAGAAGATCACTTCGCATTTTCAACGATACCTTTATTGAATAAAAGATGTAAATGGGTAATCTGTAACTGAAAGTAACAGGGACAAGATCCAGCCCTAGGAACCCTCTCACCTGAACTACGAAAGCGGTGGAACCGGAGTTTACACAGTACTTCCATTCGTCTGATTAACATTATCTCCGAACAGTGTGCAGCATCACTTGATTCCTTTTCAGCTGACATCCTCAGTTTGGAAGCTGATCTACGTTCTTCATGTACCCCTACCCAATGGCTAAAGTATGATGATGAAATTGAATCTTGTCTCTCTAAACACAGATCCGAACTCTCTGTACGAAGGAACAAGAAAATAGGTAACCTGACGAAGAAGCGACAACAGTCAAACAGATTCAAACGACGCACCAACAACACTGTTGTTTCTCCTCATTCGGTCATTAACATCTCTTCCTCCCCTCTCTCCCAGGCAGAAACTTCTCTTCTCTCTAAAGGTCTCAAGTTTCGTCCCATCCCACCCACAGCGGATCAGATAGCACTTAGCCAAGACCTTTCTTCTTTCTACCGCAGGATACGCCTCAAAGAGTTCTTTCTCGATGAACCCCCCTCTGATCCTGAACCCTTCCGCCCCACTAGCACATGGATTCCCCCCAAGAATAGGGTCCCTTGCCTCGAAACCTACATCCAAGCTGTTTCCTCCCAAGTACGTTCCTCCAATTCTCTCGATAACAGTTCCCATGACAACCTTCCCCGAGAAGAACGTCAAGCTCTCTCCTCTCTTAGAACCAGGTCTGACATCATCATCAAACCAGCAGATAAAGGATCAGCCGTAGTAGTCATGGACCGCAAACAGTACATCGACGAAGCCATGAGACACCCCCAACAATCAATCCCACTATAAGCCTCTAGATTCTGACCCTACGAGTGATTTCTCCTCACAGATCCAATCCACACTTGATGACATGAAGAATCGCGAACATCTCTCCAGGAAGGCACACAAATTCCTTTCCCCGATTAATACTAAACCTGCTCGTTTCTATCTCCTTCCCAAGATCCACAAACCTGGAAACCCTGGTCGACCCATCCTCTCTGGCAATGGCTCCCCTACAGAGAACATCTCCCTCTATGTTGATCACTATATCAAACCTCTTGTTTCTCTTGCTCCCTCCTACATCCATGACACTCCAGACTTCCTTAGGAAACTCAACAGCATCAAGGACCAGATACCTGAAACAGCGATCATCGGCACGTTTGATATTTCTTCCTTATACACCAACATCTTCAGGTATCTGGCACAGCTATGGGCACCCGTATGGCTCCTTCCTACGCTTGTCTATTTATGACCAAGCTAGAACAGTAGATTTTAGATTCAGCACCCTGTCGACCGTGGATTTGGTGGCGCTACATCGATGATGTTTTCTTCATCTGGACCAGGGAGGAAGAGAGCCTCTACACCTTTATTGATCACGTCAATTCTTTCCACAGGACCATCAAATTCACCTCTGATTATTCCCACCAGAAGGCCAACTTCCTCGATGTCACCGTCAAGAAGGAGACGAACCGCATCACCACTACTCTCTACACCAAACCCACAGATACCCACCAGTACCTCCACTCTTACAGCTGCCATCCCCGTCACTGCAAAACCAGCATCCCTTATAGTCAAGCCCTCAGACTCCGCCGTATCTGCTCTGACGATTCTGACTTTTCTTCCCATGCTAGGAACCTGAAGAATCATCTTGTGACTAGAGGACATAGTGCTAGGACAGTCCAACAAGCCATTAACAAAGTTCGTTCTCTCCCCAGATCTGATGTTCTCAGAAAGAAAGCTGACCACCAGGACACCACTGACAGAATACCCCTTGTGACTACCTTCCACCCTAATTTACCTCCTCTCCGCACCATCCTTCATGTTAATCACCATATTCTCCACACTTCTGATCGTCTCCTACAGGCCGTTCCTGACACTCCCATCGTGGCATTCCGACGCCCCCGCAACCTCAAGGATCTCATCGTTCGTGCTGAAGTCCCATCCCTTACTGACCATTCTTCTCCCACTCAGCATGGCACCTTCAAGTGTACAGCCAACAGATGCATCATTTGCAATATACACATTCACGAAGGCGATACTTTCCAGAGTACCTCCACTAGCAGATCTCATCACACCAAGGGGAACATCACCTGCACCACTTCTAATGTCATATTCTTGCAGACTTTGTAAGATGCAGTATGTAGGTGAAACCAAGACCACTCTCAAAAGACGCTTCTATGGGCACAGATCCACTGTCACCACCACCAAGCTTGACACCCCAGTTGGGAACCATTTCAACCTTCCTAACCACACCATCTCTGACATGTCTCTACAGGGCATTGAATTTTTAGGTACCCGTCCTGATTCTGTCCGTATCAGCAGAGAGAAGTTCTGGATGAGACGTCTTCGCACCATTCAACCTCACGGTCTCAACATTCAAGAGGGTAACGACTAACTTCTTTTTACTCACATTTCTTTCTTTATATCTGTTTTTCCCCCTTTCCTTTTTAGCTTAGTTTAGTTTATTTGCAGGTGTTTGTTTTATTTGACTAATACATTCTGTTTCTCTTATCCATTCTTCTTTCTCTTTTCTCCCTTACAGGTTTGGCTCACACTTCTCTTTTGTTTTTTGTTTTGTTTTCATGTCTTCCCCTTGTTCTTTTACCTGTTTTACTTATTTATATATTTCCCCCTTCCCCCCCCCTTACTTCTTCTTGCAGGTCTATAACACACAGGTCTACTAGGTGTTTTTTTCCTTGGCTTTTTCTCTTTTCTTTCTTTCTTTTCAGCCCTTTAGCCTCCACTCTAATCCCTTCTTTGTTTACTCTCTCCTCCCTCTCCCAGCTAATCATCTCCCTTTTGTTCCAGTTTGCTGTTTGATCACACCTCTTCTTGCTTTTTGATTGGCTGGCTTCTTCACACCTTTTACTTCCCCCTTTTTGTTCTCTCCCTCTTGGCTTGCCACTTAGGTGTAGCTCTGTCTTTCTCTATATCCATGTTTGTTCCCTACTTTTCTGTGTCTTTTTGTCTCTGACGAAGATTCTGCTAGGATCGAAAGCTCAGGCTCCTTTTGACTTCAATCTTTTGAACTTTGACAAAACATGTTGAGAATGATTTGTATCTGTCATCCTCATGAGCAAGTTACTCGATCATGTTATTCGAATATGGTTTTAAAAACAGATAACATCGCAAAGGTTGGAGTTCTTTTTTTTTTTTTTTTTTATACAGAGCAAGTAAAAAAAAAAATCCCATCACTTTGAAGCTGTCTTGTTTGAAGCATGAACATTTAAGAATGGGTTTCATTTGACATCCTCCCAGGATTTGTTCGTAGAATTTTCATTTAGATCTACGCACGCATAACTGAGTAACAGAAAATCTTCAGAAGACTGCAGAATCTCAATTGTGCCAAGTGGATGAATGAAAATTAAAACAAATGTTTGAAAATATGAGTAGAAACTTAAACACACACTATCTCAACACTCACCCAAACACACCTATCATCCCTCACTAACATACGAACATCATCACATACGCACCCACAAACACTGTAAACATTAATTTTATTGAAAATAACTGAGTAACAGAAAATCTTCAGAAGACTGCAGAATCTCAATTGTGCCAAGTGGATGGATGAAAATTAAAACAAATGTTTAAAAATATGAGTAGAAACTTAAACACACACTATCTCAACACTCACCCACACACACCTATCATCCCTCACTAACATACGAACATCATCACATACGCACCCACAAACACTGTAAACATTAATTTTATTCAAAATTACATTTCCACTTTTATTATTCAGCATTTATGATTTGTTGATGATTTTTACAAGACCATGACTGAATGTTTGGGACGTAGTAATTTCCCCAAAAGGGTTTTTGTTTTTGTTTTTGTGAGTGTGTGAGTGTGTGTGTGTGTTTGTGTGAGTGTGTTTTATGAGTTGGTGGGTGTGTATTTGTCTCTGTGTGCTGGTGTGAATATGTATGTGCATGTGCATGTGGTTTGTGTAAGTGTAAATTAGGGTATGTTAGGGTGTGTGTCTTTGTGCGTGAATATAAGTAATAAAGTCTCAATTTGTTTGATATTCTATATTCTATATTATACCCAGCCAATTGGTGCAAGTGAGATTTTGTTGTATTCTGAGGATTGTCTGTTATTCAGCCATGCGTGCAAAGATCCCAATGAAAAAGGTTACCAGGAGATGCTAGGAGGATGCCTCTACCCAGACATATCATGAAAACCAGGATTACTAAAATGTTCCTACTTTTCACAAGACTACTTTAAAATGATTGGATTTTTTCCGACTCACTCTGTATATTTCATATAATTGCCAAATTAGATTAGTTTACAATATGGCCCCTCGAAATATGAATTATTTTATTTTGGGATTCTCACTGTATATTTTTTTTATATTCTGCATAATAGTATTTTGAAAAAAACAAAATGTGTTTTATTTAATGTAAAAAAGGATTATGTTGCTATTAAAGTATTTAGATATTTTAGTTCAATACAGACAAGAGTATTTTAGTAATTACCTTAATATTCTAGAAGATCATATCCATATAGAATGATTTAGTTACCAATGTATTTTCACTGCCATGTTAGAAAATAATGCGAATGCGCCACGAATTGAAAAAGGGAAATTTTATAGCTTAAAAAAAAAATCCTATATCACATCCTACTTAATTTAAATTTTGAGATTTATTTTAAATTCTCTCTTTAAAAATGTCCGATAATTAATTATAAAATTATTCATCAGCGCTGAATATATTTTGGGCTTTTCTATTACGTCCTATTACCGCCTGCACAAATCACACAGTATTATGTATGAACATTAAATTATGGAAAGGTATTTGGTAGATTAAGAAAGTGATATGATGATAACACGTTGGATAAATTGCTTATAGAGCGTTCCCAGTGACGTCATGTTATTGGGCTAAACAATACAAACATGTCCATCAAACCGTGATAAATCATTGTTTTTACGGTCTGGTGCACCGGTACCTTATTGTTATGTCCACCAACGTGACGTCACGTGACATCGCTCTATTTCCACCTCCGCATTGTAGTATCACCTTGTGACTCCATGCCTTGTCAAAATGGAGGGAAATGTTTCAACTCAAGGAACGTCTCGAACAGCCTTCCATACTCATGTATGTGTATATCTGGATTCGGAGGACCAAGCTGTGAAATAGGTTTAGTTACACGGTTTCGAAGACTGCATTTCTGGTACATTCATGGGAAGATTTATGTAATAATTATAGATGAACCTCGTAATACCACATCTCCCCTTTTATATTTCAGAAGATACTTCTATAATATTTACTTTGCAGCTTGGTGAATTTATGTTCCAGTTTAAACACAAGAACCTCACACCTGTCAGGCGCGGATCGAAGAAAACCGAATTGAATGCATTTCGGGGGCCCAATTGTCTGGGAACAAAAGCGGCTCTTTGTCCCCGGACAATTGGGCCCCCGAAATGCATTCAATTCGATTTTCTTGGATCCGCGCCTGCCTGTCTTAAATGAGATATTTATTTTGAATTCCTCCATTCACTCTTATTCCACAAGAATTCCAAATGATTATTTCTTGCCCTTGGTTAAAACTGCATTAATACAACTCATTGGGTCATTGCTTTGGAATTCCCTACAACTTCAGAGATTTTCCTCCACTTTGCAGGTAGTGACTTAAAAACACGGTAATCGGAGATTCGGGGTAAAGTGACCATTTTGAGCGCGATTGGCTGTCGATAGACTGGATATTCACGGTGAGGTCGTCAACAATGGGGATTTTTGTTCCCTTCAATTTTTTTTTTCTATTTAACATAATTCATCTTCTCTTTTTTAGGACTGCATTTTGAAAATGAAAGATCCTGATGTGGCAGTGTTAGTAGTAAAATATTTCTTGCCAATTTGAGATGATGTAGACGATCAATTTCACGCGATTCGTCAAAAGACAATTCTAACTGTATTTTTCCTTTAACCACAGTATCTTCCCCCTGCCCTCCTACTACCTCAAGGTTTCGGATGAATGAGCGCCAATAACATACTGCTACGATGAATCACGGTCAACATCCAGTGATGAAATATATTGGAACAGATCAGCCAAAGCTTTATTGAGCATACCAAGTGTTATTTTCCTGGTTGGAAATGGTTTGTCGAAATCCTCATCATTCTTGCTTTAAAAAATATATATTTAACCAATGTTAATAGATTGTCAAGTTTCTTTTCAATAGCAGAACAAACAAGTTAATCAAGCAGGTTAGCAACATTTGTACTCTTTAGCAGATTTGCGAGAACTGGAGAAGTGACAGCAGCTGTCTGCCTTGTATTCAAGTCAATTACCTATTCTTAGAAAAGAGGCAATTGGTTTCATCTTCTTTAATAGAGAAGAGGCGATTGGTTTGTACATTGTCTCAGAATTGATCCAAGTAATGATCCGTGGTTAGCTCACCCGGATTGGGTAGCAGAAACACCACGACAAAGTGATATTTGCGAGCCGGTTATCCATTGTGTTGTGTTCTGTAAAGTACTGTTAATTTGTCATTTTTCATGGTTTTTGGTGAAGAAATAGATCTTATTACTATAAGCCTACATAAAAACTGTAAGTACTGTATATGAATTACGATATATTGAAAGCACAGGTGGATAACTTATCTGCTTATTTAACAGAAGGTCTTATTAGAAATTACACATGCATGAGAGCAGTTTACACATTTTAATTTCTATAAATGTTCATAGCTGTGTTGTCCTCATAAAGATTTTCTGCAAAACAAAAAAACAACAAAAAAACAAAAAAACAAAAACAAAAAAACAAAAACAAAAAATCCCTTTTTTTTTCCCCCTACCTTGAAAAAAAAAAAATAATACACTCAAGAGTGGACTTACCCTTTAATTATTTTATACAACGTGATTAATAATAACAATGATATTTTCGTTTTACATAGCACCTAATACATAGTAAGACTACGTCTCTAGATACTTTACAGACATATCATATCACCGGTCATCGGATTCAGGCATACACATAGTCTAGTTCTGGACTCTTGACAAGCTTTAGTTAATAACCCGCTAGATGGCGCGTTTGCCCACTCATCCACTCTCCCCACACAATCATTTTCTTCACTCATTCACCTACCCACCACAAGAGTCCAGTACTAAACTGTAAGACCTCGCCATGGGTTCAAAAGTTCAACTCGAACATTACGCAATCTCCCTCATTAATATAGGTAGGTAGGTAGGTAGGTGAATGAGTGAAGAAAATGATTGTGTGGGGAGAGTAGATGAGTGGGCAAACGCGCCATCTAGCGGGTTATTAACTAAAGCTTGCCAAGAGTCCAGAACTAGACTAGCATACACAAAGTGTACACATTCTCCACTCCCTGAGGAGCATTCCATCCCGGCATCATCACAATGAGGTGCGCACATTTCTGATCGAACCATATTGACGTTCGCATCCTACCGAGTACCCATAAACACCTGGGTGGGGAGAATCATGTAGTCAAAACGGTCGTGCTCAAGGACGTAAGTACCATACCGGGGATTGAATCCACGGTCCTTCCTTTCTCAGTCAAGTGATACGAACACTAGACTATGACACTAGTGTAAAATGTTAGTTATCATATTTACAGATAGTAGATTTGAACGTGTATGTTATGATTTAATTCCAATGAGCTTTTCTTTATTCTTTCAACTTTGCCTGCCACATAAACGTGATATTATTGAAAATAATCCATTACCCGTAATTCATGTAATTCACTTTTATTCATTTCACAGAAATGTCCAGAAATAAAATGCTGTCACGGTTGATTGAGTACTTGAGTTCAAATAGGCCTATACAGTGTCAAATTGCCTTGTACCAAACAATTTTTAGCATATCAAAGCAACACATGCGTTTCAATAGTCTCATTGTTTTCTGCCTTTTTAGTCTGAAGTAATATTACAGAGATGATAAAATTGAAGTAGATTTTGCATATAAATTGGAACCTAGCCCCGAGTACAAAATGTGCCAAATACCTCTCAGTTTTCTTTTTCCTTTTATATTTTGTTGTTGCTATTACACTAAGCAAGTATATAAAGAGTTTCATTCCAAAAATCCTTTGAATCCACTTTGGAGATTTTGAGTAAATCACTAATTTCTAATTTATCTCTTTACCGTGTACCATATGATTTAATTTTGGTACACATGGTAGTACAATTGCCTTAGGCCAATTTGATAACAATTAATAAAATATAGCTATAAATTTGTATCTTTGATGAATTTTTGGAATTTGAACTTTTAGGTATTTCATATCAATTCTACTCTATGTAAAATGTAAAGTTAGTGTATACCAATGTGCGGCATGAAATCGTAATTAAACAAGGCGCGTCCATTATCTAAGAGGGGAGACGCAACAAAGTGACGTTGGAAATACGGCTGAAAAGCGCAGAAATTTATACAGCTGGCTGCAATAATAAATTAGCTCATAAAAACTCGCGAAAGAAGACTTCCCTGCAGTGGAATGGTATTGTCCGTTCGTTGAGCAAACTACTCGTGGAGATGAAAGAAAATGAACTTTCATCATGGTGTTAGTTAATAGATTCTCCAGACCAGAAGGAGGAAATACACATTCGGGCAAGCTTATAACATGATTGTGCTGAAGTTGTAATCAGAATATGCAATTCACATAGATTGATGCTCAAAACAATGACATGAATAGTGAACTTGTCACAAGTCTTGCGAAGACGCATGTGATAAGCGTAAATATTGACTAGTTGAGGAAAGAATCTCTTATGATTTTGTTCAAGTGACAGGACTTATTTTAAATCAATTAAAATGAATGTACCATCTCCGAAAAGCTGAGAATTCAAGCTTTTAATTGCCACGCGAACAGTAAGCTATAATAGAATAATGAAGCATAGAGGATAAAAACTATGCAGGGCATGAGCTGTTTTGAGAGCAAAATATACCAGTACAGGATTTTGATCTGACTAGGCTTTCGAATTGACAAAAGTGACAGGATTTTTGCTTTCCTTTGCAATAAGCTATTCCTATTTTTGAAAATTTTAGACTGTTAGCGTACTTAATCAGAGCGAACATTTCTTTGAAAAGGTAGTTACTCACCACAATAAAGAAAATAAAGTGAAAAACTGTCCAGAAAAAAGTCAGTGGGCGCATTCACTTTGAGTAGAATGGTAGCGCCCTCTATCTCTTAAGTTTACAACTCGAATTGATATGAGTCCCGTTTGGAATGAAACTCCCGTAAATCGTCTATTTTCCCAATAAAACATAGGTTATCCCGGGATAGTTTATAGCGGGTCTGAGCATTCACACTGAGGGCAACACCGCTACAGTCGCGGGACAGTCCCGCGACTGTAGCGGTGTTTGAGGCCACTGTGAATGGGGTAGTACAGTTGCGTAGTATTACAATTCGACAGCATCGACACACGCTTAATACAATGTGTACTGGAATGACCAAAACAAAGTTTGGAGAAATGGGTACGCTATAGTCTATAAAAATAGTTCCCAGCAAAAATAGACGGAAAATATTGGGGGAAAAAAAATCTCAGCAAATCAGATAAGAGGATTGTCAGTTACTTCAAAGTTCAAATATTAAAATTACAGACCAGGGGGGCATTTCATCAAAGGACTTGTCGGACATTTTATCCGACAAATTTGCTCTTAGCCAATCAGATGCAAGCATTTCAGTAGCTTATAACAGTTTGTCGGATAAAATGTCCGACAAGTCCTTTCATGAAACGCACCCCCCCCCCCAGGTAGTTGACTGTGACAAAGCCTATGGTAATAATTTAACACTTCCCCATCCACTATAATTTTCTCCATGTATGTTCTTCCGTTTTCCGGATTTTTGTTTCTCTTTATTTTTCCCTTTTGATTTTTTTTTTTTCATTTTCTTTCTCTTATCTCAAATTATTTCCTCATTTTTGTCCGGTTTACCCCACAACATTATCGATGAAGAAAAACCCACATAAGAAAATATACTTCAGGCAGACTTTGACAAGGTTGAAAAACCCGAGTGCCTTGAGGTTCCCGGATGGGCCCCTGGTGTCTAGACCATACCCCTTTACGTATTCCTAAATTTATATTTAATTTGATTTAATTTGCGAGCGGCACTTACAATAATTGAGAAAACGACTGATTCTATACGCCGTACTGGTTCCGGAGATGATATGTGATCGAGGCTAGCCGGGTAATTGTGGGATGAGCCTAACAACTGTGGTTCTAAGAGCGTTAGTCTGAAACCAAACCCTCTCAATGAAAAGCGGGGCTAAGCACCATCTAATTTCTGACGAGGTGGTTATAAATATGCATATGCAATTTGATAACATAAAAAAACCCCAAAAAACAAAGGAACGGAAAACAATGAATAAAACAAGTAAAAAGATAAATTGCACGAGGAAATAGAAAGGAACAGTGAATGACATAAAGGATCGAACAGAGAAATACAGCAAATAACATAAGAATAGAGAGAAAATAGTTAATAATATAAGGAAAATAGGAACTATAATAAACAACATAAAAAAATATATAAATCGGCTCGCGGATATCTCCCCGGAGGACAACTCCCCCGGGGAAAACTCCCACCTGATAACTCCTCCGGTGGACAGCTCCCCCGACGGACAGCTACCCTGGATGACAACTCCCCCGCAGGACATCTCCTCGAACTCCCCCGAGGACGAGTCCCCGGGAAGACAACTTCTCCGGAGGACATCTCCCCTCACTTTAAATTAATGATTTATATATTGATTTCATGCAAACCCCTTGGTGAGGGTAAATGTCCTCCGGGATGGGGGAATTGTCCTCCAGGGAAGTTATCCTCCGGGGATATATACATACAGATAAGTTGTCCACCGGGGAGTTTTCCTTTGGGGACTCGTCCTCGGGGGGGGGGGGGACCCGTCTTCGGGGGAGATGTCCTTCGACGGAGTTGTCCTTCAGGGGACCAATCCCCCGGGGAGTTGCCCTCCGGGGGAGCTATCCACCGGGGGAATTGTCAGGTGGGAGTTGTCCTCCGGGGAGATATCGTGATACGATATAAAACAATTAATAATGGACCAAAAAAGGACCCAAAAAAAATCAAGAGGAAAAAAAATGAAGAGCATCAAGAAAGAGGAAAAGAGAAGATGACAGGAAAATAGACAATGAATAACATAAGAAAACAAAAATCAATAAATAACCTCAGAAAAGAGAGAACAATGAATAACATAAGGAAAGAGAGAGCGAGAGTACAAATAAAATAGGAAAGTGACAAAATATAATAAATAGCATATAAAACAATGAATAACATAAGATAAGTTTGTCAAGAATTTCCTTTAAGAGACAAAGGAATCACATGGAAACCTTCTAATTTCAAATCTTTGGGAGTCAATCTTTCATTGGACTTGGGATTGCTTTATGATTTAAATTACAAAGAAAAATTAAAAAGAATCAAACAAACTATCAATTGTTGGCGAATGAGAAATCTTTCTCTGATTGGTAAAGTGTGTGTTATTAAAACACTTGTATTGCCACAACTGATATATCTCTTTTCAGTTCTTTGTATTAAAATACCTCGTTTCTTTTACAAAGTGTTGAATGGATTTTTTTTTCAAATTTATTTGGAACGGGGGCAAAGACAGAGTCCAAAGAAAAATTATGTGTAATGATTATATCAAGACTGGCCTGAAAATGATTGATCCTTTAACATTTGCTAATGCTCAAAAGATGGTGTGGGTTAAGAATATTTTAGATACCAATTATACTGCTCTTTGGAAGGATATTGAGCTATCTTTTTTTAGTAAGTTTCAATGGTGATATTTCTATTTTGTGGAACTCTTTGGCTCCAGAAAGTATCCTTAATTCACTTGGTAACATACAACTTGCTGAGTCTCTCCGTGTCTGGTATCTTTGTAGGGAGGTAGCTACTTTAGAATTTTATGGTCATAAATTTTCAAAATTAAGTGCCTGTCAATGTCTTTGGTTCAACAGGTTTATTCGATCTAAATCTAAATCCTATCTTTTTTTACGAATCTTGGTTTGATAAAAACATTCTTACCATATCCGATTTATTTAACCCCCCTTTTCCAGGACATAAACTTTTTGAAGAATTAGTAGAAGATTTTGGTATATCCACTGAAGAATCCAAAGTATCCCCGAAGTGTGGAAAGAAAATTATGATGTCGATATTGTTGGGGTTCATGAAACCATTGTTCATAAGCTGCTAAGTTCTGAAAAAGTTCCCAGGGATGCATACATTATTTGATTTGGCTCCTATGTTCCCCACGTATGTTTGTTAGCTACGTAACCAATTGGCACGACGTGATGGCGTCCATGTTGACAGATATATAGGCATCGACGCAAGAGGGCAGCTAATATTGGCACGTGAGGGCGCCAATTATTTTCTCGCTTTGTCTGTCTCCAAGGCTGAAATAAATTTTCAGAATCTTCAATAAAATATATAATGAGATTTATAATGTTTTACTTGCGCATTTGATCATGTTTTGCCCTAAATCTTCCTTATGAATTAACAATTGAGACAATCAAACCCGATTGGCATTTAAAAACTCATTTGCTCATTGAGGCACTTGATGTCACAAGGCTGGGATCGAGCTACGTTTACCTTGTGGCTGGGATCTTTTAATTTGTAGTGTTTGGTTCCACTTCTGCAGACTTATGTAAACTTGTGAACAGAATACTAAACCACACAAATAATTAGGTTTCAGAAAACCTTTATTTAAGTAAACTATTCTAACAAGGTTACAGTATAGGTTATAAACAAAGTACAAACATATGAAGATATTAACAGATTTATACAGTTCAATGATTAACAGTGATTCTTAGCTATTATTCTTCTCTGATGATTTTGGATCTTGCTTGAGTATCCTGACGATGACTGTCTGTCTGACGTCAGCCCCTGTCCTGGATTAGACTTCTAGACCAATGATTCCGTCCCGTCTCTTAACTCCAGTTACAGATCATAAATCCTAAACACCCTGTCAAATTAGATATAAATATAACCCAATTCTAGTGATATGTTCAACCCCAAACATATTATAGATATATCAATTAACATTCTATTGACAGTGTTAAAAATACATTTTATTCAGAATGAATAATATTCTTTCCCAAAAGTATCTTTCCTCACATCCATCGCTTTGTTTAGTAGATGGTGTATATAGTTTTCTCAATCTTGA
The DNA here is from genome assembly GCA_940671915.1 of Paracentrotus lividus. Classification (NCBI taxonomy): domain Eukaryota; kingdom Metazoa; phylum Echinodermata; class Echinoidea; order Camarodonta; family Echinidae; genus Paracentrotus; species Paracentrotus lividus. The sequence continues at coordinate 18,739,574 of CALNVZ010003434.1, read as the reverse complement.
TATATGATACTAACACAATATTATTGACTTTATAAATATAACGGTAAACATGTAACTTATAGTAACGTAAATCATAGTAATATTCAGCACATAAGACTCATACTTTGTATTCTAACATTACTCAATCGCACTCCATAACTTTAACAATAAGATAATATTAAAATAATGTGTACTCACAACTTCCTGTTGGTGTTACTGATTTATAATGATCCAATTTTGCCAATGTGGAATCCCTAGACCCGGACTATCAGGTTGTCCTTAACAACACACTTGTTGTATTCACCGAGAGCTGAATATAGTATTCTGATGAACAACTCGTAAAACTTTTGTGCAGTATCTCTAACAAGTAGTTTCTCCTTTTGAATTACAGCAGCTTCTGATTTAATATCAATTTTAACTAACTTTATAGTAATTTTCTCCATAGACCTAATGGTCAAGAGTTTTGGATGCCCAATATTCTTAGAAAGTATTGTGACGTATACGCCCTCTAAATATCATTGGCTAATGCCTGGTCACTCATTTTGTCCCTTGCACTCTGATTGGTTAGAACTGTCACTTCCTGTACCAGCCGGAAGGGTGGTAACATACCTTTGTTTCTTCTTGGAAATGTACTGCTCAGCCTGGCTGGGCAATGTTTACGTTTTTCCCCATTCATATCGGCCCTTTTACCTTTTATGGTCATAAGGCTTCCCTTTCAGGGATAGTTCTAAGAAGTCTGACTCACATGTTGTGTGACGTCTAAGTTCTTACTAGGAAAACTTTTACCGGAAGTATTCTCTTTCCTTCCTATGAATTTTCATTCATAACTTTGGAATGTTTTAACCCTAAATAATTGTATTTAACAATCATATAATTAATGCATAAGGAAATAACAAAACCTATAATTGAAATTAACACATTAATTTCCTTCCTAAGAGTATCATAACATAGTGAACAAATTATTATAACATAATTGATACAGTTATAATTAGCACTTATAATCATCATCACATGATACATACAATAAACACAGTCATCTCTTGACACTTGAAGAAAGGTCAATATCATAATCTGCTAATTACAAAACCCAATTTGTCTTCTTTCCGAATTTGCAGTGTTTATTTTGTTTCTTTATCTGTTTTATAGCATATCTACCTGATGATATTGTGAATTTGGTAAAGTGAACATGAATGATTCTTTTTATTAAAAAATATTTCAATTGGGCGACGCTTTCAATCATCTACAAAAACATAAAATATATGGACTATGTATCTTCAAACTCTAATATGGTCAGGTGAGGGCGCTGATTTAAATGTAATCTATAAATGCACAATACAACTGGTTTTTGATTATTCATGCTCAGTCTGGGGAATTGCTCTTCAAGAAACAAAACCATTCTTTACGTTTACAAAAGAGAGCTGCACGCATCGTTAAAAGAAACTTTGATTACAAAACCAATAGCTTGGATTTCAATCTTTACAATGGCAAACGTTAGACGAAAGAAGAGATTATTTCCTTTCTGCATTATGCACAATTGTATCCATGGGAAAGCACCTGTGAGAAGTGTAATGAGATAGAAATGGTCTGTGAGAGTCACGATGTAAATAACGATATTCTGACTCGCTTAATGTAGTTTTACTCAAGCCAACTCTTGAATGTTTTGAAAGAAGTTTCAAATATGCGGGTTAAAGATATGGAATAATCTACCATCAAATTTTACAAAACGCTTCATCTATTGACACTTTTAAATGCATGTATAAGGAAATGAATTTCAAAATATGATCTTATCTTAAAACTGAATTTAAATATTGCCTTTTTATCTGTTCTCAAAGCTGAAATTACTATTCTTGACGAAACTCGCCTCTCTCATTGATCCACTTATATGTTGTTTTAAATCTTTTATATCATAAATTCCACTGATCATTACTTTTTTTAATTCAATCATTAAGATTAAGCAAGTATTCTAATATATCTTTGTTAAAATGACATCTTTGTATTTTGTTTAGTTATTTTACATGATTATCGATTTCAAATTTTCTATTAGTAATTCGTAATATGCATTATAATCACCTGATAATGCGGTTTTTGATCATGTGTTGATAAATTTTGTTATTCATGTTTTTAAAATGTTAACAGGGCCTTGTTGAAAAACAGTGTATTCTGAACTTGTAATCCTGTATAAAGATGTTTTAATAAATAAATAAATAAATGAAATGATTATTTTCTTGCTTTGTCTCTTTGCAAGGCAGAAATAATTTGTTTAATTTTTTCAGTAACATCTGGGTATCTGGGGGTACTTTACGGGCCTGGGCCCCCCGGGTAGGCGCGCAGGGGCCGGGGGCGCCGAAAAGAGGAGGAAAATGGAAAAAAGGAAGGAAAAAAAAAAGGAAAGAAGAAAAAAGGAGAAAAAAAAAAGAGAAAGGGAGAAAAGAGGGAAAGGGGAATAAAAAGAGAGATAGAAAGAGACAGAGAGAAAGGGGAAGGGGGCGGGGAGAGAAAAAAAAAAGGTTCGCCAATTTCGCAAAACTGAGCTTTAACATAGGGGCGCCAAATTGACCTTAAACTTAGGGGCGTAAAATCGACCTTAAACTTACGGGCGCCAAATCGACATTAACTACGGGGGCGCCACATTGAGCTTAAACGTAGGGCGCCATATTAAGCTTAAACATAGGGGCGTCAAATTGACTTGTAACATAGGTGGGGGCGCCAAATCGAACTTAAACTTAGAGGGACGCCAAATTGACCTGCGAACTGAGCAATGACACCGCTTAAAACATTTTTTTTCCAGTGTGCGCGGCGCGCCCGGGTGCGCAAATACAAATGAATATTTATCATGTTTATAAGAAGATATGAATCAAGCTCTTTCAATTAAGGTTACTTATTTCTCACAAAACTGACCCAAAGTTATTTCCAACAAGAAAAGTTTGTAAAATTTTTGAATATTTATGAATAATATTTAATTTTCTCATTTTTTTTTCCTTTTCGAATTTTTACAGCTTTACCGACCTGTATTTACTGTGATATGTATTTTTTTATTATATACTTTCCACCATTTCCGGGAAATGAACATGAAACACGTTGATGTTAGAAGCTCCAGGAAACAGGTAATTTTCAACAAATTTAAACAGCGCTTACCGTATACCACGAAGCTACTAACTTATGCGTGTTATGCGTATACTATATATGCAATGTATCTAGAGGGTAGATACATTGCATATAATAAATTAACTTATATCAAATATAGTCAGTGTATGAACAACAACTTGGAGAAACAGTTGTATTTTATGGATGTATTTAGTAATAGAGGTCTAAACTAAAGGCTATAATATTCTGAAAGCTTATCAATTCGAAAATAATGACATGAACAGAATGACAAATGCAATGGCAATGAAAAGGTTTTTTCCATTTGTTTGTTTGTTTGTTTTTTTTTATTATTATATTTTTATATGATATAAAAAAAGTAAAGCATTTGTCATTTATACTTTCATAGATCGATTATGATATGAATATGACCAGGTAGAGTTAGCATATAGTCTACAAACATGTGTCAAACTTTGCATTGTAAAACTAATGACAATAGGGTACATGCAGGTAATATGGGCCCCCTAAGCTCATTTACCTAATTTGAATAAAATTACGAAATGACACACAGTCTAATCTTTGTTTATATGAATCAATAACTACTGCTCTAACTTTTATTGTGAAGAAAAACAATTATCACCAGCCCGCCTGTCTGCAATATTCAAATGTTGACGTCATTACCAAAGTGCCCGTATTACCTGCATGTGCAGGTAATATGGGCACATGTATTTAATGTATGTTTTAAAAACTACAATGACTCTACCATGTCTGGAATTTGCTTAAAATGTTGAAAATCATTAACTTTAAGATATAATTTGAAATTATAAGACCCTTCAGTAAATCCTTTGACTATATGTTTCATTGTTTTGTATTTTGTATATTATTTCTTTTTTAAATATTATTTAAATATTATTTTCATTATACAAGTCAATATAGGCCTACAATAAGTTATTTATATTAATTATATACTGCGAATAAACCCCCCAAAATCGTAGCAAAGAGATTGATACCTCATCCCAATACTAAGTACCAGAATCATTTCCGCCATTTTGGATTACCTGCACTAATGTTGCCTGTGTCAGGCAAGCATTCAATGCCACATTGCACCCCTTCACTAAAACAAATTGACCTGTTCACGCTATATGATCAAAATAAAACTATAAGCTTACTAAATATACGAAACAATTGAGGTTACCCCCTCAAACACTCTTTCACCATCACATTCTTTGAAATATCAAATTTTACATCAGGGTAGAAAAATGCCGTAAGTTTTACCTACCTTGGTAGTTTTTAGCAATTTTCTCAGAGAAATTTCGGCATCAGATGCTGTCACGACGTTATATTTTCGTATACAGTGCATATGAACAACATTATGGTGCTCAAACCGGTCACCGGTCACCGGTCGACGGTCACGACATGATTTGCTTCAGATGGCCCATATTACCTGCTGGCCCATATTACCTGCATGTACCCTAATTATGTTAGATACCGTAGGCCTACTTAACTTAGTAGCTCCATGGTACTACCGCGCAGGCCTCCATGATTAAATTTACTAAATACATCAACAAAATACACCTGTTCCTCCAAGTAACTGTTGTTCATACACTGACTATATTTAATATAAGTTACTTTATTATAACTTGACCCTCTAGATACATTGCATATAGTATACGCAAAACTTAGTAGCTCCATTGTATACGGAAAGCACTGTTTAAATTTGTTGAAAATTACCTGTTTTCTGGAGCTTCTAACGTCACCATTTTTCATGTTCACCTCCCGGAAACGATGGAAATTATAAAAAATATATCACAGTATATATATATATATATATAAAGGTCGGTAAAACTGTAAAAATTCGGAAAGGAATGAAAATGAGAAAATAAAATATTATTCATAAATATTCAAAAATTTTACAAACTTTTTCTTATTGAAAATATATGTCACTTTGGATCAGTTTTGTGAGAAAGAGTAACCTTAATTGAACGAGCTTGATTCATATCTTCTCATAAATATTCATTTGTATTTGCGCACCCAGGCGCGCACACTGGAAAAAAACATATTTTGAGAGGTGTCCTTGCTCATTAACAAACGGGAGGAGCTAATTACAGCGGGCAAAGTTCACGGAAGTTCACGGAACCGGTTCAGTGGTTATGCTAATGAACTTTTAAACATGGATGCGCCCTCGAAACGAGCGGTCCGAACATACGTGTCCCAGGCGCGTATCCAGGATTTGGCACCTCTAGATGTGATTTTCATTTTGGCGCCCCCCAGTGGTGGATCCAGAAAGGTATTTTTTTTTTCACGTTACACCGGGCGAGCCAAAAGGTACACTCAAATTTGTTTTCACGTCACGCTGCCCGAGCGATAAGCGGGCGGGGGAGGGGTTAATTTTTTTTTTTTTTTTTTTTTACATTTTGCTCAATTTGGCGCCCCCTAAGGTCAATTTGGCCCCCCTTTCAGGTTATTTTGGCGCCCTTTCGGGCGCCTACTCGGGGGGCCCTGGCCCGTAAAGCCCCCCCCCCCAGAATACGCGCATGGTTCCTGACAAAAGATATGAATATTGGGTCAATAATGTACCTTTACCTGTCAATGTTAACTGGGACAAAATACACAACACTATTTTTTTTTCTGTACAATTGATACTAAGCTAAGGTCTTTTTATTTTAAGATTTTTCATAAAGCTATTGCTTTAAATGATTTTCTTCAAAAAATTAAAAGAAGAGATTCACCTAATTGCTCACTGTGTAATAAAAAAGAGGAAACAATGGTTCATTTATTTTGTGATTGTGAAAAGGTATCTCCAATCTGGCTTGATTTACTAGATACAATATCGCTTAAAATTGCAAATTTTGCAGCTCAAAATGTGTCTAACTTTGAGAAAATCTTTGGATGTTGCGAAGATAAGTTTGTTTCCTATCTCTTTCTATTAATGAAATATCACATTTACGTTTGTAAGTTTAATAATAATGTTCCAAATTTTGCTGTTTTTAAATCCTTTGTCAAGAAACAAATAGAAATTGAATATGTGTTAGCTAAAAAGAGAAACAAACTACCAATCCATTTTAAAAAATGGCGTTTTGATATTTAGCTGTTTCCCCCTACACTTTACATTGGTTCGGCTATATAATATACCTCAATGCTTTCAATTCAGTGAATATTTTGTAAGTACCTTTTTGCACTATCATGTTGTACATTGTAGTACATATGTATCCAGTATTCTGTTATTTTTAGTTATTTTGTACTGCTATTGAATGAAGTCACATAGTTTCTAAGAGTTGATAAATTTGCTTCCATGCTACATAGTCGGAGCTGTTAGGGATTTTTGGTGCATATTGTTTCTAAAAGCGCCAAATTTGGCACATAGGTTGCTTATGCCATACTCTTTCAATTTCTGATGGGCGCCAAGAACGGCGCTCCCTGGGGCGGCCTTGCTTGCCAAATTCAAAATGGCTGCCATCTGAGTGAAGATTCTCAAAGAAAAGGCTCAAATAATGTAGATTAATATTATTTTCTGGTTTTATGGCTTATCGAATATGGCTATGGTAGTATTCCAAAGAAAAAATGTAATAGTTTTGCTATGGGGGCTTCAAAATGGTCATTTTTTAATAAAAAGTCGAATTTATGGAAAAAATAGCCCCTTTCCGTTAGGAGCCCCTATTAATATAATCTCAAGTCCTTATTTTGGCATATAGGTTGCCAATACTGTGCTCTTTTAATTTCTGATGGGCGCCAAGAACGGCGTCCCCTGGGGCGGCCATGGTTGCCAAATTCAAAATGGCTGCCATCTGAGTGAAGATTCTCAAAGAAAAGGGCTCAAATAATGTAGATTAATATTATTTTCTGGTTTTATGGCTTACCGAATATGGCTATGGTAGTATTCCAAAGAAAAAATGTAATAGTTTTGCTTTGGGGGCTTCAAAATGGTAATTTTTTAAATAAAAAGTTGAATTTATGGAAAAAATAGCCCCTTTACGTTAGGAGCCCCTATTACCCTTACAAAAATGTCCTGTGGTATTCCTATGGTATTTCTGAATGTCCTGTGGTATTCATATGGTATTTCTGGATGTCCTGTGGTATTCTATGGTATTTCTATGGTACAATCAAATACCATAGAAGTACCGTAGGGAAATACCACACAGGAAAAGGGTACCATAGAATTACCATACAGCAGTGCTGTGGTATTTGGACAAAATCCATATGTATGGTATTGCTGTATGGTTTTTGGCACAAATACCATATGTATGGTATTTCTGTATGTTTTTTTTGGCACAAATACCATACGTATGGTATTTCTGTATGTTTTTTTTGCACAAATACCATATGTAGTGTTTTGCTGTATGGTTTTTTGGCACAAATACCATATGTATGGTATTGCTGTATGGTTTCTGGCACAAATACCATTGTATGGTATTTCTGTATTTTTTTTTTGCACAATACCATATGTATGGTTTTGCTGTATGTTTTTTTTTTTGCACAATACATATGTATGGTATTTCTGTATGTTTTTTTGCACAAATACCATATGTATGGTATGTCTGTATGGTTTTTTGGCACAATTTGCTGTATGGTTTTTTTTGGCACAAATACCACATGTATGGTATTTCTGTATGTTTTTTTGCACATATATTGGTTTTGCTGTATGTTTTTTTGGCACAAATCCATATGGATGGTATTTCTGTATGGTTTTCTGGCACAAATACCATAATTATGTTATGGTATTTCTGTATGTTTTTTTGCACAAATACCGAATGTATGGTTTTGCTGTATGGTTTTTTTGCACAATACCATATGTATGGTAATGCTGTATGGTTTTTTGGCACAAATACCATATGTTATGGTATTTCTGTATGTTTTTTTGGCACAATACCATATGTTATGGTTTGCTGTATGGTTTTTTGGCACAATACCATATGTTTGGTATTGCTGTATGTGTTTCTGGCACAAATACCACATTGTATAACACATGTATGTTATTTAAATCATTGTATTGTTATTTTGTTTGTGATCGCAAAGCGCGAGCTAAAATTTTGCTCTATAATAACATTATCATTGTATTCATTAGCTGATAATACTACTCTGAAAGAAAATACAATTACGAAGAGCGAGAGAAAATCTCATTAAATCAACGTTTTACAATGAATATAATATATATATATTATGTTTGTGAATCCCTTTCTGAATATGGTCACTTTTTATAACGATACGGACCTGAAAACAAAGAATTTAAAGAAATTGAAAGCTTATTTCCATCACATTTGGAGAAGTTGGGCAAATACAAAATTTATCCAAATTATTAGAAAATAAAAACAAAATGTGAAGCTTTGATAATCAAGGGACATATCCCCCTGATTGCCGCGAATTTGGAGAGAATTAATTATACACTAGATTCGGAATAAATATAAGCCCCAAAGAGACATAAATATAGGCTATATCCAAAATTCACAATAGAATGACCTCACCCCACCATTATGCCAAAGTTACAAATAAAGCGTTGAAACAAATAAAGAATAAATGAAATTAGGACTGAAGAAAGATTATTAGTTTAAATATTGTCTGGTGTTTTTGTTTGCAAGCGAAGCGCGAGCCGAAAATTTTGCTTTTAATGACCTGAATTCGAACCTGGTACATTTTACGCTCACTGTGCCTCTTCGTCTATTATATGTACATATGTTTTTCTTAAGCTTTAAAAATCGAGGGTGGACGATCCCCCAGAAAACAAAAATCAATGGGGGGGGGGGAACTCGGTCGTCCCCCTTCCACCCGGGACGCCGCCAATACCTACCTTGTGTAGTATTGTCACAGGATATTTTTTTCTAAGGGATAGTTTCTTACAGGAATTTACTAAGTGGTGTTTGACCTAGTCGACTTGATTAGACGAAATGGGAATTAATTAGACCAAATGGTAATTTGACGGACTGATTGAAGACAAACATCCAACAGGGATGAAACCAACGGGCATTAGTCAAAGGGGATTTACGGCAGTTTACTGCTGAAATTTGGTAGTCGTATGGCATTCCTGTGGTACTTCGTATGGTACTATGGTAATTAGCTCATTTGCATACAATGTTTTTGTATGCACAAATCAGTATTTTGTGAAGCTTACCTCATTAACTAGTAATTGCCTGCATATTAATATTTTTTCTTTTAGGGAAATATATTTCCTAAACACAAAGTAACAACAAGAGCGATAGTTTTGACATTTGCATTATTATCAAGAAATATAGACAATAACTAACTGTGACCCAATATATTTTTGCTAAATAGTGGTATATATACCAGTGTATGGTATCCTTGGGTGTCTAGCGGCAGTCCTGTGGTAACGGCGTGTGGCATCTCTGCAATCAGATTAAAAATATGCTTGTGTGCCATGAGCTTCATGCTTTTAGGCGAAATGAGGCGTACTTTACGTATATGTTGATACTCCAAATTTATATAAGTTTCGGTACGCATTCTAGGTAATGCGCAGCATTAAAAATAGTGCGCTTATGCGCCTTTGATTTACGCGCATAGACTTCGTGTATTAAACATCGTAGTCAAATGTCCAAAGTAAGTAAAATGCCAAATATATATGCCGATGCTCAAAACGTATTTTAGTGCAAATGATAAAACTAGCAGGCCTCTATTTATTCAAATATACCTCCAAATACATTTACACTTTCAGCAAATTTGGTTCCAATATGGGAGTGTGGATGTCGCCCCACCCTTGTGGTTAGATGTACCAAAATAACCGATTGCCCAGGATATGAAGGTTAGGACTATTTTTTTTAATTAACCGAGACAACTCCTTGTAATTGTATATTTTTTTAAAGTGAATATTCTATTTCCTAGGGTGGAAGTCGATAGATTCAAATGTGGTTAAAATATAAATATTCCCAGGATCATATTGAGGACCATAGGACTTAAAAGTGCGTATGAAGCACTAAACTTAACAAATTGGCCTTACATCAACAAATTTAAATTCATTTAAAAATCCCCATAAAGATGTCACTACTTCACCCTGTGTATGTTTATGATATGCCACGATTTTAGACGTCCTCAGGAAATTGTCACTGGTTCGAATTATGTGTATACTTTTGAGAAGAAGGGCATAAAATGTTTACGTTATGGACTCACTTTGACCCTGAAATGAGAGGCAAGATTTTCTACCATTTATGGGTAATGTTGGTAGTGACGCTACGGTTAAAAAAAGAGGGGACGACTGGAGGGACAGTTCCAACGCCATGGCTTTGTTTAAAGCATGATGATGATATTTGCGAGTACATTTAGCCAACCAATTTATAGGTATTTAGATGGTCAACTGATGAAAATTATTAAAATCATTTAATATGCATGTGTTGATCTATCTTAATTAGTGGCTCCCCACCATCAATCAGAATTATAGGTACCATTTAACCTAATTAAGGCAACAGCATTCAATGGTGGATCAACGTCGCACACTCTCTCTTCAGGACGGTACCAATAATATTCTATGTTTTAGAATTTATTATGGAAGAATTTTCTTATAGCACTCATGATTACGTATAGCAGCCGGTAAATGCCATGTAGTACTGTATATATTTCCATATTGCAAGAAGCCCCTTGGTCAAAGTATGTAATATTCAAACTGAAAGCCTAGAATATTTAGGAGTTTGATGCAATGCGCAGCAATAAACCTTTGAATATGATGTTATTTATTAATTTATCGTCATTCATGTTGCACAGGGTCACTGCAAAGATATTTATGCACATATGACCCTTCTTCCTATCTTGGAGGGGCATTAACTTATCAT
>CALNVZ010003434.1:18709832-18727240 GCA_940671915.1 Paracentrotus lividus | reverse complement strand
GAGAACACTTAAACCACAATACATGTACTTGTTCCACGTCCTTTCTTGTTTTGAGGAAGAGGCTGAGAATGGGATGTATTTTTTTCCATATATGGAAACAAATGGCAAACAATAGCCGAACAAAAATCCACCCTTAATATAAAATACAACATAGAAAAGGGTTAAATATAAATAGCCAAGTTGTGTCCTCCATTGTACCTCAAAGCAATACTATAGGAGACCATCATTAACTTGAATGGCCTTCTCTTCCAGTTTAAGGGGAGTGTTCAAGATCAACAACACTGTTGTAGAATATATTATAATATTATTATTATGCACTGGATCGCACTTTCGAAAAGACCGACAATGACAGTAGTTTTTAGGGTGTACCCCGTCTATTGAACAAAAACAATCTGTACTGTGAGAAGAAGAATCTAATCTTAAAAAAATAAAATCCTATGAATGGAACAGAACATTATAGAGGTCCCTCATAAAGAAAGACCATTTTGTCTTATTTTAGCTCCTGAAATGATAGTCATTCTGACCATTCCAGCACCCCGATGGGCCACCGCCAGGCATAAATGCAGTTTAGAAATACAAAATTACTTAAAATCAAGAGAAAACATCAGATTAAAATTCTCTGACCCCCACAACCCCTTAAACATGTATTTTGGGGTTTTATCAAGCCTTTTTGTACAAGATTTCATTTCATTTTGAGTATCCATTTTGGAATTGACCATCATGGCTGCCTCGTGGGCGCCATTCTTGAAATGTGAAACAGGTATGGTATTGTTCAAACTAGGTGATAATTGAACATCATAGCCTTTCATCTTTAATGACATTATAAGGACTCTTTATATAATAGAATGGACATTTTGCCCCAAAAGACCTGGTTTATAACCATTTGAAACCCCCACATTGAAAGTTTATGACACCACATTGATGAAATAGCATCATATTCACATTCAGTAAGCCATAAAACCCATAATAATAAGAACCTCTATTATTTCAATAGCCTTTTATCCTTGAAACTTTTTTAAAATGAAGTGTTTTATTCAATAAAAAACAACCAAAGTGTATTTTCTTAGAAATTTCATTCAGTTAGCAGCCATTTTAGGTTTGCCCATGATGACTATCCTTGAGGACGCTCTTCATGGCGCCCATCATGGGCAACCTATGTGCCAAAATACAGATCCTTTCTCTTAATAATTACATAATAGGGGGTTCCTTACATAGAGGGGCCTTTTTTCACATAAATTCAGGTTTTTATTTTTAAAAATTGACTATTTTGAAGCCCCCATAGCAAAATAATTACATTAGATCGATGGAACAATATCATAGTCATATTTAGTAAGCCATAAAACCGTAAAATATCAATTTATGTCACTTGAGCCCTCTTCCTTGAGAAACTTCAGTCTGAGAGCGGCCATTTTGGATTTGACCGCTATGGTCGACACAGGGGGCGCCCTTCTTGGCGCCCATCAAAAATGGAAAGAGTATGGTATAGGCCACCTATATACTAAAATATGGATCCTTTCTCTTTATAACTACATAATAGGTGGCTCCTAACATAGAGGGGCCCTTTTTTCACCTAAATTCAGGTTTTTGTCAAAAAATGACTATTTTGAAGCCCCCATAGCAAAATAATTACATTAGATCGATGGAATAGTATCTTAGTCATGTTCAGTAAGCCATAAAACCAGAAAATACTATCAATCTATGTCATTTTAGCCCTTTTCCTTGAGAAACTTCAATCAGAGGGCGGCCATTTTGGATTTGACCACTATGGCCGACACAGGGGGCGCCCTTCTTGGCGCCCATCAAAAATGGAAAGAGTATGGTATAGGCCGCGTATGTACGAAATTTGGCGCTTTTAGAAGAATCTGCACCAACCAACCACTATTTAGCCCTAACAGCCCTGACTAACAGTGACATTATAAAACATGATATATATATACAGTACGAAGTCATCAAAATAATCCTTAACAAATCGACACGTTGTTATGACTAGCTGCTACAGCGAAATCAGTATTCATAAATTATGTCTCTAGTTCAGGTCACTTGGGTCAGAGTACACCTCATGGTTGGAAGTTTGTCATACGTAGATGATACATGTGAAGAGAAAAAGTCAAGAGTTGCTACATATATAACACAGCTAGTCAACCCCGTCTTAGACGAACTCGTACAGTTGGGTTCAATGACTAAGACTTTCAGGTGTTCTCTTGTTTTATTCGACCCTTCAAGATCAGGTTTATAAAGTTAGTTATTATTGTGTGTTTTACTTTTTTTGAGATCATGTTTCTACATGTCCGACATCAAAAAGATTCGTCTCAGGCAGGGTTGACTGTATATAAAAAAAATACTTGAGCAGTGAGATTTGTGTAACTACAGATATAAGAGTGGAGTTTCAACTGTGGGGTGTATTCGGTCCTCGGTGATAAATAACAGAGCTAAAGCTCGGTCTTTGTTTTTCTTTGTTTTTTAGGGGGTATACTGAGGAATATAGGTCCGGTTTACAAAGAGACTTCCTCCTAATTTTTTCTTGGTACTGTGTCTATTTATGTTGAACTTCAATGTACATATTTTCATAAATAGTCCTTTTCTCATTTAATTTCCTCCTTTTTTTTCCATATTATCTTTATCAGTATTTTAGTATTATTGTTTTAATTATTGTTGTATTTTTTGTTGTTGTAATTATTGATATAATGTATTTAAATAACCTGTACACATTGATTTGTTTTGATTAAAAAAAAAAGTTTGCCAGGTGGTTCATAATACACGCTTTGTAGACTTATGGAATGCAATGTAGTCAACAATGCCATTGTGTTTTATTGTCATCCGGGCAAATCCGCACACAATACCCAAAATCTGAAAAATATGAGGCATACAATGCATGGAAGACATGCAAACTGTCGTGTGTACCCAGTACCTTGAAGGCTATGGACAGAGCAAAGACTCATTTTCGTTTAAAACGAGTCAATTATTAAGTCTTCTTCAACCATATTACGTTGCCTCCACTTTTTTTTTTTTTTTTTTTAGTTCACTTTTGGGATTAAATGATTTAGTCTCATGGAGATTGTTACAGACATTATCCTTCGGATCTGTGTGGAACTGTACCAGGAAGTAGCATCAAATTTTACAGGTTTCCCCGTTCATGTTGTTTAGGAGGGTAGTAAAAAGATACAAAGATGGCGCGGGGTAAAGCAGAACTTCCACCCGCCATCATCGGATCTCTTTGTTTTCTAGTTATCCTGTGTCAGGTTCATAAGAGTAATGCCTTTCCAGCAGGTGCTCCTTCCTTTGCCTGTGGTACTTTAATCCCGACGGGTCATGGAGTGTCTTCACAGGACTTGGCGACAAATCCCTACACCATGTCCGTGAGTCCTGCGTTCTACCAACCTCAACAACCTCTGACCGGTAAGTTATATTATTCTTTATGGATTTTGTTTTGGTAGGTAACGTATCGATAAAGTACAGTATACCGTATTTCAATGGACTACATAATATAATTAACAATACATGTATAGATATTACAATGATAAAAATTGATTATTTGTCTGTGCATGTATGTACCTGATGTAAACACCACCTCTTGTTATTGTTAGAATCTACTGTTTTTATGTATCATTTTTTGTGTGCATTATAACTGAAACAACAAAATCTCATATTAGTCAAATTGCCATTAGGCCTATTGAAAGATAAAGTCCACGCACTAAGTCATTCTTTATCTCATTAGCATAACATTACGTCATCTAGTAGACGCCACTTCTTTTTAAAGTTAAGCATAACAGTTATATATCTCTGTATAATTGTTGCTGTTTCATATTCATTGACATGTAACTTCAAGTTATTTCGTAACCTTAAAGGGATTTAGTAGCTTTCAAAAACAAGAGCAATTATATGAAGATTAATGAAATTATATTGTTCCATCAGTAAAAACAAACTACTGAAAGTTTCAGATCAAATGGAAGTCATTTACTACCTTAAAACAGTGTAACAAACAATGCCAAGCATACAGCCGAACACCAGTACCCTCTGCTGATAGCTCACCAGGCCGCTAGAGACGGGGGACTTTACAACAGGAAATGGGTGTGTGGAAAAGGACATGGTTTTATAAACCATCCGGTGTTTGTTTATAAATTTTGAGCATGAAATCATTGATATCTCGAAGGTAAAGCAAGCAATTAGCTTCAGTTGCAATTTTGAACAGATACCAGACTGACCTAAGTGTTTATAATTATGTTGGCAAAATAAGCTAAATCGAATAAATGTGATTTGAATATCATTCAATGTTACTGCATCCCTTTAATGTCATCAGTCGCATGCCCCTATTTTTTCAATTTTCGAGCTGCGCCCCCCTTTTCTCAAATCCGTTAACTGACGAAAAACACGTCCACGCCACTGCATGATGCAATATGATTATTTTCCCGAAAAATCTATCCCCGTAATATCCTCTATATGAAAATGATTTCATGTATCCAGGAAGAAGTACTTATTTAGCGCTTTTCCCGTTCAAAGCGCTTTACAAATATTACCCCGTTCATTAGATTCTGCATACTTTGTGTCTGCCAACACCGGCGCCTGTATGGAATCATCCTCCCTGGTACCCACTTGAACCTGGGTGGAGTGGACATAAGTGCCGGTGCTTGGAATCGAACTCACGACCTGACCTATGGATCTTGATGGCCGGGAAATGGACCATTAATTTCTCAGCGGGAACGGTTAAGAAATTGACTGCACCTCCAATCAACCAATCAGAAGACTACACTGTTAAAAAAACTAGAAAATTGGTATTTATGGGGTATGAAATTTTATAAATTTGCTGTAAAAAAAAGAAGACATTTTTTACTTGGAAATTTCCTCCAATTTAACATAACAGGTCTGTTTAAAAAAGGATCAATGTCTTATATTACAGGACATTTGTAAAATTTCATACCCTATATACCATTTTTGGGGTAATTTTACTGCAAATTGTGCATTAAGATTACAGGTGTTCTTGAAGCCCTACTGCAAGAACTTTTCTGTGTTTTTTTTTTTGTTTTTAAGGAGAAATTTTCTAACAGTGTAAAGTACTTAATATAGTTCTTAAAATGGGTTTAATACTTCAATATAAATTGTATACACGACGGATATACGGCTAAAGCATAGCTATAATTAATAAAGTACAATATTGTTTGTATGATCCCGTATTTGAAGAGCTTGGTTCCAAAAGGGACTACTAGTAAATCCATATTTGACCAAAGTTCACTTTTTAAGCTAAATATATGCACCTAGTACAAGGGATTAATATGCTCAACATCGCATTCCAATTTTTTTTTTTGGAAAAAAATATTTTGATGTTTCAAATTTCTGTTTCATTCCAAAAGGGACTAAATCCGCTCTGTGGATTCTGAATATCTTAACTTTAACTATGTTCCCACCAAATATATATTCTTATTTTTGCACACCGTCTGTAGATCTTAAAAGAAATTTTGAATAAATTTGATCAATTTTTAAGAATTTTATGAATATATTCTTTGATTTAGTCCTTTTTGGAATGAAATATTTGAACTGAAAATCAAATTTGTGGCAAAAAAAAAATTAATAATTTATAATTTTAAACTTTTATTTTACTCATACACCTTCAGAATAACATTTAAACACATTTTAGCTGACCAAACACTTTAATTAAGCGAAAATGTGATGTTTTATTGCGAAAATAGACGATTTACGGGAGTTTCATTCAAAAAGGGACTAAATTCATAGAAATTAACATTTCAAAAATTCATAAAAAATAAAATTTTATAGCTAGATTTTAGTAATTGCTATTAAAATGGTCTAAGGGAATTGTACTAGCATGTGTACCAAAATCAAGTCGCTTTGATCACGGTAAAGTATTAAATTAAAAATCAGTGATTTATTCAAAATCTCCAAAAGTGGATTTAGTCCCTTATGGAATGAACCTCTTCATTTATCCAACTTAAATATTCCGTATGCTAATATGTTAATATTTGTGGCGTCTTTTCTTTTTCAGTCACGATTTCAAAACCTAACGCCAACACACCTGCCTTACTGGGTATTCTGCTTCAAATTCGCCAAGATGTACCTGGCACTGATGACGATCCTATAATGGGAACATGGTCGATCGGGAGTTCTACAGATTTCCAGGTTCTTACATGTGACACTCCACCAGGTGGTTTGGCAGTAACGCATACGAACAGAGACCCCAAAGCAGAAACCATCCAATTAACTTGGACGGCACCTGATAATCTGAACGGAAATGATGTTTATATCATGTGAGTATTGATTTGAGTTGGAGTCAGTTTGGACTATTGGTTTGTTGTTTAATGAAAATGTATGAAAAGGGACAAGTATATGCAAGATTTACGGTTTGAGGCAGGCCCTTGGTTTCTTTGGCATTTGATCAACTTGGAATAGGCCGTATTAGGCTACCTTAAAGAGTTAGAAAAAAGTTTAAGTTTTCGATCCTTCGTAAGAGACAAAAATAAAAGCATGCACAGTAAAATAGCACTAATAAAGACAAGAATAACAAAGCTTGGGAAGGCCTAGTAAGGAGATACAGGATTTTGACAAATAATATCAATCAATTTTCGCTACCGTGAAAAGGCATGAAATAAACGGAGACAAGGACAAAGAATTTAATTAATTCCTTTTTTATTCATTCAAATTTTAACAAAATATGAAAGGATAAGTCAAGGAGATTTCTATTTTTACCCACATGTTGTTATGCACACCAACTTTTCTTTTCATGATTTTAATATTTTATACCTGAGCAGTTAGCATCATATAATTTCTTGAAGTTTCAGTTCAATAGATGTAGGTACAGCCTGATGACATAGCAAATTGAATCATACAAAAAGAAAAGGCCTGCAGTTGAGTTGAAAGAACAGTAACACCCTTAGAACAGAATGGTCAATGTGGTTGAATGTTGTTGAAATTTTATTTTTATTTGGTTTAATATTTGAAAAACTTGAATTGGAGCTATGACTTATATTTCAATTGTTTTCGTTTCAACTTTTAGGGCAACTTTTGTTCAGTCACAGACCACGTTTTGGGCTGCAGTGAGGGGAAATAATATTCAAGGTAATTCATGTCATATTTAGTTCAAGTATTAGTTTAACGAACCTTTAGGTGGCCCTATATACTATCATTGCTAATGTGCTACATGCAGACCTACATCAGTAGTTCAATCAATGAATAAATAATTCTGCTTGAATTAAAAACCCAGCAAACCTAGCTCACACGATTAAAAAAAGTAGTTCGAATGTTTGTCAAATTCCTTACATCCAAAATTGAATTAAGCTCAATTAGTATGATTAGTACATAGGATGTTAGCATGTTAGTTATGTCCAAGCCTGTGTGTGCATTTATTATAAACACAACACAAAAAGGAAGTTCCCCCTATTTCAGATATCAATAATTTTTGAACCAGGAGGAATTTTAAAAATCTAATTATATGTCCATGTAGGGAATTTAATTAACTACAATGGGAACGAATTTTAGGAAAAATCATCTAGTCATGCTTCAGTGAGCAATGGTTGAATGCAAAAAGGTTATTTTTTGAAGTTCGCAAGCCTAAAATTGCAACTTTGATTCAATGACAACGGACCCATTTTTAGATTTTAAACATTTTACACGTTCAGATGTGTGCAAAACGTGCTTCCGCAATATAAGGAAAGAAATTTGCGTCAAATTTCACGGTTGAGTGAAGCATGCAGTAAAAATTGCCCAAACTGCGATTTTACTTCTTTGCCATGGTATAATCGATCAAATATGATGGAATTCTGTTGTGGAAGTGTATGCAACCAATATCCATTCGTTCACGGTTGATGAACCCATCAAACAATAAAAAAATAGGTCTTTTAGAATTACGAAAATGCATTGCAGTAATTTTAATGCACTAGAAGAGGCATCTCAATAACATTTTTTGGGTTGTATTTATATTCTTTGGGCACGTGTCAATGATGCCTATGGCATTTATTACAATTCATGCTTCAGTGAGCACGTGAGACTGGAAAGCCCTTTCTCACGTACGGACTAAAATTCCAAATTCTTGCTTGATTGAATATAACATTCTTTTTCGGGGATACCTTTGATTTTATTCATGAAAATCCCGATGTTTCACGCCTCAGTGGACACGAGATACAAAAAATCATGAAAACGAGAAGAAAGTTTGGGGCTTCGTCATGGTTCAGTGACTTTTCAATACATAATTTGAATAAAAGATCATGTTAGTTTAGACTAGTTGAAGCTATGTGCAAAGTTTCAAAAAATATTTCACAGTCAAATGGACAAAAACTGACAATTAAAATATGCCCAAATTCACTTTGTTAAACTTTTCTTAAACCTCTGTACATAAAGTCAATGGAGGAGGAAATCATACCTGACAAATGTGAAATTCGGCCATTTCATTGATGATTCATTCTACTGTGAGTTATGTCACGAAAACTTGGCACACAGCTTCAACCGATCTCTAGCTAACATGATCTTATTCAAATTACGTATTCGAAAAGTCACTGAACCATGACGAAGCCCCAAACTTTCTTCTAATTTTCATGATTTCTTTTATCTTGTGCCCACTGAGGCTGAAACATCGGTTTTTGTTGAAAAATAAAATCAAAAGTACTCCCAAAAAGAATTGTTATATTCAATCAAAGTAAGAATTTGAATTTTAGTCCATATGTGAGAAAAGGCTTTTCAGTCTAACGTGCTCACTGAAGCATGAATTTGTAAATAAATGCCATAGGATAATTTGAAAAGTGCCCAAAGAATATTAATACAACAAAAAAATGTTATTGAGATGCTTTCTAGTGCATAAATCACTGCAATGCATTTTCGTAATTCTAAAATGGCCTATTTTTGGTTGATTGATGGGTTCATTCAACCGTTAATGAATGGATATTGGTTGTATACACTTCCAAAACAGGAATTCCCTCATATTTAATCGATTATACCATGGCAAAGAAGTAAAAATCGCAGTTTGGGCAATTTTTGCTGCATGCTTACTCAACCGTAAAATTTGAAGCAAATTCGTTTCCGTATATTGTGAAACACGTTTTGCATACATTCTGACGTGTTAAATGTTTAAAATCTGAAAATGGGTCCGTTATCATTGATTCAAAGTTGCCATTTTAGGCTTGCGAACTTCAGAAAATGACATTTTTGCATTCAACCATTATACTCACTGAAGCATGACTGATTTTTCCTAAAATTCGCTCCCATTGGGGCTTATTAAATTCCCTACATGGACATAAAATGAGATTGTTTAAATTCCTCCTGGTTCAAAAATTATTGATATCTGAAATAGGGGGAACTTTCTTTTTGTGTTGTGTTTAGTTAATAGTAACAAATTCTACTTTTCCACCTTGATGGTTCACACAAAATAATATTGTAATCCCGGCATAATGCGAAATCAATTAATTTGGGCTCCTTAATATACGAATATATTAAATTCAACCAAAGTATTTTATTTTGGTTTTCAGATGTATACGCACTTACCAACATAATTCAATGAATTATTTTGCAAAATGATATTTTATCATTGGGACAACAAAAGTGAGAATAATGAGCACAAATCTAATATTTGGAAGATGCCTACACTGTGGTATACATGTATTAATGAGCACTATAAAGGTAGCGGCGGAGCAAATTTTGAGAAAACACTATCACCATAAACGGTTGAATTATAAATTAACGTATAAATAAATGATCATTTAATCAGTAAATAGGTTCAAAGAGAACGTATTATATGTATTTTATGTTGGGTGAGGACAAGAAGTTATATTTAGTGTTCATCACAGTCTAGTGGAAAAAAGCAAATATGCAAATACACACATTTCTGATAAAATTATGCAACTCTTCGTTGGATAAAAAGTCAGCTAGCTACCTGACTAATAGTTTTATATCTTTGCCAGAAACAAACAAAACAAAGAATTGCCCCCCTCGAAAAAAAGTGACAAATTAGTGATATAGCTTTTGTGGTGAAAATAAAAACAAAGAATGTTGTGCGAAGAGAGTATTATAAGAAATTATCCAATTCGCTGTTGCATACGAATTCAGGTCGTTTGATAATGTCAAACCCACTGTGCTTGGATAACTTCTCGAGCTGAAGGGGAAAAAATGCTTTCCTCATTTTTTTGAAGAAATATGAAAGTTTTGTTGTAGGCGAATTTATTTACTTATTTATTTGTTTATTTTCAGTTTTATTTATTCAGGGTGGCCTCTTCAGTTTCGCGAACTTCTGTCCATGAGGGCCCTGAAAAATTTAACATTCTGTACAACATTATGAAATATATATATATATATATATATCTAATGTATTTTCATGGCCGGGTCACTCAAAGAAAGAATTTCAGCCTTTGGTACCAAATTCAATGGCTCTATCGGCGTTACGAAGACTGCATCAGGTTTTATTAATAAGTTTTATAAGAAGTCTTTAATTTTTTTTTAAAATATATGATTTTAAAGTCAGCATTTTCAGACTTATAAGTGTTTTTTTAGTTGATTGCCGAATACAGTTTTGACAATAATATTATCCAGATTTATACACATATATGGCGTGTCGTATCGTAATACACATGTTTTTCTTTTGATTAATCAAAGTAGAGCAGTGCAAACCAAATAGCAAAGAGAGGAGTGTGGAAGAAATAGCGTTTTTGTTTTGACAATCACAGTATTCATGAACATTCTCTTTGCTTAAATGCAATGCTCACAGATCCGCTTAAATTAGTTTTCTACGCCATTTTGTTTCAGGACGCTTATTGGAAAAATACTCACACACACAAAAATAAAAATCGCAATTTACGATTTACGTCCCTTTTATTTCAATTTCATGGATCCACTGCAGAAGGTAGTCATGCCCCTAATAATCAATTTCTTCATCCCATGGTAGTAATTTTAGATTGTCACTACTAAATACCTTGCCAAAACAACGGAGCTTGTACCATGGTCCAACCAGGCGTGTACCAGTGCGTGTGTCCTGTTAGTGCTGAAGGAGAATTTTATGAAATACGTACGTAGTACAACAAAATGCATAAATCCAATGACGTCACAACGATCTTTTTTACCCTTTGAGATAAGTGCTATGACTGGCATACATAGTTTACATTAGTGCTAAACTCTAAAAACTGAAGTGCTAATTTCTGGGTGTTCGTATAGTGACTGCACTTTAAGTGCTATATCATCACTTGAAGTGCTATTTTAGCACTTGCCAAAGTGTTAATTTATCAACAAAAAATTGTTCAATGTCGGTAAGGGATTCGAACCGGGTTCCACCTAGACATTGAAGAGTACCGCTGACGTTACTAATGCTAACGCTAACTCCATGGCTTTAAATATGACAGCATAGTAGATGTTTATGGCAAATTTAAAGAAAATTCATTATGCAACAATATGATCTCATGCAGGGGACCCAGGTTCGAATCCCAACGAAGTCACGCCGCACAGTGGGCCAGGCGTTAGCAAAAGTGCGCCAAAAGTGGTTTCTGGTCACCTAACCAATTTTGTTTTTTTAGTATTCTCAGCAAAGATAGCAACCTCTAGAACATCTCCATAAAATGTTTCATCATGAAATTGATTTTTAGTTGGTTATTTTTCTTTGAAATGACCAGAAAATGACTTGTTTGTGGTACACCACGTGTAAATGACAAATTTTCGTTATTTGGGATTTTTTGCTATATTGATGGTTCAATATATTTTAGATTAAATCTGCTTGATTAAGAATGATCATTTTAAGTGCCCATAGAATAGAAAGACAACTGTTTAATCCATTCGGAAGTAATTTTGGACGAAACCACTAAATAATGGGGGAAATTGCATTTTTCCCTTCATATGCATACATTTCACGATTACCGCCAATTTCCGCGTTCAAAGTACCATAGCGGTCTTTGTTATACTAGGGTTGGGCAAATAATGACTTTTTTCTGAAAAGTTATTTCAAACAAGTTACTTTTATAGTCAAATTTGATGTAGAATCCAAAAATGACATGATTTTTGTACGATGATGTCTGACGTCGCTAAAGTGCAAAAACCCAAAATAGTGTATTTGCCATTCATCACACACTTTATAGGTATAAACCGGTTTTATTTGTTTCTTTATGGATTTTGATGGTTTAAAAGCTCAAATCTGACAATTTTTATCATGACCAAATGTTACCTAGTTGGTTATAGGTGTTAATTAGTGATTTTGATATGAGGTGATTTTGGTCGATATTGACTGAAACTAACTAACTAAACACACTAACAGTCAACTTAGGTAGGATTAATCATGTTGGATTAATCATGTTGGGTTCCCTGACACCCAAAAGCCATATAAAAACGCAATAAAAGTGGTTATATCGTATAAAAAGTGTGATAATTGGCATAATACCTATTTTGCGGCCATTTTGTTTTTTTGCACTTTAGCGACGTAAGACGTCATCGTATGCAAAAATAATTGTCATTTCAGTTTCTACGTCGAATTTTACTATAGAAACAACTTGTTTGAAAAAAAAAGTTGAGATTCGCTCAACCCTAGTTATTAGTTTAAGCTTTACATCAATACCAAATTTAGCTGCAACCTCCTGCAGCCTTCGGAGATATAACCAATTTTCCATCGCATGTTAGCCTAATTTATCGTCAAAATCTGCACAAAGCGATAATGCGCACTTATTGTGCACACACAAGTTCAACGTAAGTGGCGTAAATATTTTAATTGAAAGCCGAAAAACCAAAACACCTGAATGGAATGATTTTCATGAAATAATCATGTGTGTTTTATGGGATGACATGTAGTCTTTAGACCTGTTACTCCCCCCCCCCCCCCCCCGGCTATCAATTTCATGACCATCTGAACTGATCTTAATCTTGTTTTGAAATAGTATTATGGTATTTATTTTGGGAGCTCAGCTAGGATATTATCGTTGTTTCCAAACAATAATTTTATGTAATATTATTTCATATCGATCATTCTTAAATTACGACTTGAATTCACATACATGTTTGGTACTTGCGGTCAGGAGAACATCTAAGACTGCCTACTTTTAACACATTTTAACAATGTCTTTATTATTATACCTTCTTTCATTTTTATATTAGTTTATATCATTGTATTTTTTGCTGTCGAATTTTTGTATTTTCTGGACCCATGGAAAGTATTGTTATTTTGACAAAGCTGAATGGGTCATCAAGCCATTCGTGCTTCTTTGAAATTTTTAATTATTTGTTTATATGATATCTGTATTTTTTAATGTTGACAAAGCTGAATGGGTCATCAAGCCATTTGCTCCTTTTAGATTGTTAATTATATGTTTATATGATAACTGTATTTTTATTGCTGCGGTTTGGAAAATAAAATGCATTACATTACAATAAGTTCAATAATTAGAGAAGGACTCGCGATATAGAACTTTCAATAACTTTCCCGTCATAACCAAGAACAAACAGCCAAAATCAAAATGTTTTTCTACTTATTTGATGAATAGGCCTACTGTCTCATCAGCCTAATCGTATTTTTATGAAGAAAAAAAAAACTCTCCTTGTGTTTCCTAAGTCCATAAAACCCTATTATAGTTCCAAATAATATATAAATCTCTCTATAAGCATTTTTTACTTGTCCAGTCAGAAAACAGAATGTTAAGGGCGTCAGATAATTTTGAAAATACTCTTTAACAACGTTTCCGTGGTCTATAAACCCCATATACAACTCACTTATAAAAGTAATATCAGTTATGTAAGTTTTACAAGGAAATCCACTTTAAGCAATCAGAAATCTGTATTTTAATGACGTCATAGACATTTAAAAAATACTCTTATCGTGTTTCTCATGTGTCAAAACCCCCTATACGTCCCATTAATCAAAGTAAAATGAATATGCCTATGTGTTACTATTGATATTTGTCTTGTCCAATCAAAAAAGAGCATTTCAATGACGTCATAAGGATTTGAAATTGTTCTCATCGATTTCCACGGGTCTGAAAACCATAGATGGACTCCTCTTTAGAATTTATTTATTCGTCTTCGGTGAGGAATTAATTTTGTCGCACTTTGAGTTCATTCTGGCCCACTGTGCGCCGTTTTGCCCATTTTTGCTGAAATGGTCCTTGTGGACTATTTGGTTTAATAAACCTTCTAAACTAATTCTGAAAAGGTATGTTATTGGATGGTGTGCGTTTATGTGTGTGTGTGTGTGTGTATGTGTGTGCGTGTATTTCTCTCTATCTCTCTGTCTTTCTCTACCTCCCTATCTATGTATCACTTTTTCTATTTTAACCATAATTTTATCATCCGGATTGGAAATACAAGTCAACTCGTAGGTTAAAAATTGATTTCGTCTTGCCTTCTGGTCATGCGGGATTCTTTCTGATCTTAGTTTGACACGATCACTTCATGGCTGAATTCTTCTAGCCTCGTTTTAATTAGTAAATCCCTTGATGGGCTAATAACTGTCTTTGTATATATTTTAATCATAATGTGATATATGATGAAGTGGTTGATGCATTGTTCATCACCATCTTCATCCGAATCTGTTGCAGATTTCTGTCTCCAAGCAAACCTGTGTCAAAATGGAGGGGTGTGTATTTCACAAATTGGTGGGTACACATGCATGTGTCCATCTACTCATGCTGGAACGAATTGTGAAAACGGTAAGTTATTCTACTCGACTTTAATTTCTTGAATATGCTTGTCTCTGCTTTTACTTTTTATTTATTTATTTATTTTTTATTTATTTATTTGTCTTCTTTACCGATGGTAGTCTGTTCAGTGATTGAACACTGTTGTCAACCAGGGCCCCTTCCTGGGGTTCAACATTGATTTTATGTATTCTTCGCAAAAATGTATTACATTATCTCAGCCAAACATAAATGAAAATGAAAAATAATTTACAGTTACCTTTTACAACTTTTCGGGACTCTTGCTATGTATTGGACATTCTCTCAACCCTTCCCGGGGATTGTTTTCTAAAAAAGTTTTGTCAACCCCAATGATGCCCATTTTGTCATTTTTTCTCATTTTGGGGCCCCTTTTTGTTTACCCTGCCAATCAAGCCCCCCTTAGTCCTTCCCCCAGGAAATGCGTCTGGAGTGTATTTTGGTTATTGTTCTTTAAGTTAAATCCAGGTTTATGGTGACAGGCTTAAGTCTCTTGTCCAGGGGTGGGGTTGAAATGAAATGTGTGATTGGTGACAATTCGGAATATTTTATTCTAACTTTATGCTGAAAACAAAAGAAATAGAAAACAACCTTAACACCTTAATTATTATCATTTTCTCATAATTTTTTTTTATCCTTGATGACAAGGTTCTAAAAGGTAACTGTAAATTATTTTTTCATTTTCATTTATGTTTGGCTGAGATAATACAATACATTTTTGCGAAGATTGTTGGAAAACAATACCCGGGAAGGTTTGGGAGAATGTCCACTACATAGCAAGGGTCCCGAAAAGTAAAAGCAGAGACAAACATATTCAAGAAATTAAAGCCGGAGCAAAATCATGTTGCTCGAGCGTTAAAGAAATATTCCACCTTTATGACGGACAGTGTAGATAGGAAAAAGAAATCATATCGTAATATCGATAAGACGATTAGAAATTATCATAACATAGTGAATAATTATAACGATGATAATGATAACAATCACCGTTTTCTTCGTTCATCGTCACCTCTATGCAGTGAACCCGTGTCTCCAAACACCGTGTCGGAATGGTGGACAGTGCAGTTCACCATCAGATTTCTTATCCTTCTCCTGCCAATGCAATACGCCGTACTTTGGAACAACATGCACACAAAGTACGTAAATAATATCGTCGTAAGCTAGTAAATATATTTAAAATATCTTACTCTCTTTAAACGAAATTGCATTATATTTTTGTTCAAAAGACTGACCGGTATCCAATAAGAAGTGTTCTTTCAAAATTATCTAATGGGACTCTGAACTAAACTGTTAAGTTTCTAACCCAGAATGAAATAATTTGATCATGTAGATACGTCACCTGAATTTGATAACCAATATTTCCTGAACCTTTTGCATTGTTTATAGCACAAACATCTTTAATACCAGGGTAAAAAAAATAAGTACAGTTCATTTCCAAACATTTCTGCTTTCCAATATAAATCTAGCAACAATGTAATTTATAATAACATACATAGTTGATCATTGTATCAAGAGTTCAATACCAGAATACATTTAACGATTGCCCACACACTTCCAGTGATGATGATTTTGATTTATCAAGATGAACGCACCAAGATACCTATAATCACCAGTATAACCCATAATGTGCTACGGCGCCTGATAGAAACATGAACCTTGGCATAAACATGTTTTTTAAACAGTGCTGTTGTGTATCATGTAATGTAGGTGTTTCCCTTGTACAACTCCAAGTTATTTCCAACCCTGTACTGTACATGTATTGCAGATAACCTACATTGTGCTAAGGCACCTGATATGAGGTGCACCTTTGATTAAACACGATTCTCTGTATTAGTATGTGTCTGTCTTGTACAGCTCCTTGTTTCTCCAACCCTTGTCTTAATGGAGGAACCTGCGGACTTTCAGCCACCGGTTACATGTGCAACTGTCCATCAACTCACACAGGGGACCGATGTCAAACAAAGGGTAAAAGAACGAATAAACACTCCAATATTCTATGGTAGATAGATAAATTACATTTGCTGTGGATAAAGCCTACTGATTAATCACCGATTGTAGAAAAGAAATAAGATACAGGGGCCATATTCATAAAACCCTCGTAGCCCTAGTTATCGCCTTACTCTGTACTGTTTCTCATGTAATTAGTTGACAACTAGCTCTGGTAAGGTTTTATAAATATGGGTCCACGCATTTAGTTAAGGAAAGGCAGAAACTTTTGGAATAGATAGGTCTGAATAAATAGAAAGACAGCGATTTCTAATTTGTTGTGAATTCAGTTTGCCGATCAATGCGTCATTATTTTAAGGAAACTTTCCGTTCATTCGCATGCTTATTGGGACGCTTTCAAGTTTGCTTTTATTGCATATTCATGGTATTGCATTGTCCTTGATGCTGCATTTGCTTACCTTTATCATTATTATTTGTTAGTCTTGAATTAAACTGATGTTGTGTCAATTCTACTTAACTTCCTCCTATATGAATAGATGAACCATCAAAATTTTGATTTACTCAGAATTAGTATGTGCAGATACGGCGAAAATATAAAATTTTAATTGTTTTAATTGTTTTGCTCTATAACTGAATTTTCAGTTGATTACCTATAAGATATGAATGATAAGAATTTTAAAGATTTATACACAGACGCCCTCAAAGCATAATGTGATTTATTGTCTGTAAATGTAGCATGGCGTGCATGTATCGATCTTTCTTTTTTCTTTTTTTTTTAAATCAAGGTAGAGTAGTGCATAGCATTGACATGTGTGCGTTTCACAAATTAAGGCGTGTGATTTTTTTTTTCCTTTT
>CALNVZ010003434.1:18661757-18708020 GCA_940671915.1 Paracentrotus lividus | reverse complement strand
CTCATATTTAATCGATTATACCATGGCAAAGAAGTAAAAATCGCAGTTTGGGCAATTTTTGCTGCATGCTTACTCAACCGTAAAATTTGAAGCAAATTCGTTTCCGTATATTGTGAAACACGTTTTGCATACATTCTGACGTGTTAAATGTTTAAAATCTGAAAATGGGTCCGTTATCATTGATTCAAAGTTGCCATTTTAGGCTTGCGAACTTCAGAAAATGACATTTTTGCATTCAACCATTATACTCACTGAAGCATGACTGATTTTTCCTAAAATTCGCTCCCATTGGGGCTTATTAAATTCCCTACATGGACATAAAATTAGATTGTTTAAATTCCTCCTGGTTCAAAAATTATTGATATCTGAAATAGGGGGAACTTTCTTTTTGTGTTGTGTTTAGTTAATAGTAACAAATTCTACTTTTCCACCTTGATGGTTCACACAAAATAATAGTGTAATCCCGGCATAATGCGAAATCAATTAATTTGGGCTCCTTAATATACGAATATATTAAATTCAATATTCTATGATAGATAGATAAATTACATTTGCTGTGGATAAAGCCTGCTGATTAATAACTGATTGTAGACAAAATACAGGGGCCATATTCATAAAACCTTCATAGCCCTAGTTATCACCTTACTCTGTACTGTTCCCCATGTAATTAGTTGACAACTAGCTCTGGTAAGATTTTATAAATATGGGTCCAGAAACTTTTGTAATAGATATGTCTGAATAAATCATGCTTACAGCGTAAAGTATTGAAAGTATTAGAAAGACAGCGATTTCTAATTTGTTGTAAATTCAGTTTGCCGATCAATGCGTCGTGGTTTCAGGAAATTTTCCTTTCATTCGCATGGTATTGCATTGTCCTTGATGCTGCATTTGCTTAGCTTTATCATTATTATTTGTTAGTCTTGAATTAAACTGATGTTGTGTCAATTCTACTGAACTTCCTCCTATATGAATAAATGAACCACTCAAGATTTGGATTTACTCAGAATTAGTATGTGCAGATACGGCAAAAATATAAAATTGTTATTAATGTTTTCTAATTGTATTTCTATTATTATTGCTTTCTTCCATCCAGCGTGATTGATATAGTATGGTAGTTACGATCTTTGCAGATTTCTAAACTTTCCATGCTAAATTAATGTTAATTATTGAAATCCAATTAGCTTTGTAGTGCAGTCTGGTTGCTGTTTCTTCCTTCAACTAAGCTTGATATGATAACAAAATTTCGTAGATTCTAATCCATTTCCCCTGTCGACTGAAAGGACAACAGACGGTCCCAGTATTGTACAGTGCGTCTCAGAAAAGAATTTTCCCAACTTTGAGAGGCTAGTTTCACAAATATATCATTCATCTAACCTTAAGGTTTTTTTTTTATTCTTTAACAAGAATAGGCCTAACTAATTTGCTACAAAAGGGTTCTTCAGGAAAAACTGGAAGCATATACATTGTTCAACTTTTTTATTTTTAATCATATGCTCTCCATGGAAATCAAATGCTGTCACGGATGACTTGGAGCTTAAGCTTTAATAGAGCTGTGCCAAAATCGCCTTCAACCAAGCATGGACATAAGTTTCAATAGTCCTCGTTTCTTCTATTTTAGCCAAGAAAAAAAAAAATTAAAAATTCAAGTATATTTTTTTTACATTAGGAAGCAAATGTGCATGCATGGAGCTCAATTTAAGACATTTTAATTTCATTCTTTTCACTTATTGATACAATCCCGGCCTCCTGAACATTCATTACTTGAGGTTAGACTTCTCGAGTCATTTACAAGAGCAAAAGATTTTGAAGGACTATTGACACGAATGTCATATAAAGTTTTTGTATTTATTTCTTTTCTTTATTGGGGTATCAAACTTGGGTACACATTTTCCTGGAATGCACTCTAAATCTTGTTCCGTGCAAAAGCGATAAAACATATGTCGGTGATGTGTCTGTCTCCTTTCTGACTTAGAGAATGAATTGTAGATATCCTCATGTCTTGCTCTCTCTTGCGCCATAGTTCAGCAACCATGCGATCTTGCCACTTGCCGAAATGGCGGTGTTTGTACCAACGCTGGTTCTACATTCAGATGTGATTGCCCGGATCCTTTCACAGGCTTCACCTGTTCAGGTTGTAAGTTCTTTTGGGCATATAACTCATATATCCTTAAAACCCGTTTAGAGTCTTTTGCCTCGATTCAATCGCGGGAGAAATGACTGACAGCTTTTTTTTTCTATCATGCATTTTGTTTTATCGTCGTTGTAAGGCCTGTATGAGATATCCGTTGAGATATCCTCAATATAATTTTTCTAGCAGTTTCTGCTCTATAACTGAATTTTCAGTTGATTACCAATAAGATATAAATGGTTGGTTGGTTGGTTGGTAGTTAATATTTTTGGCGTACGATTCGGGTCGAATATAGACGCCATCTACGTGCGGGTTGCTGTATGTATTAAATATTTCTTTTTCATGTAAATTATATTAAAACCTTTGGGTGATGTGAGTCTTCAGCTCCGGTGCCGTTGATGGTTCTTCCACTTTTTCTGTATTTTCTGGACAATCCGGCTCAGTACGTCGAGCAGACTTCTCAGTCGAGATGACCTAGTCCCCTCCAATACATGGAAGAGTCGTGGGCACAGGAATCTGTATAAGACTCAGTGGTTTTGGTTCCCAACATGGGATACAGAACAATAAACAAAAACAAAAACAAAAACAAGGACAGAGAAATATCAAACATTAACAGGACATAAGGACATTGACAAGGAATTTAAGGAAGAATTGTTGGACCTGCAGAGTTATGCAAAATGAAAAATTTGTATTTGGGAAATAATACAGAATGAAGTGAAGAAGTAAGCGTACATTGTGAGGAGGATAATATACATACAGAGATATAATTGAATTAACGATATGAAGACTATATGTGAATAGTCTATTGCCATGCATGAGTTGATTTATGTCCTATTTCTCAAGATTAATTTGGGAGTCATAAAAGCCGAGTGTCAGTTTCAGGATTATACACATACAAACATATATACATACACGCGTACATACATACACATGTACATGTATATATACACGTATATTTTATTCACATAAATACAAAAGGTATACGAAAGAAAAAGAAATGGGAAAAATATATATAACAATATTATTAATGAATGTTACTCTGTCTAACTATAACAAGTGTTGTTAGACGGTGTCTGTTGTCAGGTAGTATTTATAAAAAGTTGTTTCAACCATGCCAGTCAGTAAGAAGGGAAGTGACGTCTAACGAGAGATGTCTTGAAATATAACAATCCATTATCTCTCCCTGACGATGACAGACATGGTCGTTATGGCAACTACAATAAATCGTATTTCTGAGTTTCTTTCAAAAACTGCAGTAAATCTCTCTGAGCAGGGAGAGCTAGAGCAGATTGAATTGAAATAATTCCTATATTCAGTTTTTGCATTAATCTTGCTCTTTCCCTGTTGAATTGGGTACAAGATAGAAGTAAGTGCGGCACCGTTTCTGGCACATTACAGTGGTCACATAATCCGTTCGGGTGTCTATTCATCTTAAAAAGTGTTTCATTTAAGAAACAACTTCCTACTCTAAGCCTGTTGAGGATGCTTTCTTCACGCCTATTATTTGCATTATTTAGATATTTTGTTCTAAGCATAGGTTGAATTGCAAAAAGGAATCGTCCGCGGGCAGACGATGTCCAATCCTCTTGCCAAGTAGTCAGATGTTGTTGGTAAATTTCGCGCTTAGTTTCTGCTTTATTCTGCAAAACATGGTATGCGATGGAAAGGGATAGAGCATGTTTCGCCAAAGAGTCTGCTTTTTCATTTCCACTAATTCCTACGTGAGAAGGAATCCATTCAAATTGAACAATGATTTTATCTTTTGAAAGTTTAGTTGTCAATTCTATGATTTCTTGCATTATATTTGCAATATCATTTTCCATTGCTTTTAAGGAGCTTAGTGAATCTGTGAATATGGCATATTTTTTAGCAGAGTGTGTCGTTCTTGTGTTTTCATATATCCATTGTAATGCAAAAAACAATGCCATCTGTTCCGCTCGATAAACTGATACAGCCGATATTCTTTTTGCTATTTCAATATTTCGACTTGGGATATACACTGCAGCACTCGTATTTCCGTTTGTTGATTTTGAGCCATCTGTGTATATTCTAATGTAATCTTTCCATTTCGAATTTATATAATCATCTGACTCTGATTTGGCTTCAAAACAAATCACATTTTTCTTATTGATGATATCATGTAAGTGAGTTGATATCAAAGGTGGTATCAGATGCCAAGGCGGAGTCTTCGAAATTTTCTTTGTTTCGATATTTTCGTCAGGAATATGTTTCGTGCGTAGAGCAAAAGGAATTTCATTTCCCCAGCTATTTGAACTATATTGCCATCATTCTAATAGACACTCCTTAGACGGGTGATTTTTTATGTAGCTTATGTT
The DNA here is from genome assembly GCA_940671915.1 of Paracentrotus lividus. Classification (NCBI taxonomy): domain Eukaryota; kingdom Metazoa; phylum Echinodermata; class Echinoidea; order Camarodonta; family Echinidae; genus Paracentrotus; species Paracentrotus lividus. Next base: position 18,703,556 of record CALNVZ010003434.1, on the reverse strand, counting down.
CGCTCTAAAGTTCTGGCTAAAAAGTGAACGCCGAATTTCGAGGGGCATTTCACAGCATTCAATTTGGAGGGCTGCCAGAGAGGTAAAAGCTATGGTACCAGTGCATATTCTCAAACATTCGTACTGTATGTTATCCAATTGTTTCTTGACATTGTTAGACGCCGAATTAAAGGCCTCACATCCGTAGTCCAAAAATGGTCTAATCAATGCTCTGTACAGGAGCAGAAGGGTTTTGGTGTCTGAACCCCATGAGTTACCAACCATGCATTTCAGTATATTCATCCTTTTTTTGCACTTTTCAGTAATATTTTCAATTTGTTTTTTCCATGTTAATTTTGCATCGAAGCAAAGTCCTAAATATCTGTACTCGTTGACACATTCGATTATTCTATCTTTTAATTTGACATTAGGGGAATTAGGGTGTCGTCTTGTAAAGACCATAGCTTTAGTTTTTTCTTCCGACAGTTTCATGCCCCAGTTATCGCACCATTCATTGATTTTTATGAGATCGTTTTGTACTTGACCCTCTAAGAATTTCATATTTCTATTACTTTTCCAGATCGTAGCATCATCTGCAAACTGGGCTTATATATAAATGATAAGAATGGTTAAGATTTATAGACAGACACCTAAAGCATAATGTGATTTATTGTCTGTGAATGTAGTATGGCGTGCATGCATCAATTTTTTTTTAATAAAGGTAGAGTAGTGCATAGCATTGACGTGTGTGCGTTTCACAAATTAAGGCGTGTGATTTTTTTTTTTTTTTTTTTTTGGTTTTTTTTTGTTTTTTTGGGGGGGGGGGTTGCTGTTGTGAAAATTGCACAACTATATCCCTGAACGCTCAGATTACGTTTTCTACATTCTTTTACAATGCCAATTAGAGAAATATTTACAGAAAATTGCAATTTACTCCCCAATTATTTATACTCGTATATGGATCCACTGCTAAATGTAGAATACACTAGTTATGTCCCTAATGATCAATTTGTTCCTCCCATCGTAGTAATATCAGACTGTAGAACTAGTAGTACACCTTGCCAAAACAACGGAGCTTGTACCCCGGACCAATTCGGCCTGTACCGGTGCGTGTGTCCTGTTAGTGCTGAAGGAGAATATTGTGAAACACGTACGTAGTACAGAAAATGCATAAATCCAATGACGTAACAACGATCTTTTTAACGCGCCTTCTCCAAACAATGTGCGTCGGTTTCCCGCGTCTTATGTACCAAAAGACGATTTATCGGCTTTTGAATAGAATCCCGAAATCTTAATACGGCTTAAGCACGTGAAAAGCAGAAATCCGATTGTTTCCCGCCTTGGATCAGGAAGCTGCGGGAAACTGACGCACTTTGTTTGGAGAAGGTGCCTAACCCTTTGAGACATGTGCTATATCGGGCATTAAATATTTTAAATTTGTGATAGATCCATAGACAATTACAGTTTGCTGTGTTCTAAAGTTATAAAATTTAGATAGAAACGAATAACAATAAATTGCTCATGATTTTGTAATCAGATTATGCATTAGCTAATCTCTGTCTTTTGTATTAATTACTGCAATTACATGTTTTCATATGGCTCTTTTTCTGTGTGTGTGCTTGTTTATAAGCTTCTGGTATGAAACGTATGATGGAAAATGCAGTTCAAGCAGTGGCAGTATCAAGGAATATATTTGGATTTAGTTAGATTTATTTCAGTAAAAATGCATCAAAATACCTAAGAGTAATTTAATGAAGAAGACGGAGAAAATTCTATCGTTTAGGCCTATATACAAACAAATCATCCCCGAGATTTTTATGTCACGTTAATACTCATGGGACAAATGCAAGATAACTTCTAAACAAGAAAAAAAAATAGAAAACAATGTTTAATAGAATCCATCATACAAACTTTGAAAACAAACTTCGACCAAGTCCTATGAAACACATAAATATCCATAACCTAATATCAGCTTGCCTATCACAGTTACATAATCATTCCTTTTGATATTTCCAGCCGTGACAGACTGTCGAGTACCAGAACGCTCCTGTGTTAATGGAGGTTCATGTGTCCAAACACAAGGAGGGACGACATACGAATGCAACTGTCCTAGTGATTTCCAGGGACCCCGATGTGTATCAGGTTTGCATCTGAAATTAAATTGGTTTTGATGAAATCAGAAAATGAGGTACACGGTGATAGTTTGACCAAGTTATAGGCCGGGGCCCACGAGATTTAATTAGCTGAGAAGAGACGTAAGGTTTGATGGTCTCATCATGTCAGGATGTGGCCAAGGGTCAATAAAATGGATTCTTGGCAGGCCACATCCTGTACAGGAAGCCTTGGGGGCCCCAAAAGGGGCGTCAAAATGCATTAAATGAGTTGAGAAGAAACATGGACAAAAATCGGTGGATATCATTTCTTAGGGGGCACCTCGTATAAAACCGGCAATGACAGCAATTTTATCATGTACGGGGCCCCAGACAGTAGCCCTAAAGGGCCCCCCACCATACGTTTAAATGAGTTGAAAAGAGACATGGCTAATTCCTTTTGCAATGGAAGTATTAGACACCAGAGATAACCAAAGCAGCAATGACAGCAATTTTATCCTGTACAAGGGGCCAGACAGTAGCCCTAAAGGGCCCCAAATCCCATAACACATTAAATTAGTTGAAAAGAGACATGGCTAATTCCTTTTGCTATGGAAGTATTAGACACCAGAGATAACCGAAACAGCAATGACAGCAATTCTATCCTGTACATTGGCCTAGACTACAAATCCCATAACTCATTAAATTAGTTGAAAAGAGAAATGTCTAATTCCTTTTGCAATGTACGTATTTGACACCACAGATAGCCAAAACAGCATTAACAGCAATTTTACCCTTTACAAGGGCCCAGACAGTAGCATATCAATTCTACTCTATGTAAAATGTAAAGTTAACGTATATCAATGTGCGGCATTAAATCGTAATTAAACAAGGCGCGTCCATTATCTAAAAAGCCAGACGCAACAAAGTGACGTTGGAAATACGGCTGAGAAGCGCATAAATCTATACAGGAAATGCGTCTGGAGTGTATTTTGGTTATTGTTCTTTAAGTTAAATCCAGCTTTATGGCGACAGGCTTAAGTCTCTTGTCCAGGGGTGGGGTTGAAATGAAATGTGTAATTGGTGACAATTCGGAATATTTTATTCCAACTTTATGCTGAAAAGAAAAGGAATAGAAAACAACCTTAACCATGTTAACACCTTAATTATCATCATTTTCTCATAATTTCTTTTTTTTTATATCCTTGATGACAAGGTTCTGAAAGGTAACTGTAAATTATTTTTTTCATTTTCATTTATGTTTGGCTGAGATAACATTTTTGCGAAGATTGTTGGAAAACAATACCCGGGAAGGTTTGGGAGAATGTCCAATACATAGCAAGGGTCCCGAAAAGTAAAAGCAGAGACAAACATATTCAAGAAATTAAAGCCGGAGCAAAATCATGTTGCTCGAGCGTTAAAAAACTATTCCATGTACTGTACATGTATTGCAGATAACCTACATTGTGCTAAGGCACCTGATATGAGGTGCACCTTTGATTAAACACGATTCTCTGTTATGTATTAGTATGTGCTTGCCTTGTACAGCTCCTTGTGACTCCAACCCTTGTCTAAATGGAGGAACCTGCGGACTTTCATCCACCGGTTACATGTGCAACTGTCCATCAACGTACACCGGAGATCGATGTGAAACAATGGGTAAAAGAACAAATAAACACTCCAATATTCTATGGTAGATAGATAAATTACATTTGCTGTGGATAAAGCCTGCTGATTAATCACTGATTGTAGACAAAATACAGGGCCATATTCATAAAACCTTCATAGCCCTAGCTATCGCCTTACTCTGTACTGTTTCCCATGTAATTAGTTGACAACTAGCTCTGGTAAGGTTTTATAAATATGGGTCCAGGCCTTTAGTTAAGGAAAGACAGAAACTTTTGTAATAGATATGTCTAAATAAATTATGCTTACAGCGTAAAGTATTGAAACTATTAGAAAGACAGCGTTTTCTAACTTGTTGTAAATTCAGTTTGCTGATCTATGCGTCATGGTTTAAGGAAGCTTTCCGTTCATTGGCATGCTTATTGGGACGCTTTCAACTTTACTTTTATACCATATTCATGGTATTGCATTGTCCTTGATTCTGCATTTGCTTAGCTTTATCATTATTATTTTTTAGTCTTGAATTAAACTGATGTTGTGTCAATTCTACTGAACTTCCTCCTATGTGAATAGATGAACCATCAAAATTTTGATTTACTCAAAATTAGTATGTGCAGATACGGCGAAATATAAAATTGTAATTAATGTTTTCTAATTGTATTTCTATTATTATTGCTTTCTTCCATCCAGCGTAATTGATATAGTATGGTAGTTACGATCTTTGCAGATTTTTAAACTCTCCATGCGCAATTAATGTTAATTATTGAAATCCAATCAGCTTTGTAGTGCAGTCTGGTTGATTTTTCTTCCTTCAATTTAGCTTGATATGATAACAACATTTCGCAGATTATAATCCATTTCCCCTGTCGACTGAAAGGACAACAGACGTTCCCAGCATTGTACAGTGCGTCTCAGAAAAGAATTTTCCCAACTTTGAGAGGCTAGTTTCACAAATATATCATTAATCTAACCTTAAGTTTTTTAATTCTTTAACAAGAATAGGCCTAACTAATTTGCTACAAAAGGGTTCTTCAGGAAAAACTGGAAGCATATACAATGTTCAACGTTTTTATTTTTAATCATATGCTTTCCATGGAAACCAAATGCTGTCACGGATGACTGGAGCTTTAAAAGACCTGTGCCAAAATCGCCTTGAACCAAGCATGGGCATAAGTTTCAATAGTCCTCTTTTCTTCTATTTTAGCCAAGAAAAAAAAATGAAAAATTGAAGTACATTTTTTTGGTTACATTAAGAAGCAAATGTGCATGCATGGAGCTCAATTTAAGACATTTTAATTATATTCTTTTCACTTTATTGATACAATCCTGGCCTCCTGAACATTAATTACTTTAAGTTAGACTTCTCGAGTCAGATTCTGAACGACTATTGACACGAATGACATATAAATATAGTTTTTGTATTTATTTTTCTTTTTATTGGGGTATCAAACTTTGGTACACATTTTCCTGAATGCACTGAAAATCTTGTTCCGTGCAAAGCGATAAAACATATGTCGGTGATTTATCTGTCTCCTTTCTGACTTAGAGAATGAATTGTAGATTTCCTCATGTCTTGTTCTCTCTTGCGCCATAGTTCAGCAACCATGCGATCTTGCCCCTTGCCAAAATGGCGGTGTTTGTACCAACGCTGGTTCTACTTTCAGCTGTGATTGCCCGGATCCTTTAACAGGCTTCACCTGTTCAGATAGTAAGTTCTTTTGGTGGTCTGCGGTTCGAGCAAAAATGGTATGCATATAACTCATATATCCTTAAAACCCGTTTAGAGTCTTTTGCCTCGATTCAGTCGCGGGAGAAATGACTGACAGCTTTTCTTTCTATCATGCATTTTGTTTTATCGTCGTTGTAAGGCCTGTATGAGATATCCGTGGAGATATCCTCAAGAGAATTTTTCTAGCAGTTTGCTCTATAACTGAATTTTCAGTTGATTACCTATAAGATATGAATGATAAGAATTTTAAAGATTTATACACAGACGCCCTCAAAGCATAATTGCTGATTTATTGTCTGTAAATGTTAGCATGGCGTGCAATGTATCGATCTTTCATTTTTTTTTTTTTTTTTATAGTAGTAGTAGTGCATAGCATTGACATGTTGTGGCGTTTCACAATTTAAGGCGTGTTGATTTGTTTGCTTTTTTGATTTTCCTTTTTGTTTTGGTTTTTGTCCTATTCGTTTTTTTTTTTTTTTGGGTGTCCTTTTTCTTTTTTTTTTTTTTTGTGTGACAATTGCAACAATTATATCCCTGAACGCTCAAGATCAGGATTACTTTTTCTGCGTTCTTTTACAATATCAATTAGAGAAATATTCACAGAAAATTGCAATTTACGCCCCAATTATATGGGGAGGGTCCACGAGTCCTCGGTCCCACGAGTCCTCGGTCCCACGAGGCCTCGATACCACGAGTCCTCGGTCCCACGAGGCCGAGTATTTTCTCATACCATATTTTCTCTTATCAGGATGTTTTCAACATCGATGAAACATCTTGAAAAGTGTATTCGTCATTGTAAGCTGAATTATACTACATAATTAAATTTAGTTGTGGTAAATACAATAGGCACAAGCATGGCGAATAATGGTGGCATCTCATTTCGCGGAGACGGGTTTGAGAATGATTTGGGACTACGTCTAAAGTCGTCCCTAATTCTTCTCAGCCGTGGCGGGTCCAGGATTACAGGATATAGGGGGGGGGGGGCGCCACAAAAATTTTTGGTTTTAACATGTACGGTCAATGAATGGTTTTCAAATTATAGAGGGTCGCGGCCCCCTGCCCCCCCCCCCCTGGATCAGCCACTGCGTCTCAGAGACGTCGCCGCGACAATGAAAACAAAAAATATATAGGAGGCTTCTCCGCGACGGAAAAGAATATCGGAGATGTCCCCGGGACAAGTGTCAAAACCTTCTCACAACTCGTCTAACATGTTTAAAAGTAATCCCAATTCCGTCTCAAATTCAATAAAATACCACCATTAGTTGCGGATATATTTTTAAAGATTGCAGTTATTTGGTTTTACATGAAAAACTACGATTTACATCCTTGAGAAATCCTAATTACATCCTTATCAAATGATTTACATTCAAATATAATTTCGAATTTGAGAGATCATAATTCATGAACACCAAACAGGGGCGTAGACACTGGTGCATCCCTCAATTCAAATGGTGAGGGGATGGCATGTACAATCACCCCCCCCCCCCCAACTTTTGCGGGTGATATATATATATTTTTTTAAGCTGAAAAAGGGCTTTCAAAACTCTTTTTTCTTCCATGGAACTCTAACAATTTTCGCTCGCACTTACTATTGTTATTATTTTTATTTATTATTATTATTATTATTAAACTCCGGATTAATTATTTATATTATTTATTATATTGTTAAACAACATAGCGTTTCACCTATTGGCAGTCATCAAACAAAAACAAATAGTAGGGATAATGCATTAACGCCAATTTCTTTATTCATTTCATGTCAAATTTTCGACGGACCTGCGTCTTCGTCAGGAATATAATTTTTTGTCAATTATACTAGATTATGTTCATTAAGCCTCAAAACTTTCTGCTCGCACGTTATTTCAGTTTTGTGGAGACGAGCTCAGGCCCCCTTTTTTCTTTTCTTTTTTTATTATTTTCTTTTTTAAATCTTCTCTCTCTCTTTCTCCCTATCCGGCTCTTTTTTCTTCCCTCCTCTTTTTTTTTTTTTTTTTTTTTTTTAATTCTTTGTCTTTTGCCCTTTTTCTCTTTGTTTTCTTACCCACCCCCCTTTTTTCCCCTTTCTCTCTTTTCCCTCCTTCTCTCTCTCTCTCTTCTATTTCCTTTCATCCTTTGCGGAGCCCCTTTTCCCCTATCCGGGGCCAGTGCCCTGTGGGTCCCCCTCAGATTAGCATAATGCTACTCAAGTATAAATCATAATATTTCCCCTATTTACCAATGCTGCAGCAAACCAATGCCCGTTGTATTAATCACAACTTACGAGATCATGAATTTAGTACTTATTTGAGACTTTTTCATCTTAAATCAGAAAATACTCGGCCTCGTGGGACCGAGGACTCGTGAGACCGAGTACTCGTGTGATCGAGGACTCGTGGGACCGAGTACTTGTGGGACCGAGGACTCGTGGGAAAAATACTCGGCCTCGTGGGACCGAGGACTCGTGGGACCGAGGTCTCGTGGGACCGAGGACTCGGAAAATATTCAGCCTCGTGGGACCGGGGACTCGTGGGATCGAGGACTCGTGGGACCGAGGACTCGTGGGAAGACCCATAGGGGAGACTGGGGTAATTATGGCCCCCTTATTCACCTTTCCTATTACTACCATTAAATGAAAAGTCCAATAATATTCTAATTATGTAAAAAATACAGTCAGTCTATATACCTACAGTCTGTGTCAAAAAAAATGGTACAGTCGGGGAAAAAATAACTTAGGTATGAAATCTTTTCATATAATGTGTGTTTGTGGTGCCAAATTAAAGCCGAAAGATTTTTCTTGCTGATGCGCTTTGTCCTGTATAATTTGCTTTCGTAAAACAAAAGTTATGCTAAGTTTTGTGCTACAAGGAACAAATCGAAATTACGCACTTCTATTGTTCTGGAGCGCTAATTTCACGGTCAGTATGCGAAATCATACACAAAGGCATGGGACGGCGTGCGAAAAAAGGATTTTTCTTGATTGTAGAAAATTAGTCATATCTCCAAAAATATTGCACGAAATGTGATGAAAAAAATTGCAGAAGAAAGTTTGATTTTCCTGCTTTATGAAAGTACTAAACAATACCAGGTTGTGATTAATCTTCATACTATAAAAAAATGTTTTCCACTTGTACCATTTTATTTGACACAGACTGTATAATATACAAAGGAAAGTATAAACCTGTGACCTCTCATTTGCATAAAAATTACCAATATGTTAACAACTTTGTGGGGCCATAATTACCCCCACGGGTTGGGGTATTTATGGCCCCTATTGTAATGGATGTATGAATTCAAAGATATTATGCTGATTAATTATGGTAATGTATAATAAATGTTGTATGGTATTTCTAATACACTTATCAACCACCAACAATGATTTAATCAATAATTGGTTCAGCCAAAATGTTGACATTTTGCAGTCATAGCAATACATATATTTATGTACATAATCATACAAGTTAATGTCCCCATCTACGCTTATACACTGTTTATGCATTTGGGGCCATAAGTACCCCAAGTGACATTTTCAATTTGATCCTTCTTTACAGCTCTACTATTGAAGATATTCAAGTGGAAGTTTTTCTGTTATGTTTGTCAGTTTCTATTGTTTCTGTTTCAATCAAGATTTCATCTTAAATTATTTTAATTAATATAATCACATCCCAAATAAAAAAGCAGACTTGCCACTTTCCAACGAACAGAATTGTGACTGCCGTACATTTTAGGCTCCCCTAAGCATAAAATTTGAAGTAAATGGCTGATTTTTCTCATATGATAGTATGAAGAGTTTAGCTAGGCATGTGTAAAAATTAAATTATCATTGTGTAATGCAGCAAAGAATTATAAGCTCTCAAAGACAAAGGGGCCATAATTACCCCGGGGCCATAATTACCCCAGTCTCCCCTATACTCGTATTTCATGGATCCACTGTTAAATGTAGAATACATTAGTAATGTCCCTAATGATCAATTTGTTCCTCCCATGGTAGTAATGTCAGACTGTAGAACTTTTACACCTTGCCAAAACAACGGAGCTTGTACCATGGTCCAACCAGGCGTGTACCAGTGCGTGTGTCCTGTTAGTGCTGAAGAAGTATTTTGTGAAACACGTACGTAGTACAACAAAATGCATAAATCCAATGACGTCACAACGATCTTTTTGACCCTTTGAGACAAATGTGATGCGTCACGTCGAAAGGAGAGACTACTCGCAATTTTTGAAATCCATTTTATTTGATATTATTGATCCCTGATTCATTGCCTTTGAATTTGATATATTAACCCGACTGTAAAGAGTAAATAGAAGTGAGATATTAGCCTCTGAACGCGAGGAGAATTGTGCTTGCTTGGAAATCAAATCAAGAAGAAAAACGTCTGCGAAGTTTGACTTCCTTTGTACCCCGCGCCAGAAAAATAAGAACATCTCTGTCACCGCTGTACTCACCGAAAATGGCCCTAAGCAACCACTTGTTACAAAGGTGAACGATTGACAATGAGGAGGCTGCATTTAGGTATACAGAGAACAATACTCGTCCGTCACGCATGATCGAGGCAAGCGCAGCAGCGGAAAATAATGGCGATGTTCAATCTTCTCAAAAAAAAAAAAAAGCTGAATTTGGTTAGTTGTTTTATATCTTCGTCAAATAAATGAAAACGTCATGCTCTTTCTAATGTTTAAGAAAAAGTCCGCTCTTTAAGAAAAGTGTTTACACAATCCTGGCGCTAAATTAGTTAGAAACAAAAACTATTTAAAAACCTTTTTGGGGTTTTATTCCGATGTTTGCGTGCGTTCTTTGAATGTCAATCGGTACTCTTACTCATAATAAAGCGAGTCATTTTGATCTGAACTCTGTTGGAAAATTTTAAACATAATAATGGTCTATAGACTAAATTATTCTTGTACAGGGGCTTAATGCATTTTGTGTATATTCTTTGAATAAGTATATGATAGAATAAGCCTCCAAAAATGTTTAATAAATTATTTGGCGCTCACGAATGTATTTAGAATTTCTCTGATCACGTTTTATGAGTGGCTAGGTTAGCTTAAGACAATGAAAATAAAAACGTAATTATTTGCTCGATCTCGTCTTTTTATTGATCAAACTTGTTACCAGTAATAAGAAGATATTAATAATTTTTTAGAAATGAATTATTTTAAGAGTAAATCGTATTTTGTTTCGTCGTGTTTGTAAAACGCTACTTTTTTAAAACACATCACTTTGTAAAATAACACTGCAGAAATTGCTAGTAGCTATGGGTGCTATCTCACCTCGCGGAGACGTCACCGCGACAGAATACAAATTTCGTCTCCGCGACGGAATAAATAGTATTAGAGACGTCTCCGAGACGCTTCAGCGGCAATTTATGAAGAGAATCCGTCACCCGTAATTCAGTAGACGTCTCTAATACTATTTATTCTTCGCGAAACAAACTTCTATTCTTTTTGCGGATACGTCTCCGGCGACTCATGGAACACTTTATCTTTTGACATCTGTTTCAAAGCAGTTTCAGAGAAATGTCTCAAAGTAGTATCCGCGATCATGAAACGTCTCGGAGACGTCTCCGCGACGTCTCAACAACTCGTCTCAAACTTGTTTCTAAGCCGTCTTAAAGTTGTTTCAAAGTAGTTCCCAAAAGTGAGATACCAGCCGCAGATATAAACTAGATTGATTGCCACTCCCCCCCCCCCCCCCTTAGCTCACTGGTTTCCACATAATGCAATATCAACCAATTTTAAAACCATATTTTTTTTTTCAATTTTAAATTAGCATCTCTTACGCGTCTTAAGACTTTAACCTAAATACTTGTATCAGAAGTATTATGATCACGTCACCTCTTTTGTGTGCTCTATGTTTCCCTGATGGAACAAATTTGTTTATAGGGAGGTTTTAATTTCCCATCAGGACAACAGATATCGCGGCCCTAAAATAAAATGCTGAAATTAACATTCATTTGGATCCAGATAGCTAAGTCAAGCAATAAGTAGCTTTTCCCACATAACCCCCCCCCCCCCACCGATTGTTAGATTTGACATTCGTTTGCGTGCTCCGCTATCCCGGATGAAACAGCTTTTATTCACAGCAGGTAATTGTGGCATCGCACAGCTGAGTGCAGCTAAAAGAGAGTTAGTTCGCTATTCGCTCACAAAAACGAAACAAAAAGCCAGTAGAAATCACACAACACATGACCGTGAACGTCCAACAAACAAAGCATGCGTTGCTAAGGTGGGAGCTAAACGGAGAGGGGAAATGAGCGTGGACGTGCGCTTGTATGTCCGGAAAAAAAAAATTATGACCGAAAAAAACACTCGCCGAAAAACTGCTTTTTTACCACTTTCCCGTTATCATTTTCACTCATTTTTTTTTACAGAGCAAAGATGAAGCATGGTAGAACAAGAAAATTAAAAAAAAAAAATTCCTCAAAATTTTGAGTTTTTTATTAATTGTCGATTTACTCGGATCTTTGATCTGCGACTTCTCTCTCATTTCGACAAGACGTTATCACAAATGCTATGTCTGACATACATAGTTTACATTAGTGCTTAGTGAGATTGACAATAATTACAGTTTGATGTGTTTAGAGTCGTATCAGGACATCTCCCCCGGAGGAACAGCTCCCCCGGGACAACTCCCGAGGACACTCCCCCGGAGGACAACTCCCCCGGTGGACAACTCCCCCGGAGGACAACACCCCCGGAGGACAACTCTCCCGCAGGACATCTCCCCCGGAGGACAGGTCCCCCAAGGACAACTCCCCCGGAGGACATCTCCTCCGATGAAAACTCCCCCGGAGGACAACTCCCCTGGAGGACAACTCCCCGGAGGACGACTCCCCGGAGGACAACTCCCGCAGCACAACTACCCCGCAGGACAAGTCCCCCGGAGGACAACTCAACCATTCCGGAGAACAGATCCACATGCACTCGTTAATTTTTGCTCCATTTGCGATTTTTTTTTTTTTTTTTTTTTTAATTTTTTTTATTAAAAAAAAAATTAAACCGAAATAGCCATTCATGGAAATACAAAATCTTTGGCAATTTTTGTTTTTTCCAGCGAAGGGTGTTAAAGTTTGGCAGCTGTCGAGGCGTATTGCTATTGGGACCGAATTTTATCGTCAAAAGAGAGAGAGAGAGATATCAACTTCAATCTTCAATCACCATAGGAAGATGATCTGATTAGATTTTAGAGCATGTAGGTCAATGGTCAAGCCCGTAACTAGGATTTTTGCGGGTGTTCGAAATCTGAAAAAATGAACCTTTTGAAGGGATGATTCTTGAGCACAAAGCGCCAGCCGAAATTCATAGATTGGAAGGGGTGGTTCCAATGGATGATTAGCAATTAAACAACCATTCCCATCCTCGGTTGTCATTACAGAAGGGTTACTCCATGCGAAAAGTAATGTAATAAATGCAACAGAAAGTAAAACCAAGGGTTTGGCATAAAATCAATAGTTATAAAGCATTTAAAGTGAGGGGAGATGCATAAATGTTTCATATTTATTGCAGTAACACCTTGCAGCTCTACACCTTGTCAAAATGGAGGAATTTGCACGGATAACGCCAATAGCTACATATGCCAATGCCCAGCAGAATACACAGGGATGGATTGCGATGTTCAAGGTATGTTATGTTTGAAAACTTCGTCGTGATTAATATATTAATTCACTTATGTTTTCCAGAATCAGCAAGCCAATCAACTCGATTGATGGTTTATTCATTTAACAAGAGTATCATATTACAAACAGCAGAGCAAATGGTAGAAAGTTATTGCTCACATTTACGACATACAGATTTATATTGTTATTTACATCACAAAATCAAAATATATGGACAGCGTTGATTTAACAAAAAGGAAAATCCTGTAAAATTAGGGGATGTGTCACCATTTTAGTGAACTTTTTATACCATTTTAAAATGTCCTCTTGTTAATATCACGTAGAAACACCTTGCAGTTCTTCGCCTTTTCAAAATGGTGGAACTTGTATAGATTGTACCAATAGTTACACATGCGAATGCCCTACAGGATATACAGGAACAAAGTGTACTGTCCCATGTACATTTTCCCCCATTCTTTCCTGAAATATCACGTATACAGTGTTGAGTCCAGAAGTTTACATACACCCACGAAATTCAATGAAAATTGAACACTTGCTAAACATCAATATTTTCTGTATCTTAAAAAATATCTGTGCTATAATGACGAATTTGGTGTCAAACAATTGAGTATATCATGAAATTTCATCACACCAGCATGCCCTTAAGAGTTAAAGAATATTTAGATGTCATTTTTACCCCCAAATCTCAAAATTTTAGACAAATTTTTAAATATTGATATTGATATAAAACAATGTTTGGAAATTTAATAACTAACAATAGAAAAAAAAAATTGGCAAAAATATTATCTTTTGCAACGAATAAAATTCCACGTAAAAATATACTTTATTCCCATCGGCATCCCATTTACCTAAAAGAACTTGATAATATCTTTTATTTGATACTAAATGTCATGATAGAACTAATATTTCTGAAGATACTGTAGAGTTTATGACGTTTGGAATGTGAACGATTTCATTGAATTTTCTGGGTGTATGTAATCTTCTGGCCTCAACTGTATAAAGTTCGTATTAAAAAAGGTAATGGGGATGTTTCAAGCTCATTAATTTGGGATATCGATGTATGTAATATATATGACAAGTCCAAGCTATTTTGCGCGGTAACAAACGGGACATTCAGAGCCAAAAATAGGGCTTGTTTGAAAAATCTTAAATGAAATCTCAATCCTTAGGTATATTTTGAAAGGTACTAAGAATCTTCATCAAAAACATAACATAGTTGAAATAACTCAATTCATAATTAATTTATGATCATTTATTCGTCGGTAACAAACGGGACCAGAACAAAATGATGTTTTGAATTTTTTACTTTGTTCACATATAACTCTGAATTTAAAAAGTACTAAAAAAACTTGCACAGTCTTATCGTCTTATGCGGCGGTCACAACTCGCCGTACCATCGACGTGCAACTCTCTACGACGGATTTCGTAGAAAATTCGTGCAGCGGAGGTACCTCGCAGGTACAATGCATGTACGACGTGCAGAAAGTTTTTACAATACCCTTACTATAGAATTGCAGGAATCGCAGAAGTTGAATTAGGACCTGTGCGTGCATTGTGCCATCAACGCAGGCTACGTTGATGGCACGTGCCCCGTAGCCTACGACGAGTTGTGACCGCCGCATTAAGCATGTAATAAACATTGCAAGGATATATTTTAACGTTAATACAACTTCGAGTTTTCTGGCAAGGTCAAGTTTTTTAAAAATATGTCAGGTAACACACGGGACAATTATTCCCTATAATATTTTTCATTAAACAATTGGTGTAGCTAAGGCGTAGCAACATCTTTTGTTTAAAAAATATCCCTGGTAAAACAAAAGAAACTTAATACAAAACATAAGTGTAAAAAAAAACAACACTATTTTGTTTCATTTCTAAAGGTGGGAAGGTGAGTAATAAAAATGCATGATTTTACATCAGCTCAGTAACTTTTGTGAGACTATTTCTGAGACCTGAATATTTTAAGTCTAAAACTATGAAAAGCTTTGTGCTAGGTTCATCATATTTTCACCAGAGTTAGCCAAGAAAATATAAAAACAGAAATTGCATACTGGTAATACACTTATGACAAACATCTTTTTTAAATGGTTGAAAATAGCATTTTTAATGCATTTTATTATTTTCCATGAATATTAATGAGCCTTGTGACGTCATATGACCTTGTTATGACTTTTTGACCTCATTTGCATTAAGTTCATTTCATACCCTTTATTGTGAATATGACACATTATGTATGCTTTTACAAACCCACTGACACACTAGACACAAAAATGGTCAAAAAGTCGAAAAATCACCACCTTGGGAACAAATAGCGTGGACTTGCCCTATAGCTAAAGAAGATCTGTTCATATGGGGAGGGTCCACGAGTCCTCGGTCCAACGAGTCCTACATCCCACGAGACCTCGGTCCCGCGAGTCCTACGTCCCACGAGGCCGAATATTTTCCCACGAGTCCTACGTCCCACGAGACCTACGTCCCACGAGACCTACGTGCCACGAGTCCTACGTCCCACGAGGCGGTATTTCCCCACGAGTCCTACGTCCACGAGTCCTCGTCCCACGAGGCCATTTTCTCATATGTGTTTCTTCTTTACAGAATGTGTTTCAAACATCAATGAACATTTTGTAAGGCTAATTATACAACTATAATTAATTTAGTTGTGGTAATACATAGGCACTAGCATGGCGCAATAAATCGGTGCATCTCTATTTCGCGCCGCAGGTGTGTGATCGGGCATGTGATTTGGCCGACTACACTGTAAAAAAAATTGAGTAAAATCTTATCCAATACTAGCAAAAAGGGTAACTCGCGTGAAATGAGTAAAAAATATACTCATGCAGTAGAGCCAAATGTTACTCAAAAAGAGTAACTTTAGTATCTATGTATCATCCTAGCTTCGAAAGGAGTAAACAATAGTTTACTCATTTCTTGCGATACCTTTACAGCTCTTTAAGCGTAAACAAAATTATACTCCGGGGAGTAAAGCATTAGTTACTCATTTTCTTGCGGATTACTTTTTACTCTGTTAAGAGTAAACAAAATTTACTCGTGACTAAAGCATAATTATGTTTACTCATTCTTGCGCGTTATCTTATACTAGCTCTGTTAGCGTAAACAAAATTACTCCGTGGGAGTAAAGCATTAGTTTACTCATTTTCTGCGAGTTACCTTTTTTTTTTACAGTGTATGTCTAAAGACGTCCCTTATCCTTCTCAGTGGTGACGGGTCCAGAGGATTCAGCGAGGGGGGGGGGCACCAATATTTGGTTTAAAATGTACGGTCAAGAGTGGTTTTCAAATTATAGGCGCGTCCCCCCCCCCCACCCCCGGATCCGCCTCTGCGTCGCAGAGACGTCGCCGCGACAATAAAAAAAATAATAAATTAATATATATATATATATATATATATATAGGAGGCTTCTCCGCGACGAAAAAGAGTATCGGAACGTCTCCCGCGACAAGTTTCAAAACGTCTCACAACTCGTCTAACAAGTCTAAAAGTAGTCCCTATTCCGTCTCAAATCCATCTCCGCGAAATTAGCCTCGATCATTAGTGCGGATATATTTTTTAATGAATGTAGTTCTTTGTTTTACATGAAAAATTAAGATTTACATCCTTGAGAAATCCTAATTACATATTTATCAAATGATTTAACATTTAAATCTAATCTCGAATTTGAGAGATCATAATCATGAATCCCGAACAGGGCGTAGACACCGGGGGGGGGTGCATCCCTCAATTAAAAGATGTGGATGGCCATGTACAATCACCCCCCCCTCCCGAATTACAGGTGATATGTATTTTTTAAAAGTGAAATGGGCTTCCACACTTGTTTCTTCCATCATGTTCCACGGAACTCTAACAATTTCGCTCGCGCTTATTATTGTTATTATTTTTATTTATTATTATTATTATTTTCATATTAAAATCCAGATTAATTATTGATATTATCTATTATATCTTTAAGCAACATAGAGTTTCACATTTTGGCAGTCATCAAACAAAAAGCATATAGTCGGGATAATGCATTACGCCAACTTCTTATCATTTCATGTCAAATTTTCGACGGACAGGAATATAATTTTGTAATATACTCCTGCCGAAGACGGAGGTCCTTAAAAATATATCCGCAACTAATGGTGGAAGATAATTTCGCGGAGATGGATTTGAGACGGAATTGGGACTACTTTTAGACTTGTAGACGAGTTGTGAGACGGTTTTGAAACTTGTCGCGGAGACGTCTCCGATACTCTTTTTCCGTCGCGGAGAAGCCTCCTATAATTTTATATTTGTATTTATTATTTTTTTTATTGTCGCGGCGACGTCTCTGCGACGCAGGGGCGGATCCGGGGTGGGGGTGGGGGGGGGGCGCCCCTATTCATATCAATTCTAGTTGTAAACTTAAGGGAAGAGGGCGCTATCACTCTACGCAAAGCGAACGCGGCCATAGACTTTTTGTAATTTGCACAGTTTTTTTCACTTTGTTTTCTGATTATGGCGAGCAACTACCTTTTCAAAGATAATATGACAACTTGAATAAGTACGCTAAGAGTCTGAATTTTCAAAAATAGGAATACTTATTGCAAAGGGAAAAAAAGTCTGTTCACTTGAGTCAATTCGAAATCCTAGTAAGATCAAATTCCTGTACAATATGGCCAATTTTGCTCTCAAAATAGCTCATACGCTGTATAGTCATTTCTCTCGATTACGCATAATTATATTACACCTTAATGATCAAGCAGTTTTTTTAAAGCTTGAATTCTCAGCTTTCCAAATATGGTACATTCATTTCGATTGGTTAAAAAAAGTTCTGTCACTTTGAACATTATCACAAACGATCTTTACTCGATGGGTCAATATTTCCGCATATCACATGCATATCGCATGTGGACGGCGTCTTCGCAAGAATGTGACAAGATCACTATTTATATCAATAATCGATAGGAACATCAATCTATGTGAAATAAAATTCTGATTACAACTTTAGCACAATGGTGTTATAGCTTGCCAAAATGTCTTTCCCCAATCTGGTCTGAAGCATCTACCTACGAGAACTATGATAAAAGTTCAATTATTTATTTCATGTCCATGACGAATTCTCGACGGATCGACTGAAATACATTTTACCGACAGGGAAGTTTCTTAGGCGAGTTTGTACAGCTAAGTAATAATTGCATGCAGTTGTCAATCGGTCGCTTCCCGCCGTTAGCGCGGGTTTTGTTGACATTAATGTAGAGCCGTAAATTTTCTGCGCCGCTCAGATGCATGTATTTCCACTAAACTCATGAATGTAATGTTGCGTTTCCCCTCCTCAAATAATGGACTCGTAGGACTCGTGGGAAAATACTCGGCCTCGTAGGACTCGTGGGACGTAGGTCTCGTGGGACGTAGGACTCGTGGGACGTAGACTCGTGGGCCCGAGACTCGTGGGACCGTGGACTCGTGGGAAAAATACTCGGGCCTCGTGGGACGTAGGACTCGTGGGAAAATATTCGGCCTCGTGGGACGTAGGACTCGTGGGACCGAGGACTCGTGGGAAGACCCCGTTCATATTTTCAATGATACCATTCTTGAATATAAGATGTGAATGAGTAACCTGTAACTGAGAGTAACAGGTACAGGATCCAGTTTTCCCAGTTTTTAGAAAATGAAACACTGAATGTTTTCACTGCTAACTTTTTGAACTTTGACAAAATATGTTGAAAATGATTTATAAATGTCACCTTCAATTGCAAGTTACTTGATCATGCTAATCTAATATGATTTGTGTGTCTTTGTGCGTGCATAGTTTATTCTTCACCCAGCCGCTTGGCGCAAGTGAGTTTTTGCTGTCTTCTGAAGATCGTCTGTCATGCGAGCAAAGATCCTAATGAAAAGATTACCATGAGAAGCTAGGAGGATACCCAGAGATATTGCATATTAGAGGCATTCATTTTCGGGGAAAACGCTGATGCACCGAAATAATGCTAGTCAAAATCACATTCAGTCATCAAAATTAACGATTGTTTAAATTGAGTTCATATTTGCGCATTCTACTTCACATAATAAGAACATACATTCTACATCCTCTCGACATTTCATTCCGTAGGTTATACTCAAATCTGCACTAATTTGAATGCACAAAGAATTAAATTAATGACTATATCCGAATTTGAACTTTGCTCCCATTACCTTGGGTGCCTAAAAGCGAATTTTAGGGCATGAACACGGAATTGTTTGACTTTAGTCAGTCTGTCGCATCAGACACACGAATTTAAATACACATTGAACGAAAACAAATGATAAATGTATAAAATTGGCCGGGAAAACCTATAGTATTTTGAAATGACGAATTGTATTTTAATCTATTTTAAATACAATTATGTTGATATCTACTACAGACAAGACTATTTTAGTTATGCCCATAATATTCTAGAAAATCATACCCATATAGAATGATTTAGTTACCATGCGTAAACATAATAGAGCCGCTATTGTCCCCAGACAATTGGGCCCGAGAAATGTATTCAATTCGGATATCGTAGATCCGCACTTGATTACGCCCCCCCCCCCCGCCACCACAAATGGCTCAGTAATTCACTTTACAGAAATGTTATTTGGTAGATTAAGAAAGTGATAATTTATGATGATAACACGTTGGATAAATTGCTTATTTCCACTTCCGCATTGTAGTAACACCTTGTGACTCCATGCCTTGTCTGAATGGAGGGAGATGTTTCAACTTGATGAACGTCTCCAACGGCCTTCCATACTCTTGTATGTGCATATCTGGATTCGGAGGACCAAGTTGTGAAATAGGTTAGTTACAAGGTTTCGAGGACTGTATTTCTAGTACATTAATGGAAGATTCATGTAATAATTAGTTTATAAATAATACAACATCTCTCCTCTTTAAACATTTAAATGATATTTCTATTTGTACTTTGCAGCTCGGTGAATTGACGTTCCTGTTTAAACAGAATAACCTCCCATCTGTCTTTAATGAAATGTTTCTTTTATACTCCTCCATGCAATATTATTTCAAATGAATTTCAAATGATTATCTCTTGCCCTCGGTTAAAACTGCATGTTCACAAAGAGCAATACCATTCTATTGAGCCATTGCTTTGGAATTCCCTGCCTCCAAACAGTTATTCTTCACTGTGGCTAAAATCGTTCCTGACCATGCTGACAGAAAACCCGTCATTCACATACAAATAGATGTACCTGTTGCTGTCCCTATCTCTAGCTACCCCCCTCCCTTCCCTCCCGCTCACTCACTAGACTTTGGTACCGACTTAATTCGCATTTTGTTAGAGTATTATTTTGTATGTATATGTATTTCTTTGTATCTTAACCCCTCACAAACAGTTCCGCAAATCAAATGTGGTCCATGATATCTTTTGAGGTACGCTTTAGTTATTTCTGATATTCCTACCATTGGAAAGATAATTTATTTCCCTTTTTATTGATATCCTATTTGTAATGATTGTGTCATGCTTCAATGCACAGAATATCAGAATATGGAGAAAAGTAAAAAGTCGAATGCTGCAAAATGCATTTATCAAAGTGAAGTTCCGCAACTCGACTTTAGGCCATGATAACTTTTGGGGGTATTTTCTAATTTTTATTGAAATTTATACCATTGTCAAGTTCATTTATTCCTCTTTTCAATTACACCCTAATTGTAACGATAGTGTTGTTCTTGCATGCACAGAACACCTGAATGTTTAGCCTATCCGATATGCGTCGGGCTAGTAGTGGGCAAACTACTGACGGGCGAGGGCGTAGCCCGAGCGCCTATCATCACTGGTGAAGCCGAAAAATGAATTTTCTTTTATTTACCTTGTTTCGTTCGTAGAAAATCTACGAAACCCAGCTACGCTTTAATATGAATATTTATACCTGATTGCGAACACGGACCAATAAGCGATGAGAATTGAAACATGACGTAGTCATGAATATCAATGAGCTCTGCACTTCGCTCGAAATTCGAATTGAGGAAAGATGGCGTTCGCGAGAGATTTTTTCCATCCTGACAAAATTGCAGCTAGTTTGAAATATGCAGCTCAAAGGCTCAAAATAGATGATTTTAAGGATATGCAGGCTTCTGAAATATATTCGGTGTTACTTAGCGGAGAGGATGTTTTTGTTAGTTTGCCTAAAGCCCGCGTCACACTGTCCCGATGGTTAGGAGCGATGGACACACGATGGTGGAAAAACCGATATTTTGCTCTGAACACGATGGCATTACGAAAGCATCGCAAAAGCATCGGGCCATTTTGGACTACAGACTGTTTCAAAAAGAATGGAACAATAGGGGAAAAGTAATTAAATTATGACATCTTCTGAAATACTGTCTGTATTTGGTACCACATTAACAAAAAAGTGTGCGGAGAGGAGCTGATCGATATTACAGACATTTATTTTTCCGGAGCAATGAATTCGTGGCCACTATGCGAAAAACCTATATCATGTATATAGACCATGAAAAAGCATGCCCAAAATAGATTTTCTTGATTATAGAAAAGTGATCATATCTCAAGATCTACAACACAAAATGAGATTTTTTTTAAAAATTGTAAATGCTAAAGAATGTCTGATGTTCCACCTTTATAGAAATATTGAATACTATTAGATTGTGATTATTTTTTATACTTAAACAAAATGTTTTCCAACTTTACCATTTTATTTGATACAGCCTGTATAATTAGCAATCTTAAAACCACCATGACCATTGCTGGAGTTTTATCAGGCTTCGGCAGCAATTTCCGATGCATCGGCAACATCTTTGGCAGCCAAACAAAAACTCCCGGTGGAGTTGCGAAGGTTCACTTCGTTTGAGCATCGCAGCAGGCAATGCGAAGGCAATGCGAGGGAAACGCGAACCCGCCCGATGATCAGTTGAAGGCAACACGACGTCGTGACGCCTTCTCAATGCCATCATGTAGCCATCGTAGCATAGTATGATGACACAGAATTGTCTTGTGGAATGGAAGAAGAATTTAGTGTTCCTCTTTGTATTCTTTGCCCCATCTATATCATTGTATATTGTTTCGTTTTTTTAAGTGTCATCTTTCCAATCTCATTTCTTTCGAGAGCTGTAATAAAAATGAAATGGAAATTTGTAATTTCAAAATCCTTTCTATCGAAGCTGGAGGCAAAATAATTTTCTCCCCAGAAAAGGCTTCATATCATCCATCTTTGAGACTTTAACGTTAACTTGATAATAACAACATGATTATGACAATCATATTCATGATGATGATGAGTTGTGAGATATATTGTTGATGGCGGAAATGAAGATAATAATTTATTATCTTAGTGGAGGATGGGGATTATTATGAAGTTGGAAGGGGTTGGTAGATTTGCTGGTGATGATGATTATGATGATGATGATGATGATGGCGATGGTGATGCAGGTGGTGGTTGTGATTATGCACGATGATAATAATGAAGATGACGAGGATAATTGTAAGGGTGGTGAACAGCACCACCACCACCACCGCCATCATCATCATTAATATCATTGCCATTCGTTCTCATTATACCATGATTTAAGTTAAAGTCAAGTTCTGAAATAAACATATTTTTTAAACATATTTTCTCTAATCTGTCCAAAGTAACATTGACAAAATTGATGTTGACACAAAATTGTCAAATTTCATTTTCTCTGAAAAAGAAAACTAAGTAAATTGGGTGACATTCTAAACATAAAAAAATTAATGTACAATATTTGCGTTGTTGCCCCCCCCCCCGATTTTTTCATTTGAACTGTTTCCGATCAATCTGAAACTGTCTCTGGTTGCTGATTGTTATTAGAGTCTTCTTTTCTCAATTATGTGTTTACCAGCTGTCTTCTTTCCCCTGCCTCTCCCTACCTTGGAGGGGGATGTTTAATTTCAATTTGAGTCAATACAAAATACAAATATAGCTCTACAGTACAGTTTGTTTTGCTCTCGATGAATTACACTGTTCGTCATAAAGGTGGAATATTTTGTTCTGGCTCCAACGACGCTATGTTGCTCTGGCTTGAATTTCTTGAATGTGTTGGTCACCGCTTTCACTCTTTCGGGGTCCCGGCTATATCTTGGACGTTCCCTCAATCCTTTCCAGGGACGTTTCTTCCAAATTGTTTGCAACCCCCAGAAGATGGCCATTTTTCGTCATTTTATTTTCATTTTGGGGCCCCTATTTGTTTACGCGACCCACCAAGGCACCCTAAGTCCTACTCCAAGTAAACACGTCTGAGGTGTAGAGTTGTTATTGTTCTATAAGTTAAATCTAATTATATGGTTACATGCTTGACTCGTTTGTCTAGGGGAGGGGTCAAAGTTTATTTTGATTGGGGTTCAACGTTGATTTTAACCATTTTTACACCATGAAAATTTCTATCTTCCCTAAATTTTACAGTAAAATATCAGCAAAACATAATAATCAAAACATATCAAAATATCATCAATAGTTACCATTTAAAATCTTGCCATCATGGCTAAAAAGAAAATTAGGGAAAATGATAATAATTAAGGGTTAAAGGTTGTTTTTTTATTTCTTTTGTTTTTTAGCATAAAGGTTGAATACAATATTCCGAATTTTTATCAATCATACTTTTTGTTTCACCCCCCCCCCCTAGACAAGAGACCCAAGCCTTTCCCCGTAAATCTAGATTAACTTAAAAACCAATATAAACAGTTCACCTCAGACGCGTTTCTTGGCCGGGTAACCAAAAAGGGGTCTAAAAACGAGAAGGGAAAAAATGACCAAAAATGAGCATCATGGGGGTTGACAAAACTTTTTTGGGAAAAAAAAAATCTTCGTGAAGGGTTTGGAGAATGTTCAAAATATAGCCAGGGTCCCGAAAAGTAAAAGCAGGGACAAAG
This sequence comes from Paracentrotus lividus, assembly GCA_940671915.1. NCBI lineage: Eukaryota > Metazoa > Echinodermata > Echinoidea > Camarodonta > Echinidae > Paracentrotus > Paracentrotus lividus. The sequence continues at coordinate 18,679,681 of CALNVZ010003434.1, read as the reverse complement.
ATATTCAAGAAATTAAAGCCGGAGCAAAATCTTGGCGCTATAGCGGCAAAATAAATAAATAAATAAATTAATTAATTAAAAACAAAAAATAATAATAATAACATTCCATCTTTATGACGGACAGTGTATGATCAGCTATTGAATTTCCCGCGGTTTGCATCTGGTGAAGATTTTTCTACAATAAGGAGGTCACGTGATGCTCTCTTTTGCACACAAATTTCTTACAAATCAGACACCAGGCTATTTTACTCAGAATCTTTCAGGCTATACACCCCGGCGTAATCTTCGATCCTCAGACGACAAAACAATATTAGTTAAACCCAGATTCCACTTCACTCTCACAGGCAAACGTTTTGGAATTGCAGCACCAAATATTTGGAACAACATACCTCAAAATAATCGTAGCATATTAAGTACCCCAACATTTAAGAAATCTTTGAAATGTTATCTGTTTAATGCTTAATTAGTTGGCTTTTATTCAAGGGCTGATTGCTCTACGCACATGTATACTCATAAATATGTTTTAATGTAATATTTTCTATGTTTGTATTATTCTATCTTTATACTTTAATTATGTAAAGCGCTATGGTACAATCGTGAATAGCGTTTCTTAAATACTATTATTATTATTATTATTATTCAATAAAACGTATTAGCTCATGCGCAAACATAATGAAGTCTCTATTGTCCCAAGACAATTAGCCCCACAGAGTGTATTCAATTCAGCAATCTTGGATTCGCGCCGGCGATGCCTAAACGACGGCGGTTGACATTCGTGTGTCCTTCGGGTAAACTTCATATTACCTTCGCGTGTGATTCATAGTGCCATCGTGTAACCTTCTAAACTTTGCCCGAACCCTAAAAATGACCCCTTCGTACAACCATCGCACCTAAACATCGGGACAGTGTGACGCCAGCTTTATGGATTCTGAAAGAGTGCGATCTATCAGGCTTTACCATTGTCTTTTGACTTTCTTCGTTCTCCGACCGAAGCAGCTGGCCAGCGCAAGCAATGGAGCGGTACGTACCCGGCCGAAGCTTCGGCATAGCTAAGCTCGGGAAGAACCCACGTTCTAACTCCACACAGTATTGCTAGTGCTACTTCTCACTACTTCGAAGCGGGTACGAGATGTGAGAGAAAACAAATAATTGTTCAATTAAACTCCAAATAAAATAGAATGTTTGACACAAGAGCTTTTCTATTGTCACGAAAAATCAAATACATCAAAAATTGAAAGAAATATTAGGAAACAAAAGATTTAGTTAATTTTTCGATCTTTTAAATCTACCCATATTATGAATGAACTCGACCAAAAAGTCGGAGCTTTGTGATATTTGATTGGTTGAATAAATACGGTCGATCGCCATATAAGGGTCGTCTCATGAATGATGCACAAAAAGAAGTACGTCACGCATATATGCATAATAATGACTTTACCAGTGATGATAGGCGCTCGGGCTGCGCCCTCGCCTGTTAGTCAATCTCCTTCGCGCGACCAGTAAAGGGCCTGTCCCACAGAAGGCGATCGTTGTGGCGACAACCTACGAACTACCTTTAAGTACCCATCGCCACCATGCGCAGGTCCAATCGCCTATTAAATCGTGAATTATTGCGTCTGTCGCCAACAAATACGTAGCAAAATTGTGTTCGCCGCTGGTTTCTCAACAAGTTAAACAATAGCCGGCGTCAGTTTGGTTAACGTCAATGACCGTAGCCTGTCTTCTCTTGTCGCGACAAGGTGCTATCGTAGATTGTCGCCAGATAGAACTTGTTTAGCGCAGCGGAACGGCGGCCAGTTGTAGGTTGTCGTGCTCCAGCGTACGTTGCACGCATCGCTGAACCTAACATCGAGTGAAATTTAAGCCGCTACGGCCTTTGTCGCCACCAACATTCACCAAAATTAGGACCGGTCTCCCATTCAGATACTGTACAGTCGCCGCTAATTTTTGAAATTTTCAAAAATCACTCACGACCCGAATTATGATGCGCGACTGAGAGGACTATCACGAACCTAAAGGCGACAGGCCGTCATCGGGTAGAAAACGCTCGATCGCCTGTGTCAGTCGCAAGGATCGCCACAGTGCGCAAGTTGATATTTTGGCTGATTTTAATCTGCGACAAGAGAAGTCGAGCCGCGAGGGGCGCGGAGGTCGATGCTATTCTATTATCGGATACCAGGTATTGTTAGCCTATTGTTTGCGTGGAAGCAAGTCGTTGTCGTAGCCTATCGTAGACAGAGTCGTAGATTCGTATATGATCTTCGGTCACCTACGATTCTGACACGATTCTGGCAGGTTCTAACATGCATAGGTTGTCACCACAACGATCGCCTTCTGTGGGACAGGCCCTTAACTTGCCCACTAGCCCGACGCATATCAGATAGGCTACTGAATGTTAGGACAAGTCAGAAGTTAAATGTTGCAAATTGAATGTCTTTTAAGAGTATTACTGTATGTTGCGAGCAATATAAAATGCATTTTGCAACTTTTCACTTTTCACTTTGCAATATATTCATGAGTTATGTGCTTTCAAACATGATGTTACTATCGCAAATATGGTATCAATCAAAAGAAGAATAAATTAACTCTTTAATGCTATAAAACTTGATAATGATTAAAAACCCACATTAAAATGTATCAAGGTTCAGAGTTATGTTACAGAAATTTAAACTGAAAATGATCTTTCGCTTTTTCATGTACTCAAGTGGTATTCAGGGGTTCTGTGGACCCAGGAATGACATCACCACGACAAATTAGGTATCAATCAAAAGAGGAATAAATAAACTTGACAATGGTATGAAATCAAATAAAAATCAGAAAATATCCCCAAAGGTATCAGGACCTAAATTCGAGTTGCGGAACTTCAATGTGATCAATAAAAATGCTTTTACAACACTTGACTTTTCACTTTTCTCCATATTCTGATATTCTGTGTATTAAAGCATGACACAATCATTACAAATTGTATATCAATAAAAAGGGGAATAAATTACCTTTCCAATGGTTGGAATATCAGGAATAACTAAAGAGTACCTCAAAAGTTATCATGGACCAAATTCGATTTGCGGAACTTTTTGTGAGGGGTTTATATTATTCATGTTATAGGGGGTAGTCCATGACAAGTCACATGTGACGTTTGAATCCTCTCTCCACATATGCATTTATTTTGATTTATTATGTATTGATACTTCTGATATCTCATTATATGTTGTATAAAAGTTATGAATTTTTTTTTTTTTTTAATGTCTTTCTTTTACATTTGTCGAATTAAGTTGAATCGAATCAGAGTTGAATTGTGTTGAATTGAATTGAATTAAAGTTGAATTGTGTTGAAATGAATTTAATTTGAATTCTTTCTTGTTTCAACACCTTGAAATCAATTATTGTTACATATTTGCCTTTTAGCAACATTATGTGATTTGAGTCCGTGTCAAAATGGAGCAATCTGCACCAACGTCATAGACGTCTTAAACAATCTCCCGTACACGTGTTCCTGCACTCCTCAATACCAGGGTCCAACGTGTGAGATAGCAGGTTAGTTCAAATGTTTCCTGTTTTTCTGTTACTTCATGTATCAGTATATGTAGTCTTCACTTACTAACGGACAGCTTTATGTTTGTGCTTTTATAAAAATAAAATTCTTCTATCTGTACTGTCTCAGTACCTTGTGCTGCCAGTCCGTGTCAAAATGGAGCAACCTGCACCAACGTCATGGACGATCCAAACAATCTCCCGTACACGTGTGCATGCACTCCTCAATACCAGGGTCCCACGTGTGAAATTCCAGGTTAGTTCAAATCTTTCCTGCTGTAGACGAAACATTACTATGATTATCCATAAATGAAATATACCCAACAAAAAAAGTAAGTCCCCCCCCTAATCAAATTGATGTAACTTTTTAATAAAGAGGAGTTTTACATATTTTATTACATGTGCTTGTAGGTAATTTTATCAGCTTACATTTGAGCGAATTTTACTGAAATTCGTTTTGTCATTCTTCAATATGTACAGTCAAAAGGCAAAAATGTCACTTTTCGAAAGTCGCAAGGTTAATTTCATAATTTTAATTTAATATTATTTGAACAAATTCAGACTTTTCAACAAAAGATATGTTCAGAAGGGTTGTTGCACTTAATTTCTAACACATCAAATGATTTTTGCATTACATTTCACGGTTGGATGCACATGAGGTAAAATTTTCAAAAACTGCATTTTTTTTACACATTTTTACTTTTAAAAATTACTGATTATGACGGAATATGCAATCTGGAAGAGTGTTTTAAACAATACTCATCAATTCACGGTTGAATGAACACATAATAAAAACAAAAAAGGATATTTTCAAATTTTCAAGATAAGTATTGTTCCATATTTATGTAATACAATCATTTTATCAACATTTTTTTGTTATATGTATGTCAAATTATTTTTTTCAAATAATGTTATTGCATTTTATTAAAAATTAACGCTTCAATGAACACGTGATACGAGAAAAGCCGTTTTTTCGCTTGTGGACTAAAATTCAATTGCTTACTTTGAATAATTGTCACAGACCTTCTTGGATACTTCAATTGATGTGAGTTTCACGAAAATTCCAGGGTTTTACGCATCAGTGAGCAGAAGTTATTAGAAAAACATGCAAATAAGAAGAAATTTCAGGGCTTTGGCCCCACTCCGTGCCTTATCAGATTATCAATTTAGCGTTTGTTCCTGTTCGTTAGTACCACCCAGAAGTTGTGGGCCAAGTTTCATGGAAAAACTCTCAGTAGAATTAACAAAAATCATCAAAGAAATTAAGCCGAATGTCAATTTTGTTAAAATTTTGATTTCCTCTCAATTGACATTGTGTACAATCTCGAGGCAAAAACAAACCCCAAATGAACATGCTGGAACTTTTTAACAAAAAGGTGTTGAGTAATATCGTTTGGCAGTTATGTTTATATACTCATCGACTAACTCATGTGCGAATATGAGATAAAACCTTTGCATCATGCATGAATAAACATACGTTAAAGGCAAAAACGTCATTACAAAAGTCACAATAGTTACCTTTAAAGTGTGCTCACTCGTCCATGACACGACGAATAGTGCTCATTTTTTCACAAAATGTGACGATAATGTTGATGATAATATCTGATTTCAATTCTTTAAATAAAATTGTTGGATTTTACCGTTTTGGGAGGCCTGAACATAATTCTTAAAATTGAAGAGTTTGATTCCAAAAGGCGCTAAATCCACTTTTGATGAAAATTGAGTTAGTGGTACTCGCCCATTGTTCAGACTGGTACCTGTCTATAAACAAAAGTTTAAACCGAAATCAGACAGCAATTGTCAAAAAATGTACATTTAATTTTCAATTTTCCATAGACACCTGTACAAAATTTTGCAAACAAATGCCTTTTTCTCAGAAGTGACAAAAGTGGATTTAGCGCCTTTTGGAATCAAACTCTTCAATTGTGCTCACTCATCCATGAAAAGTAATGAAATGTATCGGAATCGGTGTTGGATGACCAAATTTTGGATGATAAATCCACCAAAACAATTAAACACAAGGTAAGAAGGAAATTTTACAAAATTGTTATTTTTACAACCTCCAAAATGACCCTTGTGACTTTTGAAAATGTCCATTTTTGCTTTAAACGTTGATCACTCATCCATGTCTCAACGGATCAATGTCATTTTTTTCACAGAAGGTACTCAATAAGTTTAGAAAACCTCCCTCCAAATTATTGTGCTCAAAACAAGCCCGTTCAAAAGTTACATCTTTTTGATTAGGGGGGGGGGACTTACTTTTTTTTTGTTGGGTATAGAACAAAATTTAAAAAATCAATAACTAAATAAATAAATAAAATAAAATAAAATGAAGGGGGAAAATAGATGAACAAATAATTTATCGTTAAAAATACACAAACTATGATATGAATTATGTTGTTTTTTATTGGTTGCCAAAAAATTAACAAACAGCAATAAACATAAGCATATTTTGGTTCGTGCACATGTACGATGATTACGTCGAAGGGATGAAAACGTCGAGTTTCTTTAACGGATCAAGAACCGAGTCCAATCATTTTCACTCAACTTTGACACGATTCGATGAAGTAATAACTATACACATACCATTAATGTGTGATGTACATATATGTCATTAAAAAAAAAACGTGCGTTTTTTTTTTCAGCAGGATTTATTCTAATTATTTCTTTCTATTACAAATTAACAACCCGTAATGAAAGGCCCTCTGCAAAGATACATTATCAAAAACGCAATTAAGGAGAAAATAATCTAAGATTAGTCGGATCAGAAAAAAAAAGAAGAAAAATCAAAGGAAAAAAAAAGAAGAAAAAAAAAAGGAAACACCACTTTCATACATTTATATTAAGCTTCTACATAAAAAAGAAAAGTGGAGGGGGGCTGAATAGACTAAAAATCTTAAATCTATGGTCATTTTAGCGTTTTGCAAACGTTTGCGAAAAATGATGGAAAAAGAGGAGTTAGGAGTTAGTAGGGAGAGAAAGACATGAGAGGTGGAGAGTAAGTAAAGTGAAAGGAAAAGAGCGAGAGAAGAAAATGACAGGAATTAGAGCTATGAAAGAAAGGTGGGAAATTCACAATAAGGAGAGGGAACAAGGAAATTAACTATAAAGAGGGAGACAGTTAGAAAGGTGAGTAAAAGCTCCTACTAAAAGTACATGTCATGTTTTTAAACTATAACTATTTAAATAATGTATATTACTGATCATAAAATTAATATTTTATCAGAAGAAATAACAACAGTGTCATTCTTTAATGATCAAGGAATTTATGATATCATTGATATACTGCACAAAAATTATAACAATAATAAAACACACACACAATAGCCAAAACTTAGATTCCTGTGAAAAATCAGTATTTATAAAAAATTGACTATTTTCCATCACCCATCACATGATATTTTTTTTTACCCGATGAATAACACTTAATCAACTAAATCAACATCACAAAGAGATCAACATGTCAAAACATGAAGATAATTATTCGTAGACCAGTAAGATCCAAATTCATTAATCATGTTATTAAAATGCCATAAAATAAAAAGTAGAAACACGAAATGCCATACATTACCACTGGACCTCACAAAGAAATACAAAACACACACAAACCCATGCCCACCCTCACACACATTGTATGTGTAAATATATTACCACAAAATACACACATTAAACTAATGTACACTTTTCAAAATGATTGTAGACCTAAAGTACCCATACATAATGAAAGAAAAAAATGTAGATTACCCAGATAATTCATTTCTGATCAGTTTCTTCAGAGATTTTCCTCCACTTTGCAGGTAGTGACTTAAAAACACGGTAATCGGAGATTCGGGCTAAAGTGACCATTTTGAGCGCGATTGACTGTCGATAGACTGGATATTCACGGTGAGGTCTTCAACAATGGGGATTTTTGTTCCCTTCAATTTTTTTCTTTTCAACAAAATTCATCCTCTCTTTTTTAGGACTGCATTTGAAAATGAAAGATCCTGATGTGGCAGTGTTAGTAGTAAAATATTTCTTGCCAATTCGAGATGATGTAGACGGTAAATTTCAAGCGATTCGTCAAAAGACCATTCCAATTGTATTTTTCATTTAACCACAATGTCTTCCCCCTGCCCTTCTCCTACCTCAAGGTTTCGGATGAATGAGCGCCGATAACATACTGCTACGATGAATCACGGTCAACATCCAGTGATGAAATATATTGGAACAGATCAGCCAAAGCATTATTGAGCATACCAAGTGTTATTTTCCTGGTTGGAAATGCTTTGTCGAAATCCTCACCATTCTTGCTTTAAAATATGTTTATCTAACCTATGTTTACAGATTGTCAATTTTCTTTTCAATAGCAGAACAAACAATATAATCAAGCAGGTTAGCAACAATTTGTACTCTTTAGCAGGTCTGTGAGAACTGGAGAAGTGACAGCAGCTGTCTGCCTTGTATTCAATTACCTATTCTTAGAGAAGATGTAATTGGTTTCATCTTCTTTAATAGAGAAGAGGTAATTGGTTTGTACATTGTTTTAGAATTGATCCAAGTAATGATCCGAGGTCGGCTCAACCGGATTAGGTAGCAGAAACAATCGGACAAAATGATATTTGCGAGCCGGTTATCCATTGTGTTGTGTTTTGTCTTCAACAATCTTCCGTATACGTGTGCCTGCACTCCTCAATACCAGGGTTCTACGTGTGAGATAGCAGGTTAGTTCAAATCTTTCGTGCTGTAGAGGAAACATTATTATGATTATCAATAAATGAAAAAGAATTTTAAAAAAAATGAGAAAAAAATAACAAATCAATAACTAAATGAATAAATAAAATAAAATAAAACGAAGGGGGAAAAATGAACAAATAATTCATCGTTAAAAATACACAAACTATGATATGAATTATGTTGTTTTTTATTGGTTGCCATAAAATTTACAAACAACAATAAGCATATGCATATTTTGATTCGCGCACATGTACGATGGTGACATCGATGACGTTAATGTTTTCTGGAGAACCTGGAAATCTATGTTTTATTCGGTTATTAATCAAGTTGCACCAAGAAAGTCATTTCGTGTGAAAGATCAATCACTTTCATGGATAACCTCAGATATTAGAACTATGATGAAGAAACGAGATAATATTCATAGAAATTTTTTAAAAGTAAAGAAAAAGATTTTATTACAAAAAGATACCTCTTTGAATACACTGTGTGAAGAATTATGGTTAAAATATACAATATTAAGAAATGAGGTTAATATATCTATGTTTAAAAGTAAAACTGAATATTTAAAAAATGAAATCAAGAATAATGCAAATGATGTTTAAAAAATGTGGAAATGTCTAAGGTCTTTATTACCCAAAAAATCGTCTTCATTTCCTTCCATTCTATACGACAACGATATACAGTCTGTGTAAAAAAAAAATGGTACAGTCGGGGAAAAAAGCATTTAGGTGTGAAATCTTTTCATATAATGTGTGTTTGTGGTACCAAATTAAAGCCAAAAGATTTTTCTTGCTGATGCGCTTTATCCTGTATAATTTGCTTTCGTAAAACAAAAGTTATGCTAAGTTTTGTGCGACGAGGAACAAATCGAAATTACGCACTTCTATTGTTCTGGAGCGCTGAATTCACGGTCATTATGCGAAATCGTACACAAAGGCATGGGACGGCGTGCAAAAAATGGATTTTTCTTGATTGTAGAAAATTAATCATATCTCAAAAAATACTGCACCAAATGTGATGAAAAAAATTGCAGAAGAAAGAGTGATATTCCTGCTTTATGAAAATAACAAACAATACCACGTTGATATTTACCTTCACACTATAAAAAAATGTTTTCCAACTGTACCATTTTATTTGACACAGACTGTAGTATTTAGAAGCGACAGTGAAATTGCCAATGCTTTTAACGATTATTTTATTCGAATAAATACGAAACTTGCGCAGGAGGTGAATGTTTTAGGGCTGCAAGCTGAAGAAATTGATGTTTTTAAAAGAGGTACTTTCAAATTTGTCTTAAGTTTTGTTCCCTCAATGAAAGCTCCTTGTTGAAAAGTTGATTTCAAACTTAGATTCTTGCAAAGCAACAGGGTCTGATGACACATTGATATTATCTTTTTGAAAAAAATCTAAATCCTTTTATTGTACCTTCATACTCAACGCTTAATCAACTTGTCTTTTCAACGGGTCTCTTTCCCATGATTGGAAGTAATGCCAAGGTTTTTTCCGTTATTTAAAAAAAGGCGATCTTAATAATATTTTGTAATTTCGTCAAATATCGATCTTACCTGCTTATAAGTAAACCTGATTGAAAGGACTGTTTCATCAGCAAAATTGTATGATTAATTTAGTTAAAACATAATATCCTTTAGTAAGACACAGTTCGGTTTAGGCCAGGTCATTCTACAGCCTCGGCCCCTCGGTCTTTAAAGATTAGTTTGGTTACATTGTATTGATAATGGCCTCATCGTTGGGGCTATTTTTTATTGATTTAAGACGAGCTTTCGATACGGTTGATATAGATATTTTGGTTAAGTAAGCTAAAGAATATTGGTATTTGAGTAATTTATCACTGACCATGTTTTTGTCTTATTCTAAAATGATAGAAAGGTCAATATGTTATCTTTAAAGATTCTAAATTCCACAGATCGTTATATTTCTTGTGAGTACACAGGGTTCTATTCTAGGCCCGGCTCCTTTTTTTTTAAAAGAAAATTTAATATTGATGATATGTCTGATGTTTTAAAAATGGAAAAAATTGTAAGGTGTAATGCGGACGATACGACACTGTATGTAAGTGAACCCATCTATTTCTGTGTTCAAGTGAAATTGCAAAGAGATTTTACGATATATGTAAATGGGATAAATTGTAATAAAACTTTATTTGAATGTTTGATAAGACCAATTTATGATTATCGAGTAAACAAAGATTGAATCGTTTACGGAGTGTCAGTATTACTTAAAAGTCATGATAATTTATGTAGTAGAACAATGTCGAGTTTTCAAAAATGTCTAGGTATAAATGATTCATGAGATTTTATTATGGTCCTGATCATGTAGATTATTTAATGTGAAAGATTTTTGTGCTGTCTTGGGCATGCTAGAAGGGTTAAACCTTTACGTGTAGACGATATTTTCGTTTGAAATTACTTTATACATGTCTGCATACAATCGCAAATGGATTACTGTTGTTGAAATTTGGGGTAATAGGTTTTTTTAGACATACAGATAAGATAACCAAAACTACAAAAGAGAGCTGCAAGAATGATTCTAAATTGTAAATATATATACACCATCAAAAGAATTAATTTACTTCGTATGAAATGGATACCGTTTCAGGAGGAGAGTCAGTATTTCAGTGTATTTTTGTTTTAAATGTTTATAATTTATCCTCAGAACTTTCATAAAGATTTTTTCAAAGAAAATATCTTATCTACATAATTTCAACACACGCAGTCTGCATCACGAAATGACGCTTATCCGTTGATAAATGTCACACTGAATACTTTAAGAATACAATAAGTTAATACGGTGTTCTTTATGGAACAGATTACCTTAAAATAATCAGGCAGACAAGAAATTTAAACACGTTTAAACTGGCTCTTAAGAAAGTATTTTTTACACCTTGGCCATTGGTTTAGATAGTGTTTTATTTCCAAGTCCAACTCTACTATCTCTCTTCTCTCTCGTGCCTCTCTCTCATCTCTCTCCTAATATATATATATATATATCTCTCTTCAACTCTTCCCCTTCTCTCTTCTCTCATCTCTAATCTCCCTTCCTCTCTCAGACTCTTTTTACTTCGTATATTCAACATGAATTCTCTTTAGGCTCCATAACGTTTTTCTTTGTCCTGTATTTTCCTGTAATTAAAAGAATCAATTGCTTTTTGCACCTTAATTACCAACCTGATTAAAATTGTTCGATATATTTGTAACATTCTCTCATAAATTATGTTTAATGTAATATTTGTAAATTCATGTATTCATAATTATTGCCTATGTCATTTTTAAAAATCTTTTGAATTGTATATATTTTGTGATGTTTTTATCAGGGCCCCATGGAAGATTCAACTTCTGTTGAATGGCTACCCTGGTGAATATAAATAAATAAATAAATAAATAAATAAATGATTACGTAAAAGGAACGAAAACGCCATCACAGTGTTCTTTAATGGAACAAGAACCGAGTCCAAATTAAATTTTCACCCAACTTTGAACACGAATTCGATGAATGTCATTAATATACACATGACTATTTATTGTGTTATATACATATATGTCATTAAAAAAAACCCGTAGTTTTGCTGTGTTTTACTTCCAACAGGATGTATTCTAAATTACTTTCTTTCTTCTATACCAAAATGAGCGCCGATACACATACTGCTACGATGAATCACGGTCAACATCCAGTGATGAAATATTTGAACAGATCAGCCAAAGCATTTGAGGCATACCAAGTGTTATTTTCTGGTTGGAAATGCTTTGTCCCGAAATCCTCACCATTCTGCTTTAAAAATATATTGTTTTAACCATGTTTAATGATTGTCCAATTTTCCTCTTCATAGCGAACAAACATTAATCAAGAGGTTAGCAACAATTTGTACTCTTTCAGCAGATTTGCGAGACTGGTAGAGACAGGTGCTGTAATTTACATGCATACAGTGTCTGCACTTGTTTAATGCAGCCTTGTTTCAGAGAAGATTGTAATTGTTTCTTCTTCTTATAAGAGAAGAGGGTAACTCGGTTTGTACATTGTTTTTAGAATTGTCCAGTATGATACGTGGTGAGCTCAACCGATTATTTTAGGTAGCAGAAACATCGGACAATGATATTTTGGCAGCCGGTTATCCAAGTTTTGTGTTGTGTTCTGTAAAGTACTTTTAACTTGTCTTTTTCATGGTTTTTGTTATGAAGAAAATAGATCTAACTAGTACATAAAAACTGTAAGTACTGTAGCCCTACATGAATATTACGATATATTTGAAAGCACAGGTGGATCATTATCTGCAGTATCTAACAGAAAGGTTTATTAGAAATTACACAGCATGAGAGTCAGTTTACACAATTTTTAATTTCTATAAGCTGTTCATAGCTCTGTTGTCTCATTTTTAAGATTGTTCTGCAAATGTTTTTTTTTTTCTTATTTCAGGCCTACCTTGAAAAAAAAAATAAAAAAAAAAAACTCAAGATGGAACTTACCCTTTGAATTATCTATACAACGTGATTAATAATAAAAATGATATTTTTGTTTTATATAAGGCACCTAATACATAAGTAAGACTACGTCTCTAGATACTTTCAGACATCAATAGCCCGTAATCGGATCAGGTTTGTTATTCGCAGCACAATGGTGGCATATTCCTCCACTCCCTGAGGAGCATTCCAGATAGGCACCATCAGATGAGGTTCTCTCACAGTGCGAGTAACACGACAGGTTCCGTCGTCTTGGTACCATTTACAGCCGGATTGGGAGAAGCATGAAGACAAAACGTTCCGTGTCTCAAGGATGTAAGTACATACCGGGGATTTGGACCGCACGGTCCTTACATTCTCAGTCAAGTGATACAGAACACTAGACTATGACACTAGTTGTAAAATATTAGTTATCATATTTAGCAGATAGTTGATTTGAACGTTTAGTTATGATTTATTTCAAAAAGCTTTTCTTGTGCATTTTCTCTTATTTCTTTCAACTTTGCTGCCACATAAACGTGATTTCGTTGAAAAATAGTCATTACCCGTCATTCACTTTTATTCATGTCAGAGGAGTCTCATATCATGTCCAGGAAATAAAATGCTGTCAAGGTTGACTGAGTATTGACTTTAAATATAGAGTGTCAAATTGACTTTACAAACATTGGGCGGCGATCCCGGGGAGGGGGAGGGGGGCGTGTCTCCCCCTCGATTTTTTTTCTGGGGGGGGATCGTCCCCCTTCGATTTTTTAAAGCTTAATCTTATTTTTTATGTAAGTGATTAACTGCGTGAACTTAATAATAATATAATAAAGAGGTAAAATGTATGTCCAAATACAAAATGCTAAAATGTTAAAAGGCAAAATTTTCGCTCGATTCGCGCTCGCAAACATTTTCATTAGTTCTTGCGAGAATAATGTGCGAATTTTGAAGTGTATATTTTTCACTTTCGGGTGTTTCCATCCCCCCCCCCCAGTGCGTGACCTGAAATCGCCGCGCTTGGGTACCAAACAATTTTCTAGTATATCAAAGCAAACATGCGTTCAATTAGTCCTCATTGTTTTCTACCTTTTTAGTCCTGAAGTTATATTACAGGAGGGGATAAAAGTAGATTTGCGTTTAAAGTAAGAAACCGACCCCGAGTACAAAAATGTGCTAAACCTCTTATTTTTTTTTCTTTTTTTTTTTGTTATTGCAAGTACACTAAGAGTATATAGAGAGTTTCATTCCAAATGCCTTTGAATCACTTTGGAAGATTTTGAAGTATTAAAATCACTAATTTCTAGTTTTTTTTATTTATCACTTTATACCGTGTAGCCATATGATTTAGTATTGGTACAACCAAAAATCAACATTTTCGCTTAATTAAATTTATAGTAGTTAGCTGAAATGGAAAAAGGCAGTGGAATCGCCAATGGAAGGTCGTTCGCACCTAAGAAGAATGACGAGGCAAAAATACAAAATAAAAAACTTCAGACGACACAGCACAATGCAGATAAAAGAAATTGAAAAATATCAGCTAGAAAGCAAAACACGACATGACCGACGATGGTAGACTCATCGCGTAGGTTCAAATTTCGCAGGTCATGAATTCAATTATTTTTAATCATGGCGGGTTCGTGGAATGCTTCTTCTTTTCTCATCCACACTGTTAGCTTTGATTCCATGTGGTGTTTATTTTTATTCCCAGCAGAATTAAAAATTCAAATGGGAACAATAATTTCATGAAAATTAATTTCAAAGTTGGCATGTAAGTCCACAACGATTTATTTCTAATTTGTGTGTAGAGCTCATACACCTCATTTAATATGTAAGAATGCAAATGTAACAAAAATCATAACAGATTATATTACATTCTGGCGGTCTGAAAACCTCTAGATCAGATTCAAGCGCCAAACAAGAGGCACTTTCACACTGTTTTCTTCTCTCGTTCAAGTTTTGATAATCATCATCGATTGTGGTTCAAACGAACTGTATTCAAAATTTTCATACCATACTTTATGCATTGGAGACTTACGGTAGTTGTAACACGAGCTTCTTCACTTGAACTGAAACAGGGAAATAAAACTGACTAAGGGTTCGTATTTTTACTTTAAAGCTCTAGCTTTTATGTAAATATGTAATATATTCATTGAAACTTGATCGAGCAAGCCGAAATCTCATAAACGAAATGAAAAGAACGAAAATTCTTCAAAAGTGGGGAAAATGAGCTTTGTCAAGTTCACGTAAAAAAAAACAAAGAAAATATTAATGGATATCATGATATAAAGTTGATATAAAAAATATAATAAATGAAACATAACTGGTATTAGACCAAAACACCTAATTATATGGCCTACATATTTTTCTAGCCTATGCCCAACCATAGTAAGAGACACGGACTTTCTTTAATCTATAAGCATACCCCAAATGATGTTGTCATTCAGGCCCTGACCAAACATTAATTCTTAATCATTTTCTTTTAACAAGATTCTTCAAAATACTATCATATACACTGCCTCTCCAAAAGTTTTTGAGGTACAACACCTGAGTCTGCTCTGTTTTGGATGCATTTGAGGCATTTTTAATGTCCTGTATTCAGTCCAAATGAGGTTTAAGTACAAAAGATTACATTATGCAAACGCAAATATACTTCACGATTACCACGCCAAGTCTCCTTGGAATTTAGAAATTACTCAAAAATATGCAAAAAGTGCAGGGATTTTGCACTAATTTATTCAATTATTGAAAAAGAAGATATCTTCGGCTAAATAATGGTCCGATCATGTGAAAAGTTTTGTACTGGATGTTGAGGCATATGTAGAATAAACCTGTATTGTTAGTTTTCATCTTTGAGACAACACTTAATTAATTATGCAAATTATCATGCAAAATTATAAAGGTCTATTTTTGAAATTAATCATATTTTGTTTAAAAAATGCTATGAAGCCCAATTTTTTGTTAAAAGTTGCTGAGTATAATAGTCAACAACATTTTGATTAAAAAGTTGGCTTTCTCATGAATTCCTTTGTATTTAGTATCACTTTCTATTGTCTCGATTATTTTTATTTTTTATGTATTTTCTTAATGCTTTTTGGCTCTTTTCTGTTTCTGAAATGAAGCAAAATATTATCTTACCATTCTATATAGGTCTGACATGCAATATGCAATGTTTGTATCACCTAAAACACAATGGGCAGTGTTCTTAGAACTTGTTGGCCTTAACGCTTTAAAGGAAAAAGTCGACCAAAAGGCATATTTGGTTGGCAGCGTTGCGCAGCAGTCATGGATTTAATAGTTGGTTAAATGGCCATGACCCTCCCCCAGTAAGAACAGTCATAATTCAGTCTTTATATAAAAGTTTTAAGTAAGGACCCTTGTTTTAGACGTGTAATAGGAAAGTTTTAAATATCGAAAAAAAATTTCCATTATTGCAAAATTTGTGTACTGACATGTACCATTCACCTGAAATGCTCCTACAACAATCTTAATTAACATCTAAAAGGCTTTTAATCATCCATCTTGGGATATCTTGAAATCAATCAAGTTACAATTTAAGAAAACATAAAAGAGCCAAAAACATTGCGAAATACATAAAAAATGAAAACAAATCGAAAACAAATAGAAAGTAATAAAAGCAAAAGAAGACAAAGGATTTCATGAGAAAGTCCAACTTTTTATCATAAATTTGTTGAGTATATATACTTAGCAACTTTTAACAAAAAATGTGGGCTTCATAGCAATTTATTTAAACAAAGTATTGATAATTTCCTTACAAATAGACGCTTTAATTTGCATAAATATTGGCATAATTAAATAAAGTATTGTCTAAAAATATAAACAAGAGTACAGGGTTATATTTTACATGTGCCTCAAACATCCATGCAAAATTTACATTGTCGGACCATTACTTAGCCGGAGATATCTTCTTTTTTCAATAATTGAATGAATCAGTGCAGAAATCACATTTTTGCACTTTTTGCATAATTTTGAGTAATTTCTATATTTTAAGGAGACTTGGCGTGGTAATCGTGAAGTATATTGGTTGCATAATGTATTTTTTGTACTTGAAACATCATTTGGACTGAAATACTGGAACTAAAATGCTAAATGATCCAAACAGAGCTGACTATCAGGTGTACCCAACTTTTGGAGGGCAGTGTAGGGGAGAACTGGGTAATTAGGCCCCGGGTATTTATGGCCCTTGTCTTGAGATCTATAATTCTTTGCTGCATTAAACAATGATAATTTAATTTTTTAACACATGCCTAGCAAACTCTTCCTAGGTATCATTTTGAGAATATAAGCCATTTTGCATGAGAATTTTGTGCTTATGGGGAAGCTTAAAATGTACGGACATTAAATTCTGTTCGTTGGAAAGTGGCAGTACTGCTTTTATTTGGGGTGTGGATTCAGTTAATTAAATTCATTTAAGATGAAATTTTGATTGAAAAACTGACACAATATGGGTAAAACACACAAAAACTTCGCACCTGAATATCTCAGATAGTAGAGCTGATAAAGGGGATCAAAACTGAAAATGTCATTTGGGGTAATTATGGCCCCCAATCAATAAACATTGCTATAAGCGCAGATAAGCGTAGATGTGGACATTAACTTGTACGTTTTGTACATAAATATATGTATTGGCTTTGATTGCCACATTTCAACATTTTGGCTGACCATAATATGATTAATCATTGTTGGTGGTTTGTTAATGTATAGGAATACCCAAAACAACATTTATTATCATTACCATCATTAATTAGCATAATATATTGAATTCATACAGATCATTACAATAGGGGCCATAATCCCAACCCAGTGGGGTAATTTGGCCCCCAAGTTGTTAACATAATGGGTAATTAAATATGCAAATGAGAAGTAGCAGGTTTATACTTTGCCTTTGGTATATTAATAGTATATGGATTGAACTGTATTTTTACATTTTAGAATATCATTGGACTTTTAATTTGATCTATATGGTAGGCCTACATTCTTGGAATATGTTGTAATTAGTTTTTCAAATTTTTTTTTTATTCACAGCACATGATTAAAGGAGTTGCTTCGCGAGATGGGTCAGCCTCGCCCTGATATATATACCCTGTTAGCATCCTATCATCGATATACCGCCTGCGCTAAACGGGGGCACCAGTGGATACACCAAGATATATGCAGTGTCCATGTTGCCTGGTCACCAAACTCCCCGCTACTACTACCACTAGC
>CALNVZ010003434.1:18651320-18661732 GCA_940671915.1 Paracentrotus lividus | reverse complement strand
TTAGAATAGTTTTATTTCCAAGTCCAACTCTACTCTCTCTCTCTCTCTCTCTCTCTCTCTCTCTCTCTCTATATATATATATATATATATCTCTCTCTCACTCTATCCCCCTTCTCTCTCTCTCTCTCTATCTCCCTTCCTCTCTCAGACTCCTTTTACTTCCTATATCACATGAATTCTCTTAGCTCATACGTTTTTCTTTGTCTGTATTTTCCTGTATTAGAATATTGCTTTTTGCACCTTAATTACCACTGATTAAAATTGTTCGATATATTTGTACATTTCATAATTATGTTTAATGTAATATTGTAAATTCATGTATTCATAATATTGCTATGTCATTTTTAAATCTTTTAATTGTATATATTTGTGATGTTTTTACAGGGCCCCATGGAAGATCAACTTCTGTTGAATGGGCTACCCTGGTGAAATATAAATAAATAAATAAATAAATAAATAAATGATTACGTAAAAGGAACGAAAACATCCAGTTTCTTTAATGGAACAAGAACCGAGTCAAATTATTTTCACCCAACTTTGACACGATTCGATGAAGTCATTAATATACACATACTATTTATGTGTTATATACATATATGTCATTAAAAAAACCCGTATTTTGCTGTGTTTCTTCCAACAGGATGTATTCTAATTACTTCTTTCTATTACAAAATGAGCGCCGATAACATACTGCTACGATGAATCACGGTCAACATCCAGTGATGAAATATATTGGAACAGATCAGCCAAAGCATTAATGAGCATACCAAGTGTTATTTTCCTGGTTGGAAATGCTTTGTCGAAATCCTCAACATTCTTGCTTTAAAAATATATATATTTAACCAATGTTAATAGATTGTCAAGTTTCTCTTCAATAGCAGAACAAACAATTTAATCAAGCAGGTTAGCAACATTTGTACTCTTTAGCAGATTTGCGAGAACTGGAGAAGTGACAGCAGCTGTCTTGTATTATATACATATACAACAGTAGTACAGCAGCATATACAGCAGCCTTGTATTCTTAGAGAAGAGGTAATTGGTTTCATCTTCTTTAATAGAGAAGAGGTAATCGGTTTGTACATTGTTTTAGAATTGATCCAAGTAATGATCCGTGGTTAGCTCACCCGGATTAGGTAGCAGAAACAATCGGACAAAATGATATTTGCAAGCCGGTTATCAATTGTGTTGTGTTCTGTAAAGTACTTTTAATTTGTCTTTTTCATGGTTTTTGATGAAGAAATAGATCTAATAGTACATAAAAACTGTAAGTACTGTAGCCCTACATGAATATTACGATATATTGAAAGCACAGGTGGATCATTTATCTGCGTATCTAACAGAAGGTTTATTAGAAATTACACATGCATGAGAGCAGTTTACACATTTTAATTTCTATAACTGTTCATAGCTCTGTTGTCCTCATAAAGATTGTCTGCAAATGTTTTTTTTTTTTTCTTATTTAGGCCTACCTTGAAAAAAAAAAAAAAAAAAAAAAACTCAAGAGTGGACTTACCCTTTGATTATTCTATACAACGTGATTAATAATAAAAATGATATTTTTGTTTTATATAGCACCTAATACATAGTAAGACTACGTCTCTAGATACTTTACAGACATAATAGCCCCGGTAATCGGATTCAGGTTTGTTCGCACACAATGTGTGCATATTCTCCACTCCCCTGAGGAGCATTCCAGATAGGCACCATCAGATGAGGCTCTCACAGTGCTGATCAAACCACGACAGCGTTCGCATCCTTGGTACCCATTTACACCCGGATTGGGAGAAGCATGAAGACAAAACGTCCGTGCTCAAGGAGGTAAGTACCATACCGGGGATTGAACCCACGGTCCTTACATTCTCAGTCAAGTGATACGAACACTAGACTATGACACTAGTGTAAAATATTAGTTATCATATTTACAGATAGTTGATTTGAACGTTTATGTTATGATTTATTTCCAAAAAGCTTTTCTTGTGCATTTTCTTTATTCTTTCAACTTTGCCTGCCACATTAACGTGATTTCGTTGAAAATAGTCCATTACCCGTCATTCACTTTTATTCATGTCAGAGGAACTCATATCATGTCCAGGAATAAAATGCTGTCAAGGTTGACTGAGTACTTGAGCTTTAAATATACAGTGTCAAATTGACTTGTACCAAACATTGGCGGCGATCCCGGGGGGACGGGGGAGGGGGGCGTGTCTCCCCCTCGATTTTTTTTCTGGGGGGGGATCGTCCCCCCCTCGATTTTTAAAGCTTAACTTATTTTTATGTAGTGATTAACTCGTGAAGCTAATAATAATAATAATAAAGAGGTAAAATGTATGTCAAATACAATGCTAAATGTTAAAAGGCAAAATTTTCGGCTCGCGTTTCGCGCTCGCAAACATTTTCATTAGTTTCTGCATAATGTGCGAATTTTGAGTGTATATTTTTTTCACTTTCGGGTGTTTCCATCCCCCCCCCCCCAGTCGTGACCTGAAATCGCCGCGCTTGGTACCAAACAATTTCTAGTATATCAAAGCAACACATGCGTTTCAATAGTCCTCATTGTTTTCTACCTTTTTAGTCTGAAGTTATATTACAGAGGGGATAAAAGTAGATTTTGCGTTTAAAGTAGAACCGAACCCCGAGTACAAAATGTGCCTAAACCTCTTATTTTTTTTTCTTTTTTTTTTTGTTATTGCAAGTACACTAAGCAAGTATATAGAGAGTTTCATTCCAAAAATCCTTTGAATCCACTTTGGAAATTTTGAGTATTAAAATCACTAATTTCTAATTTATCACTTTACCGTGTACCATATGATTTAGTATTGGTACACAAAATCACATTTTCGCTTAATTAAATTTTGTAGTTAGCTGAAAATGGAAAAAGGCAGTGGAATCGCCATGGAAGGTCGTTCGCACCTAAGAAGAATGACGAGCAAAAATACAAATAAAAAACTTCAGACGACACAGCACAATGCAGATAAAAGAAAATGAAAATATCACTAGAAAGCAAACACGACCATGACCGACGATGGTAGACTCATCGCGTAGGTGTCAAATTTCGCAGGTCATATTCAATTATTTTTAATCATGGCGGGTTCGTGGAATGCTTCTTCTTTTCTCATCCACACTGTTAGCTTTGATTCCATGTGGTGTTTATTTTTATTCCCAGCAGAATTAAAAATTCAAAATGGGAAACAATCAATTTCATGAAATTAATTTCAAGTTGGCATGTAAAGTCCACAACGATTTATTTCTAATTTGTGTGTAGAGCTCATACACCTCATTTATATGTAAGAATGCAAATGTACAAAAATCAATAACAGATATATTACATCTGGCGTCTGAAACTTAGATCAGATTCAACGCCAGAACAAGAGGCACTTTCACACTGTTCTTCTCTCGTTCAAGTTTTGATAATCATATCATCGATTGTGGTCAAACGAACTGTATTCAATTTCATACCATACTTTATGCATTGGAGACTACGGTAAAGTTGTACACGAGCTTCTTTCACTTGACTGAAACAGGGAATAAAACTGACTAAGGGTTCGTATTTTTACTTTAAAGCTCTAGATCTTTATGTAAAATATTAATATATTTCATTGAAACTGATCGAGCAGCCGAAAGTCTCATAACGAAATGAAGAAAGACGAAAATTCTTCAAAAGTGGGGGAAAATGAGCTTTGTTCAAGTTCACGTCAAAAAAAAACAAAGAAAATATTAATGGTATATCATGATATTAAAGTTGATATAAAATATAATAAATAAACATAAACTGGTATTAACCACAACACCTTAATTATAGGCCTACATATTTTTCTAGCCCTATGCCCAACACATTAGTAAGATACACGGACTTTCTTTTAATCTTAACATACCCCAAATGATGTTCTTCAATTCAGCCTGACAAACATAATTCTTTCATTTCTTTTACAAGATCTTCAAAATACTATCATATACACTGCCCTCCAAAAGTTTGGGTACACCTGATGTCTGCTCTGTTTTGGATCATTTTGAGGCATTTTATGTCCTGTATTTCAGTCCAAATGAGGTTTAAGTACAAAAGATACATTATGCAACCAATATACTTCACGATTACCACGCCAAGTCTCCTTGGAATTTAGAAATTACTCAAAAATATGCAAAAAGTGCAAAAACGGGATTTTGCACTAATTTATTCAATTATTGAAAAAAGAAGATATCTCGGCTAATAATGGTCCGATCAATGTGAAAGTTTGTATGGATGTTGAGGCATATGTAGAATATAACCCTGTATTGTTAGTTTTCATTTTGAGACAACACTTATTAATTATGCAAATTTATGCAAATTAAAGGTCTATTTTTAGAAATTTATCAATATTTTGTTTAAAAATTGCTATGAAGCCCAATTTTTTGTTAAAAGTTGCTGAGTATAATAGTCAACAACATTTTGATTAAAAAGTTGGACTTTCTCATGAATTCCTTTGTATTTAGTATCACTTTCTATTGTCTTCGATTATTTTTATTTTTATGTATTTCTTAATGCTTTTGGCTCTTTTCTGTTTCTGAAATGAAAGCAAAATATTATCTTACATTCTATATAGGTCTGACATGCAATAATGCAATGTTGTATCACCTAACAACACAATGGGCAGTGTTCTTAGAACTATAGTTGCACTACGCTTTAAAGGAAAAAGTCACCAAAAGGCATATTTGGGGTTGGCAGCGGTTGCGCAGCAGTCATGGATGTTTAATAGTTGGTTAAATGGCCATGACCCCTCCCCCAGTAAGAACAGTCATAATTCAGTCTTTATATAAAAGTTTTAAGTAAGGACCCCTTGTTTTGACGTGTAATTAGGAAAGTTTTAAAATATCGAAAAAAATTCCATTATTGCCAATTTGTGTACTGAATGTACCATTCACCTGAAATGCTCTACAACACTCTTAATTACATCTAAAAGGCTTTAATCATCATCTTGGATATCTTGAAATCAATCAAGGTACATTTAAGAAACATAAAAGAGCCAAAAACATTGCGAAATACATAAAAATAAAAACAATCGAAAACAATAGAAAGTAATAAAACAAAAGAAGACAAAGGATTTCATGAGAAAGTCCAACTTTTTAATCATAATTTTGTTGAGTATTATACTTAGCAACTTTTAACAAAAAATTGGGCTTCATAGCAATTTATTAAACAAAGTATTGATAAATTTCTACAAATAGACCTTTAATTTGCATAAATTTGCATAATTAATAAAGTATTGTCTAAAAATATAAACAAAGAGTACAGGGTTATATTTTACATGTGCCTCAACATCCATGCAAAATTTTACATTGATCGGACCATTATTAGCCGAGATATCTTCTTTTTTCAATAATTGAATGAATCAGTGCAAAATCACATTTTTGCACTTTTTGCATAATTTTGAGTAATTTCTATATTTTAAGGAGACTTGGCGTGGTAATCGTGAAGTATATTGGTTGCATAATGTATTTTTTGTACTTAAACATCATTTGGACTGAAATACTGGAACTAAAATGCCTCAAAATGATCCAAAACAGAGCTGACATCAGGTGTACCCAAACTTTTGGAGGGCAGTGTAGGGGAGACTGGGGTAATTATGGCCCCGGGGTAATTATGGCCCCTTTGTCTTTGAGATCTTATAATTCTTTGCTGCATTACACAATGATAATTTAATTTTAACACATGCCTAGCTAAACTCTTCCTACTATCATTTGAGAATAATAAGCCATTTGCATGAAATTTTGTGCTTAGGGGAGCTTAAAATGTACGGCAATTACAATTCTGTTCGTTGGAAAGTGGCAAGTCTGCTTTTTTATTTGGGGTGTGATATCATTAATTAAATTCATTTAAGATGAAATTTTGATTGAAACTGAAACAATAGGAAGTAAAAAAACACACAAAAAAAACTTCCACCTGAATATCTTCAATAGTAGAGCTGTAAAGGGGATCAAACTGAAAATGTCATTTGGGGTAATTATGGCCCCCAATGCATAAACAATGTATAAGCGCAGATAAGCGTAGATGTGGACATTAACTTGTACGATTTTGTACATAAATATATGTATTGCTTTGATTGCACAATTTCAACATTTTGGCTGAACCAATAATATTGATTAAATCATTGTTGGTGGTTGATAAGTGTATTAGGAATACCCAACAACATTTATTATACATTACCATCATTAATTAGCATAATATATTTGAATTCATACAGTCATTACAATAGGGGCCATAAATACCCCAACCCGTGGGGTAATTATGGCCCCCCAAAGTTGTTAACATAATGGTAATTAATATGCAAATGAGAAGTAGCAGGTTTATACTTTCCTTTGTATATTATAGGTATATGGATTGACTGTATTTTTACATATTTAGAATATCATTGGACTTTTAATTTAATCTATATGTAGGCCTACATTCATTTGGGAATAAATGTATGTAATTAGTTTCAATTTTTTTTTCTTCACAGCACAATGATTAAAGGACGTTGCTTCGCGAGATGGGTCAGCCTCGCCCTGTTTTCAACCCTGTTAGCATCCTACATCGAATATACCCATGCTCGCTCAACGGGGGCACCAGTGGATACCAACCAAGATATATGCAGTTCCATGTTGCCTGGTCACCAACTCCCCGCTACTACTACCACTAGCCCATACACCATGACAACGGATGTCAGTACATTCTCGGCTAGCCAACAAGTTACAGGTTAGTATTGTCAATTATAAAGAAAAGTTTTGAAATCTGTGGAATTTTGGAACATTGTGTTAATTTATTTCTTGGCTTAGCCACTTGGCTGAGGACCACGTAATGCTACGTGGTTGGCGTTTGTACACTGAGCGCGGACTACGTAATATTACGTGCTTATGCTATTGTCTGAGGTTTGTCTGCTCTGTCTGCGCCAGCGCCACCCGTCATACCCGTATTGTGCAATTATCACTTTGCAGCAGTCAAGTGGTTAATTGTTTATAATCATGAATATGTACATGTATATATTTATGCTTTATTTATTTATTTATTCATTTATTTATTTATTCATTTACTTTATTATATATTTTGTTGGTCCGTTTGTTTTGGGGTGAATGATTTATCAGCTCTAGGATATTGTATTGGAAGCAGTGTACACTACTTCTTTTAAAGGTATTCAACGAGTTTTTGATTTGTTCTATTTCGATTTACATAATACACATTGCTCCATTATATTTTTTCAACTTGAACGAATCGGTTAATCGAATTCCAATGTGATTCCCAATCACATTAACGGCCATGATGATAATTCCGTATTCACATAACGCCTACATGAAGAAACAACAACAACACTCAGATTCAGCGTTTTCGTTATATCACGAGAAGCGAAGGTCTTTTATAAAATACAATACTTGCACGAACACTTGATGGAAGGAGAAGTACTTTTAATGCCAGCACATCCAATACGACAAATACCTTCATGTCTATCAAAATATTAAATATAAAAGTAAACGAAGGGAAAACCTTGATCGCCTTTGTTTTTGGTCAAACAAGGCGATATTTGTGAAACTGATCATGAAAGTAATTCACGTACATCATCTGCACACTGTATTCCCTTATTTTCAAGTAATATATCGTAATACTCAACATAACCCAAATGAAGAGATTGGTTAGCAAAACGGGATTAGATTCATTTAGACCATTCCAACCACTACTACGACTACTACCACCTATTTTGTTCCATTTTGATTGGAATTCTAACTTTTCGTTGGTATTATGTTATACAGTTACAAACACTTGTAATTTGTTTGCATACATGTAAAGTTACAATACTATGCAGAAAAATTAAAAAGCTTCTCTAGGAATAAACTCTGTGGTTTTATTGGCGAATTATTGATGATTTTGAAGTTATTGGGTCACAAATGATATTACATTACAGGGGCTAGGGGCTGCAGCCCCTCTACTTTATGCAGCAAATGTGTACAAAAACGCGAAAATGACCATAGTTTTGTCATTTTCAGCCTGCTCAGCCCCTCCACTTATGGCTCACTTTCAAAAACTCTCTGCGGCCAGCCCCATGCATTGATTATGTCTAATGACATGGTTACAATGCGTGTTTCAAAGCCTGCGTCTGGCGGTTACTAATTAGCTCTTGCTTACTTATGTTTTGACATGGCAACACTGAACCTGTATGTCTATGAAAACGTGTATCAGATGCTATCGACCATGCATTTTGTCGTATTTTCTGCTGAATGTTATGAAGACAAGGCACAGGCTGGTGCACGATCGATGCACGAGCGGCTGTGACCATGAGCGGCTTTCGAACGTAGCTCAGGCTAAAATATGTGCGAATGGTCCATCCCTTTTCCTTTTGAATTTCATCTGCATTTGCATTTTTAAAAAATGGGATTGGTTTTTGATATATTTATTTATTTTCTTCAAATATTTCGTTTTCAATGTGACACAAATTATTGTATTACCATCCGCTATATTCACAAGATTATTTTCTCTTCTTTCGCCTTGGGAATTAAAATTACAATAAAGTATTACATAACAAGGAAACACTCGAAAATATCAAAGTATAACGAGAGCACCCCATTTCTTTTCCAATCACAGTAACTATCACCAAGACGAGTCAGTCTACCCCAGGATTCAAGGGAATATTCCTACAGATGAGGCGTGTAGATAACGATCAGATCGAAGGCTCGTGGTCTGTTGATAATTCGGATACCAATTTTCAGTCTGTGGACTGTGATGGATCGAGTAACAATGCTGTGACGCATAGGAACAGTAACCAGAAGGGCAACACGAATACCTTTGTGTGGAACGCGCCAGCCACCAAATCGTCTGACGTCAAAGTCGTGTGAGTTCAAACTACTGAGTACCCCACCTCAAAATGATTCACTTGTAAAATGAAGGATTTGGCTTGAAGTTTCATACTAACATCTGTATAATGGATTGCTCTCTTATCATATGACAACCACAAATTGCTGATTTTTAATTTTTATTTTAATAGTTTTTAAATATTCTGCAGATCATTAACATTACTTAAGAATTCTTATAGGTATGGCACACTATGGACGTGGATTTGATAGCTCCTGGTAGTTTTTGTTGGGATTATTGTGTGTGTGTGTGTGTGTGTGTGTGTGTGTGTGTGTATGTGCGGTTTTGTATTCGAGAGTGGTGTGAGTAAAGGTGTGATTGTGTGGGTTAGCCTGTGTGTGTATGTGTGTGGATGAGGGTGAGGGTGTGTGTGTTTTGTGCAGAAGGCATTTGTTCTAAATCATTTTGCTCATTTCCGTACTGGCCAAAAATAGATAGTTTATTCCTGCGCAACATATAATTTTGACATCCTTAAATAAAAATGGACTAAATGCTAACCCAAACACAAAATATTCTAAAATTGTTTTGGGTGTTGTACGATATGAAATATTTCCCCGAAAAAAAAAACACTGCAAGTTTGTATTTGGGCCCTGTTTAAAAGTGTGGGCTTCTCATTTATTTGATTCAAAAAATTATAATTGTATATGCAGTCAATAAATATTTTTGTAAATTGTTATGTTAAAATGTTATATTGCACCATTCTTTTTTGTTAAAATGTACATATGATTTCTGTGGAAATGAAAAATAAAGTTGAATTGAATGAATTTGAATTGAATTCATAATGAAAAAAAAAAAAAAAAAAAAAAATATCCTCATCCATACCGCATACACACATATAACATGTATATTATAATATATATATATATATATATATATATATATATATGCAGCAATGGAAATACCCACATGACAGACAACCCGGGGTTGGGCACCCCCGGCGTGACCAACCCTGGGTAGACTAGGGAACTTAGTCATTTTTCTCATGTAGACCTATATACAGGTAGCATTACACATGCAGTAGCATTACAATAGGGCATGCTAGTTTTCCATCGTAATCTCCAAAAGCATTTGGTAGTCATCACATTCATGATATCAATTTCATCAACTACATAGATCTATTATTTGATGTGGCTGTACAAGATGACAAGAACTTTAGTTGAAATGAATTTTTCAGTTCCTTTGAATGTCTAATTCAATGTTCGATTGCTCTTCGCTTCATGGTCGATATAATACGAAAATAGCATTAGGGGGCAATTTCGGTTATTAGAACAGCCGAAAAAGGTATTCGTAAACGATATAGCCTTATTCAAAGGCGCTATAGGTAGCGATTGGAAATTGCGCGCTTATTTATACGTACATTGTAGACTAATCCCAGCAAGGAGCTAGATGGGTTGCATGCTCGCGCTAGCAGCGATAGTGCTACGCAGGTTCTTTGCTAGTGGTACGGTACCGTAGTTATAGCTAGCTAGCAGAGCTTCAATTTCAATTTCAATTTCAATTTTATTTTTTTTCATTTCCAACAAAAGAATACAAAATTCATACAAGTATCATTGGAATAAACATT
>CALNVZ010003434.1:18580918-18641099 GCA_940671915.1 Paracentrotus lividus | reverse complement strand
GATTCCGGACTTGTTGGCGAGGTCGTCGTTCAAACGAGTGGAGCAAGCGATCCGCGATCAACCATTCGTGCAACCGGATGATATTTGCTGGGGGCTGAGGTGATCCTGACGCTGTACGAGCATGGGCAGCCTATGGGCGTTCACAAGCGGCATAGTGATGCTCCTCTTGGTTAATACCCATGAAATTTATGAACACATCATGCACACATCATAGACTTTTCCCTCTCGTTTTTTATCTGTAGCCATACACCAACAGATTTAATTTCCTGTCGTGAATCTCACTTAGAATGATTTTCTATCCAATCAGCAATTTTTCGTCGATGATTTGACGTAATTGGGGCAGGTCATTTTTCAACAATACCGTCAACTCTTCAGATTGAAGTCAATCCTCATCCAACACAGATACCTTTTTTTGAGTGTTTACTATGTCATTTTAATGCTCTCAATTTGTGTCATAAAATTGTCTATCTTACCATTTAGGCTTTTAGCGCCTCTTGTGTCGGCCATAAAGGCTGCCAAATCGCTTAGAAACACCGGCTGATTCCTTGGTTGCTTGCCATGTTGCTCAATATTATCTGAAGACATGCGATAGATTCTGAGTATGACTGGGCGTTGGCAGGTTGAGCGGACACGTTGGCGGGTTGAGCGGTCACGTGATGAGTGCTCGGGCTATCACACTCGCTAGTATTGTCGTCGGTGCTATGTCGGGGTGAGCCACTCGCTGAACTCTGGCCTGGGTTATCGGAGCGTGTGGTATTGGGCGTAGCAGTCCCTGCGGTAGATTTGCTGGATTTCGAGGCCGTTAATTTTCCCTTTTTCTGTGGTTTTGCTGGAGGTTTTGCAGAAGATTTTGATATGGTAGTTGGTCTAAGGGTGTAGGAGCGTTCCTCAATAGGCATGACTCGGATTTTAGTCCTCTTTCATAGTAAAAATCTTGAAGATTGGGAGCTCCTTTGAAAATGACGTCCGCACGTTACGACTGCATTGTTAATGTTACGACTGCATTGTTAATGCTTGCTAGCTCGCTGACTGAGTGTGTTGTGCAGAATGTGGCCGTGGTGTACTGCGCTGTGTAGCTGCATCTAACTTTAGTTTTCCAGAACTGGATTTTTTTTTTAAAGCAAGCCATCGACTGAATCTACCGTTACAGCTTGAACAGGGACATATGAAAGTTAGTCTTTAACTTACGTGAAACTAAAAATGGCACACAGCTCTAAGGATGACTATTTTAGTTGGGTTGTCTATGATGCCATTGGGTCAACCCAGGGTAGACAACAATGCCAACTGTCAATATCACATCTAACGTTAGATTTTAGTTTGTTGTCAACCCAGAGTTGTCTATGGACGTATATTACTTAAAGTTATCGCCTTTGATAAAGGCTATACCAACTTTTCGGCTGTTCCAATAACCAAAATTCCTCCCTTATGTTATTTTCATTATTGTATTGACCAACAAGAGAAGAGCAATCAAACGAAGGAGTTTTGATCAAACATTGAATTCGACATTCAAAGCAACTGAATATCATTTAAACTACATTTGCTTGACAGCTTGTACAGCTTTTGTAGTTGACGAAATTGATATCATGAAGGCAATGACTACCAAATGCTTATGGAGATTACGATGAAAAACTAGCAGGCCCTATCGAAATAATCATGCTACTGTGTAATGATACTGTATACATGCGAAAAATGACTAAGTTTCCTTGTCTACCCGGGGTTGGTCACCCCGGGGGTGCCCAACCCCGGGTTGTTTGTCATGTGGGTATTTCCATTGCTGCATATATATATATATATATATATACATACACTGTCCGTCATAAAGGTGGAATATTTTTTTGCCGCTATAGCGACATGATTTTGCTCTGACTTTAATTTCTTGACCATGTTTGTCCCTGCTTTTACTTTTTGGGACTCTGGCTATATCTTGGACATTCTCCCAACCCTTCACGTGGACCTTTTTCCAAAAATGTTTTGTCAACCCCCGTGATGCCCATTTTTGTCATTTTTTTCTCATTTTGGGGCCCCTTTTTGTTTTCCCGGCCGATCAAGCCCCCCTCAGTCCTACCCCCAGGAAACGCGAATGAGGTGAACTGTTTTATATTGTTCTTTAAGTTAAATCTATATTTCTGGGGACAGGCTAAAGTCTCTTGTCTAGGAGAGGGGTTGAAGTAAAAAACGAGATTGGAGAAAATTCGGAATGTTTTATTCCATCTTTATGCTGAAAACAAAAGAAATGAAAAACTACCTTTAACCCTTAAATATCATCATTTTCCCCTTAAATTTTGTTTAGCCCTGATGACAAGGCTGTAAATAGTCATTATTGATAATATTTTATTTTGATTTATGTTTGGTTGAGATTTTACAATACAATAATTTAGGGAAGATAGAAATTTCCATGGTGTAAAAATGAATAAAATGAATGTTGAACCCCAATCAAAATAAATTTTGACCCCTCCCCTAGACAAAAGAGTCGAGCCTGTAACCATAAATCTAGATTTAATTTAAAGAACAATAACAAATCTCCACCTACTGAGGGTGCCTTGGTGGGTCGCGTGAACAAAAAACGGCCCCAAAAATACGAAAAAATGACGAAAATGGCAAAGATTCTGGGGGTGACAACATTTTTTGAAGATTGAGGGAACGTCCAAGATATACGCAGGATCCCAGAAAAGGAAAGCGGTGACAAACACATTCGAGAAATTAATAACGGAGCAACATAATGTCGCTTGAACCAGAAAAAAAAATATTCCACCTTTATAACGAACAGTGTAGAATTTCACGTGTTGGCAGTCATCAAACAAAAAACAAAATATAGTCGAATAATGCATTCACGCCAATTTATTGAATTCTTCAGTCTTCTTCAGGACTGATATTTACCAATATCAGTCCTGAAGAAGACGGAGGTCCGTCGAAAATTAGAGACTGAAGAATGCATTACCAGGAGTGATATTTACCAAGTATCACTCCTGAAGAAGACGGAGGTCCGTCGAAAATTAGAGACTGAAGAATTTAATAAATCGGCGTAAATGCATTACTAGACTATATTTTATTAATAATGCACAAACACAACCCAGGCAGCTCCCTTTTCTAATAATAGAGCAAAAGAAATTGGTTTATTTATAGAGAATTTAAGTGACGTAGCTTGACCCAGTGACCCCAGAGCTGTCGTCCATTTTGAATTTCAGGTTGGAAAAATTGCCTCCGCTGAGAATCGAACCCGGGTCTTTGCATTGGAACTGCAATGCCTGAACCACTAGACCACAGAGACGGGATGGCTGCTAGGCGTGACTGAGCTGAATTGAACCGAAAATAATGCCATGACCCGGGTTCGATTCCCGGCAGAGGCAATTTTTCCAACCTGAAATTCAAAATGGACGACAAATTTGGGGGTCATGTTCATTTTGAATTTTAATTCATTTGAAATAGTGCCTGCATTTCAATATGTTCATTTAACGTAGCTTAATTGACTTTGACTAACCAGCTCAATCATCCATGCCTGAATTATGTTGTTACTTCTGCCTAGTGCCAGGACGGGCAACAGTCAAACAACTTTGGTGAATGAAATTATCAAAATGCAAGTACTATTTCAAATGATAATAACTCTTTTCTGAAGAATCTTTATGGGTTGTGGTGTCATATGAAAGCGCAGTTAATGAAATTTTTAAATACGTGGATTTAATAGAGAATTTCAAATACCGCCCGCCAAATGACTTTTTGGTTTCCTCGCTTCAAATTATTCTTACTCACTAATGCGTGACAAATGGGTCATAAAGACTTTATCAAATAACAAAAGAGACACTAATCTTTATATGATGGGTCATTTATGATTTTTTTTTGGTAGAATTAAGTTATGATCAAACATCGATTAATCTCGGGTTCGTTTTTTTTTTTTTTTGAGACGCACTGTATAAAAATATATTTACAGCATCTTTAAAAAAAAAAAAAAAAAAAAAAAATCCTAATGTTAATGACTATATATTTTTCCTTGTCAGTGGTTCAATTGGTTTCTTCAGCATGTTCAGATAGTCTGACACTGCAACATCTAATGCTGTTGTCCAAGCCAGGTTGATTAAAGGTCCGTTAGACCGAAACCCACAATATCGAAAGTCAAGGTGACCGAATTCGAAACCAAAACACGCATACAAATCGGCCTCTCGGACCTTCCGCCGTTGAAAATAAAAAAAAAAAAACTCGTCAATTTAATGTATCTGTTTATACTCCACAGAGCCACGTTTGTACAATTGTACAGCGTATTTTGGGTTCAAGTACAAGGACCTACGATTCAAAGTGAGTTTTATTTTTTTAGAACACAAGTTTAAATTAGGATTTTTTTCTTAACGTCAAAGTTATTTGAAAAATATAAGAAAAGTTAAAGAAATGATACATATCATACATCATTTCCCTTCATTGATAAAGAGGCAAAGTTGAGGGGCTATAAAAGAATGACCTTGAAAATATATGTATCCACCCGTCTTAATGCATTCGTAAAGAAAATGTATTTGTGTAGATGAGGGTTGTCAAGTATATTAGATTTGAAAATTAAAAGAAAAAGAAAAAGAAAAGGGATATTAGATTTGTATGACTATAAATTTGTTGAATATAAATATCGAGTAGCTTGGGTAAGAATGATAGAACTCACTATAATTTCATATGCATTTATCATTAATACAATTATATCATTGTCATGATCATATTGTATTACAAATAACATAAATATCGTTTGCTTCTTTAGACAATAGTCCATGCAACCCGAACCCATGTCTGAGTGGTGGAACATGCGAGATAAGTGGAACAGGCTTTGTATGCATGTGTCCTCCCCTATATTCTGGACCGACGTGTCATCTGATAGGTGAGACTAAATTTTTCGATTGCTCTATTTTCCTGTTGTTCTTGTTTCTATCTTAGGGAGTTTTCGAACAGTGTAGACGTTCCGCCAGCAGGAGGTCGAAAGGTAAAGCATGGAAGTTTATTTTTCCAACAATTATAATGATGATGGTATGTTCTTCTCGCGTGACCCTCGTGCCGCTTCTAGATGCTGACACTAGTCGATCTTGGGAACTTGAAATTAATGCTCCGTTTCAGCCGACACAGTGAGGAGTAGCGAGGAGAGTTTTGAGCGTTACGTGTGAAGAATCTACCATAATTATTACAATTGTTAGACAATATTATCCATACTTTACCTGAACCTCCTTCAGGGAGGCATGTCTACATAATTCAAAACCTCCCTGGGATCAACACGAGCACTGTTAACGTGATGACGTGCAAAAGTAACGAATGGAATCTATTAAATGACAACAACAAAGGAGGCTTCCACACGCGAGATGTTTGTAGCCGTCCAGTTCATCCTTCCAGATCTAGAGAAGACTTCAAATCTCTTTCTAGATTCAAGTAGTACATGATTCGTAACAGTAGCTCGAAGAACTATGAGCGTCACGCGTGAAGACTGAAGGCACCAGTAGGCCTATAGTTGTAATTATTTTTTCAAGAGTTTCCTCTTTCTTTTTTTAGCTTTAGAAGAAGTCATCACGCGCGATGAGACACATAGAGTGCTATTAAAACTCTTTTATGCTTCAATTCTGGCTCCCTGTTCTTTTGAGGCCACTAACTCTGAAAGAATCGATACAAAAATCTTCAATGCTTCTTTTTCCAGAGGCATTTTTCCTTTGCACAATGTTTATTATTATGACCAATAGGATTTGTATTTGACTGAATGGTTTTTGAGAGATGTGTATCAAAGCAAATATGATTATTTATCCCCTCTTCGGCCTTCAGCATCCTCATCCGAGAAAAATGTGACTGGGATTCGAACCTGGCCTAATCAGAGTCAATTTATAAACGCTCATGTGACTATGAGCGCTACCTTTTGACAATATCTTGACAAAGATAGCAAATGAGAATAAGATTCTGTTCACGTTATTTGCAGTATTTCCATGTGACTCAAATCCCTGTCAAAATGGTGGAACGTGTATGGATACTAATCAAGAAACAGAATTCGTTTGCAGCTGTACTTCTGGTTTCATGGGCACAGTGTGTGAAGGTAAAATGAATTTATCATTGAACTAGGACTAACTGATAATATTTTAAGTTGAAGTTCAAATATGTGTTGTATTTAAATTAACTGTATAAGGATTCAGAAATCAAGGATCTAGGAAACAATCAGGGATAAATATTACCTTATGATAATCACCCTCTAGGCACATTGTTCGAATGACAAATAACTCTAGCCTATAAAAACTACACCGGGTAACTACTTTTATCCCTAACCCTAATCTTATCTAACCCTTAGTTGTTCTGTGGGTATTGTTTTCCGAGGACGTAATGGTCATGAGATCACTACGTAAGGTTTCCTAAGTCATAGTTAATCTAGCGGGTGGATATTCTAGACGAGATCATCCGGGGAAGGTTGTCAAGGGGTTAAGGGTCAGGATACGGGAAAGGGAATTAGGCATCCTGCAATGCTAACAGGTACCAATACAAATTGTAATGCCAAGTCTTTAAAATATATGGAATAGCAAAATGGCTGGAGACAACACCATCTGAATAGTTGCTGTATCATTTTTTTAATCCTTATTTTTTTTTAAAGAAGATAACATTACATTTCATTTTAAAAATTGCTTAGACGTTGTATCTTCCGCATTGTAAATTAGTACAAATACGTGAAATATTTATCAATATTTTGCCATACCCAGTTGCAAGTGATCCCTGTTCTCCGAACCCCTGTCTGGCCGGGGGTACATGCATGCCCGATGGAGATTCCTTTACTTGTAACTGTCCCCCATTGAGAAGTGGACAAACCTGTCATTTTGTTCGTAAGTGTGACTCTCTCACAAATATAATTCTGCAATCAGGATACATCGCTTTAAACGATAATCGTTCAACAGCAGTATATTTCTAAAGTCATTTATTCATTTTTTTTTAGTGTTAAAGTTCCACTGGGGGGAATCTAAAAACTCACCGAATTTAATCTGATAGAATTGTGACTTTAGCATTGACTAGGATTTAAACATAAATAAATCTTCATGTAAAGATACATATGTGTCCTATATTTGGTCAAAGAATATTTCCCATTT
This sequence comes from Paracentrotus lividus, assembly GCA_940671915.1. Lineage (NCBI taxonomy): Eukaryota > Metazoa > Echinodermata > Echinoidea > Camarodonta > Echinidae > Paracentrotus > Paracentrotus lividus. The sequence continues at coordinate 18,634,029 of CALNVZ010003434.1, read as the reverse complement.
CAGTGTACTGAATGGTTTTTGAGGAGAAACTGTTTGTCTTTTCACGACATCCAAACTGTTTTTAAGGTTTAGAATCTACCAATTGTTAATTTCGTATTTAAATAACAAGTACCATGCCATTTGTAATAAGTTAATTAATATTACATTCTATAGACAGTGTCTTTAACATCATTAGAGACGTTAGTACCCTACAATCCAGACATGAATCACGACATTGCACTATACTTAATAATTCTCTTAAATCATGTTTGAAAAATATGAACAAAACGTATGACGTTTGAAAAAAACATATGACGTGCGTTTTTTTTAAGTACTTGATGCTTTTTCAAAATGCATTTCATCCGTCGCCTTGTCTTTTCTAAACGTATGTAAAGCAAATTCATTTAATGTTTTCTTACGTATAATCGTCTTTCTTGCCTGAGGGTATAATTTCATGTATGACTTTCTTTTCTGAATCCCCATTTATTTTTATTACGTAATATCCGCGCAGTCTTCCCGTGCGATTCGAATCCTTGTATTAATGGTGGGACTTGCACAGACTCTGCTGACGAGACGACATATACATGTAGCTGTCCTCCTTCTTTCTCTGGACCACAATGTCAAACAGGTATATTAATTACCATGGGGCGCCATGTTACCCATGTTACTCCGTACAAAATTTTGTAACAGAATTCACACAGAATCATTTTTTATTACAAAATTAACTTTAAAAGATAATTTGGTTCCTGAAAACATTTTTGTGTTGCATCTTCATTTCAATCTGCTTTATACTAACACTAATGTTTCTTATTATTGAACTTGTAAATTTATATTTTCTCTTTTCTCAAAGAATATTATATCTCAAAAAATATTGTTACTTATACCAAAACACTTTTAAAAAACAAATGAAATCGAAATGTATGTGCATGTTCATGTATAGGCATTAAATTTTTCAAAATCAAAATCATTTTCCCGAAGCTGTTTGAAAATTCTGATGCCTTAGGCTATAGAGAAATTATAAAATGTGTCGTTTAAAGTGACCTTCATTGACATTTTTTTTAGATGAAAGATAGAAACGACACAATATCGAATCTAAAATAGTGCACGATGAAATTAATAAGGCTTTTGACAATAGGGCGCAAGAACAACATTCTGCTATTATATATAGAAGAACATGCTATTGATAGGAACTTTCTTAACTACAGAACAGTCAAATTTCACTAATTCTTAAAACTAAGCACAGCCAGCCTTTTAACAAAAAATTACTGTTATCTCGAAATCATCATGTTATTATATGATATAAGCCTACCGTGAAAATAAAATGGTCGGGTAATTTATTTATTTGCTTGAATTCTGATTTACATTAATAAGCCCTACATAATGACAAAGAGTAAAGCGATTCAATGTTATCATAATACTATGTACTGAAACATTGGTACGACATAACATTCATTTTTGTTTTTTCTAATAAAAGTGAAATTGTATTTGGTTAACATTAGATGCAGCATTAAATGTTAATATTATTTGGTTAAAACATTAGATGAAGCATTCAAAGACAGTAAAATTCATATAAGGTATTTGAGGATTTGTATTTCGGACATTATAACTAAAATATGTAATCCTTTGCCGCATGTATCTCAAGCTCCACCGAGTGATCCGTGTTCTCCGAACCCCTGTCTGGCCGGGGGTACATGCGTGCCCGATGGAGATTCATTTGCTTGTAATTGCCCACCACTGAACTATGGAAGAACGTGTCATTTTGTTCGTAAGTGTGACTCACAAATTTTATGTGAAACCTGATTCTGTAATTTGTTTTGAGATTTTAAAACTACCTGTAGTAGGAGATCCAGCTTTTTATAATTCGTCATTATCGGCACTTATGATGACGTTAAAAAAATTAAAAAAGAAAAAGAAACCGATTCCAGAATTGCAAATGGATACATTGGTACAAGCTTGAATGAACTCCACCGTCATGTTGAGCCTCTCATCTAATTTGAGGAAGGATTCTATGTCTTTTAATAATATACCAATATTCATTCGGGGGATTATATATTCCTTCACTTAAGTCTTTGCTTTTACTGGTATTATAGTTAAACATACAAAAATATTACAAATACATAATCCGGTATTCACCCATGGCAGATGTGAGAAAGAAATTACGAAAAGAATTCCTGTGGTGAAAGACACCTTTCAAGGGTGAGAGGTGCCTTGTGTTACATAGAGATTGACATGGCAACAAGAAAACAGTTCTGCTATGTTATGTATTACCAATCTTAAAAATACGCATGTGAAAGGTGGACAAAGCCAAGAAGAAAATTATTTAAAAATGCATTAATGTATCAGAGATGTGGTTTTTCACTAGTGTGTTTAGAATAATTCGGACAAGCATCACACCAAATGAGGATGTCTTGGTCAGCCCAAATACCCAAAAGAAAACTCCTAGTGGTGATGAGTACCATCACAACTCTTCAGCTCGAGTTTTTTCGGACACTGTTTCTGGAAAGAAGTGATTGACAGATTTCTTTGATGAGAAAGACGGAAAAGAGTACTAGAAGAACCCTGAGAATGACTGAAGAACATAACCCAATGGATTAGAAATTCAACCTCGGACCTCATAAACTACTCGCAGAACAGAGAGGGTTGGCATACCATGGTCGCCTTCAAAGACCATAGCACCGAAAAAGACCCCATTCCCATAATTGATAAATGGTAAAAACGCCTGTTCATTCCAGATATTTTGAACATGTAGTATCCCCAGAAAATATACATGTTTACATTACTATTTTTGTAATGTACGCAATATACAGTATTGCCATGTGACTCAAATCCCTGTCTAAATGGTGGCTCGTGTGTAAATACCAATCAAGAAACGTCATTCGTTTGTGGCTGTGCACCCGGCTTTAAGGGCTTGACGTGTGAAGGTGAAATAAATGTGATTTTGAATAGGGACAAGCTGCATATAATAACATTCTGCATGTTCAGATTGTTTATCGCATTACATAAACAGTTAAAATGAACTTTGCAATACGTTCTACAATAAACGTAATAAAATAAATATACCTCTTCCCGCTAGACGTTAAACATGTGTACAGGTTTTCATGAACTCCACTTCTGGAAGAGTATACCTGCCACATACCGGGCATTGACAAACTAAATAAGTTGCTATGAGCACCTTCTCCAGGACACCTGTCTCGGAACAATTACCCGAGAATAGTTACCATCAAAACGAATAGCCCCATGGCTGTAAATGTTTTAATCAATTTAAAGACATTCAAATTATAACGGAAGATACAGCCTATGTATTAGAACTGTCTCTTTCTGCGTATTGCTTATACAACCTATCGTATTGGATGTGAAAACGTTATCAGAATTTAGATGCAAAACAGAGAAATGCAAATATTAAAATTACAGGCTTAATATATGTTTGGAAATCATAAAATTTATTGAGGCCTTTATCATGTTTATTTAACATTAAACGTTAAAAACAAATTAAAATGATGTCTTTTCGCAGAAAGTGATCCATGCGTCAATAATCCTTGCTTAATGGTGGAACGTGTATTGTGTTTGGCATCAATTTCGTTTGTGTCTGTACTACTTTGTTCGCTGGTCAGCTTTGTGAAATCCGTGCTAAGATAACCAAACCGTCAGTTTGAAAGACCAACTGCTCTTAAAGATGGAGCTTAAATCAAGTTTAAATGGCCTTCCTCTTTTTTTTTTTACCTAATGGCTTTGGTCAAAAGAATTTAAAAGTATATTGCAAAAATAAAGAAATCAGCGGTAAATATAGTCACAAATGAGAAATCAGCGGTAAATATAGTCAAATCGTAATGGTAAAGGACAAAACAGACTTTTAAATCGAGTTTAAATGAAATGTAAACGTCTTTTTCTCTTTATTTTTTCCCAATAACTCTTGCCAAAAGCATTTCCAAGTAAGATTAAGGGTATGGTTCACTATTCTGAGAAACATCTGCTGATTGATTAATACAAAGTAAAAGAATATAAAGTTATATGTTAATTGATCGATGATGATATATTTATAGGTTTTCCCGCTCAAATTCATCATTTCCTCACTCTATTTCATTTGTGTGCATTTAAATTCACGCAGCTGCCGCATTCGTGCCGGGTGGGTCATACAAATTTTCAATTCGAGCAATGGATTTCATTTAAGTGCAGGCAAATTTTCTTTTTTTACACTCAATTTCATTTATCGGCACTAACATTTTTGTTCGGTGCAAACGAATTCACTATAATTCCGTTCAATTGTCAATTTAATGCTCCAATTTCCCAATTCGTTTATTCAATTTAAAACGAAACGGCGACGGGCGTGCTTTGGGGCAAACAATTTCATTTATAGGAATTCTATTTTCTATTTTGTGCACTTAATTTAATTAAACTCAGGATCATGACCATATAAGAGTGAGATTGTGGAGGTATATAATCTCCCATTTTGTGATCTTATCCTATCATACCGTAATTTAAACCCTTAAAAATATCCATGATAGCACTTGTCCCTTTCACAAACCTTTTCTTTCTCTTTCTCTCTCTTTTCCTCGTAAAAAAAGTATTCCATATCATTTTCATCACATAGTCCATATATCATTTACGAAATGCTCAATTTTCAATCGAGTTTCTACATTTAAATGCTTTGTATTGGATTTTTCCATTTTTAATTTTGAAATTAAACACACAAACTAGCTTTCAAAACAAAATATGACTCAATTAGATGCATGCTGCTTACAAATTATGAAATCATCAGCAAGACAGTGTTTGTAATTTTCTGGATGTGCATTCATTTTGTATCATACGCAATACAGATACATAGGACAGTTCATTATAAGAACGATAAATACTTTGTTCTTGAAAATCCCTCTAATCCTCATGGTTGATAATTTCTAGCCATCAACCTCCTGACGTGCAAGGCATCTAGGCATGAAGAATTTTAAACAAAAAACAAGAATATACAAAAAAAAAAGATAACTAGTTTACACGCCTATAACCTCACTTCGAGGAAAATGTTCCGAAATCGATGAGGTTTTTCAAATTGTAGAGGGGGCGCGCGTCACTTGCACCCCCGGTCAGGATCCACCATTGTCTTTGCGACTCGACTTCCCCTATCTATTTTTTCCCCATCGCGACGGAAAGATTTCATAGTTTTAAGCATTTCGATTTTCTGCGACTCATGAAACCACGCGGAGACTCAGGATACATCTCTGAGACGTCTCCGAAACGTCTCCGCAACTGTCTCAAAACAGTCTCAAAACTGTCCCAAACTAGTTCCAAATCCATTCCATGACAAGTGAGATATCATCAACATTACCATAAGCTCTTACTGAAGTATTTAACTTAAATTTCAAAGTGTATGCACTTATTTATAATTCGATTGCCTATTCGTGAATTTGCTTGAACGAAGGAAGACAAATTATGCCGAAGCCAGCTGTAAATTAAAATGAGTGCACATACCTGAAATTGTATGCTCCTAATGTGAATTCGTACGAATGCTTTGTAGAATCGTTTGCAAATATAGGAAACTTGAGTGAATAAAAATGAATTTGTTTGAAGATGCGGTAGCGCGATCGCAACTTGCGTTAAATCGTTTGATCCAAATGTGAAATTGAGTGAATGAAAGATGAAATTGAGCGGGAAAACTTATAGTATGCATTAAGATTTTAACTTTGACCTGTTTAAACACAAATGGATAAAGAGCGACTTATTTCAAAATGCTAAAACATTCATGCACTGAAATCTTGTTTGACAACAAAAAAAAAACAAACAAACAAACAAAAACAAAAACAGAGGGGCGTAAGGTCTAGAGGTCTTAACTAGAGATGTTATCAAATTAAAAAGAAACCCTATTATCCCAATCAAAACACTTCTTACCAGAACGCAATCTGTCCTGTCTTTCGATCTTCAGTATCCCCTTGTGATTCGAATCCGTGTGTAAATGGAGGAGCATGCCTGAATGTTAACCAAGACACAGGATTCTTGTGCATATGTCCAGATCCTGCTACCACGAGCCCGACATGTGCTGATGGTAAAATAAACCTTTACGTTGGCCAATTTCCAGAAAATACTTCTTCTGCTTAAAGTGCCATGATCTTTTCCGTTCTGCATAAAATGAGATTCAAGGATGATTTCAATCCGCAAATAATTTGCTTTTTTGCTTTCTTTTTCTGTCTTTCCCGCAAAGGTTGCTCTTCTTGCCTTATTTCCAGAGAAAGTGTCCAAGACCAAGGAGCTTGAATTGATCATTAAGATCTGATTTTTTTAATTAATTTTTTACATTTCTTTCCCAGGAGCTTCTGTTTTGATCAAAACATTTTGGAATGTTAAGCTTGTCCACCTTATTCACTATCAAATTCCTTTAAAGCCCCTGACCGGACCGAGAAATGAAATAGCCAAAAACGAAAGCTAATTTGCTACATAATACATCAATTCCAAATTTAGGCGTTTTTATTGTCCATCTTGAACGTATTTTATTAAAAAGATGATCGAACCTCAACCAGGCCATCCCTCCCAAATGAATGAAAATTACCCCTAATATAATGGCAAGGGTGATGACGTCAAAGGATGTTAACGGAATGCTACAACATTGCAAGCATTGAATTGGCCCTTTCATATCATAACAATAGAACTCCAGCACACGGGCGGTCTATTGTCCTGACATAGCAATAGCAAACGTGTTTTCTAAAGGCGAAACCCAATCATGCCTGGCCGCTGGACTGATGTAACATTCCATTAACATCCTTTGACGTCATCAACCGCGCCATTAAATTAGGGGTTATTTTTCGAGTATTTGGGAGGGATGGCCTGGTTGCGGTTCGATCATCTTTTTAATTAAATACTTTCCAGATGTGCAATAAATCGCCTAAATTTGGTATTGTTGTATTATGTAGCAAATTAGATTTCATTTTTGGCTATTTCATTTCTCGGTCCTGTTCGGGACTTTAAACTAACATCCCTGATGTACTGATGCGTTTATCAATTTATTATGAAACTGTCGAAGACTAACTGCCATATTCAAAAATTGGCCAAATAAAATCTAACACACTCTTTCTTGTTGCCATGGGGGAAAAAGAATCGAATTTCGAATTTTTAGCTTGTCCACCTTATTCACTATCAGATTCCTTTAAAATTACTTCTCCGATGCATTTTTGCGTTATCATTATTTTTCATTTCTTTTATCATTATTTATTTTGAAACTGTCGAAGACCTAACAGCCATATTTCAAAATTGGCGCAAATAAAACCTAACACTTTATTTCTTGATGTCATTGAAAAAATCCCAAAGGAAGACATCGCCAATGAGGAAGTATAATGCGATGAATGAAATCAATGGTTGGGTTAATATTACCAAGTCGAGTAGTACGAGCATTTCGAACAATGGAATCGCTAACATCCGTTGTGTTTTACCTGTCCACTGAATAAATCATTGCAATATTACTTATTCTTCGAAGCCTAGGACTTTCGTCTGTCTAGAGTCAGAGTTGTAAAAGTATTAACTGCGGATCTGTTGCATGGCATAAGGCCATTTTAGATCTTCTTAAAAATATTTTGTACTGCTTTGTACAGTTTTATATTTTGTACTTTGTCCTGTAACATAACGAGATACGATATGACTGATTGTAACTTTTGTTTACACGGTTTACCATAGATTTACTGTCGTGGGGTGGGTTGTGTTAGATACCCCCCGGGTGTACCGTATTAGGGAACAGGAGAACTTGATAAAAGCTCAGGAACACCAGATCTTGGCTTCATAAAACTTTTATTGAAGCATATCAACGTAGAAACAACCAAAGAATCAACTGTAGAATCAACCCTGCAATAACATAGAATAAGACAAATGATGAATAACAATTCAAAATACATTGTATCATATGCATCAAATCAAGTACATGTAATGAATTTTAGATGTAAACTATGACACAAATCTCATCTGTCTTCTTATCATATGAATCCAAAATATTGCTACTGAAAAGGTACATGTATTTATTTCTATCAATTATCCAAATGTTGAAATACATGCACTCTCTACACACAATTTCATATTTTATAACTTTCATTACTAATAAAATATTGTCGGATGTATAAAACAATAGCACGTTATTATTTTGTTCAACCACCAAGTCAAAGTAAAAACAAACAATCCTCTAATTAATTCCTACCCAAAGTCAAGAGGCTACTTGTGGTCACCCACCACCATCATCCAGGAAACCAAACCTCGAGCACTGCGATACTCAGCAGCAGAGTGTCTTACATTGAATCGTTGAGCTATAAGAGAAACAATAAACAATCATAAGTATACAGAAACCATGACAACTGTATTAGGTTCTCTGTAATACGAACAATATACCATGTTTCCAAACAACTAGGCCCATTACTTCTTTAATATCAACCATTCCAAGTATCACTCACAAAATCCAACAATCGTTTCTATAATTATTTCTTTTGTCAAGACAAATAACTAAATCAGTAAGCTGAATCAATCTGTATTTCCTCACTAAGTTCTGAATATCTGGGCATTAAACTCACACTCATTTTGATATATGTGCACCTACATTACAGGAAACATTCACTGTCTTATTCTAACTTTGTTACTCATCTAATCCTGACAACGAAAAAGATCAGTCATAATAGTAACTTCAGTTCAAATACAATTATACCCACACCTGTACCAGTAAGCACAATGTTTGTACTATAGGAATCAAAACAATCAAACCAATTTCGATATCAAAACGCACCTAAAAGCATGTCCACCATGGGCGGCGCCATCTTGAAATGCAATAATGGCAATGTTTACATGAAAATGCCCTCTATATATGTCTTTCATATAATTTACCCAAATTCTTGCTTCGATTCCAAATATAGTCAAACATTGCAAGCAAACCTTCCATCATTATTCCGTATTAATAATTATAAATACTCGATATCATCTTTCACAGATAACAATAACATCTAGTTTCATAAAGTAATAACTAACTTTTCAATGATGCCTTGTAAGAAATTAAAGTTTATCGGCTACAACATCCCTGAACCAATTTAACTCTCTTTCTACATAAAAGTGATTAAATTCAACATTAGAATAAGTCCTTCTTTTATCAAATCTTTCTGACACTATAACCTATTCAAATAATCCAATTTCGTAACAAGTTTATGTGAAAATAAGATAAAACAACACTTACATCAGCCCTTCTCCAGGCTTGATTCGATTGCACTCCGCCTTGCACCAGAGCCGGAGCATGCAATGAGCTATCTAACCACGTAGCCAAAATGCCTTGCAAAAGGATCACCCGCCCTATAAAAATATTACTCCGCTGCAGTGTTGTAAAACAACTGCAATACAGCCAAATTTCCAGGAAATATGTATATTTGTTTCATACAAATCTAACATCCTACAATGATAATATTTCCCATATTCATCAATAACACATGTTTATAAATTAACATTGACCATAGAATTATATTATCATAGCGTAGAGACATTAATCAACTCAAGCGTATCAGAGTAATCTGGTCGATCAAAAGAATTCCAAACACCTGTAAATAAAATTCATTACGTTTAAGTAACCTAATCATGGAAATTCCATTTCCCGACATTACGATTGATATCAATCGTAAGATTGAACGTACCTCGTTATGTTATAGGGCACAGGTGATGTTGATGATAATATTTTTTTATGTGATATGCAGGGCTTCCATGTGACTCAAATCCGTGTGTAAATGGAGGTACTTGTGAGAATACGAATCAGGAGAGCGAATACCAATGCTCCTGTTTGCCAGGATTTACTGGAGTCACATGTGAATTAGGTAAGTTTTCTGCGTGTTTGATATTTGAATAATAGTCGAGATGAACTTGATAAGATATCCGATATGTCAATACTTCATTTCAAGGATACAATTATTGAATTTTTTTTAAGGGGGCTGTGCAGAATGTGACGGAAGCGCTGAACAAACAAAAAAAAAAAAAAAAAAAAAAAAAAAAAAAAAAAAAAAAAAAAAAAAAAAAAAAAAACTCAGAAAATGGTCATTTCTGCGTGTTTGTACAAGTTTTCATTGAAAAAAAATATTTAAAAAAAGGTGTAGAGGGAGGACTGAATCCATTCCCCACGCTCCATGGCACCTGTTTTTTTTTCTTTCAAAGTCACATGTGAATCTTCTGCAGCACCGAAACGGGTATTACTTTCTCACTTTGAAAAAGTTCATTCCGCTCAACATCTACACTTATTCCAGGCCTTGGTTGGATGGATTGAACATTAGCTAAATGTATGCCATTGTTAAGATGTCGTTTAGTTACAGTCTTGCACAATATCATGATTTCCATATTAAATGTGTCAATATTTCCTCTCTTAACCTTTTTTCAAATATAACTATTCGTAATAGTCATTGCATGCAACTCAAGTCCCTGTACAAACGGAGGAACGTGTATCAACGTAATCCAGGAATCTAGATACTTCTGCTCCTGTCCACTTGGATATAGTGGGCTTAACTGTCAAACGGGTATGTCTATTGTTAGAAGTATAGGTTTTTCCGATCAATTTTATAATCTTTGCAATCAGATTCGTTAATGTTCATTTAATCTAAAAATTTAACATTCTAATACTAAGATAAGGTATATGGTTAAAGTAGACAACTGGAGAGTCAAAACTGCTTTTAATTGCAACCAAACTCGTACCACTGCAATGGAAAATCTTTACTGATTCAGAATATCTAAACCCCTTGTCAATATCTCTTTTAGATCGGGAGTTATCACCTTTCAAAGAAGGGCCGCATTTCAGCTTCAGCGGTACACCCCAAAGGCGTCCGAGATTATGACGTCACACCTTGGGCACCCGTACCGTGTCCACTGTATCACGTATTCCTGTACTGCTATATTGTCGTACATGCACATTGTGATTCTTCAAAACTTTCTTTCTCTCTTTTTATCTCATGCTTCACCCCAGGCCCTGACTAATAACTGTCAAATGATATATCTTGCCGACTGTTCCTCTATCATTTGTCTATATATTTTTAAGTTTATTCCTTTTTTCCATAATTGTATTTCTTTTTCATTATATTAAAATATAATTAAAATAGGCCTATCCTCAGCACGACATTTTTCATTATGACTGTTCAAATCACAACTTTTAGTTTTTTTTTTTATGACAAATTATTATAACCAGTATCCATATATCTATATGTAAGTTATCATAATCTTGAAATGTTCATTTCTTTTTAAGTTCTTTATATTATTGTGCAGATCCCGAGATACTTTCATCCGCGTATCTATAATAACAATTCGTCCAAACTTTCGATGGAATAGCTCCTTAGTTTTTCAGTTACAGTATATGTGAACCTTTTTTCATCGGTTTTAGATATTTGTCAGAATGAATAACATTATTTTGTAGATTCGACCTTGTTGCAATGGATTTGACAGGATTTTGCATTCGTGATAAAGCAGCAGTCTCTTACGAGAGACGACTGTATATTCCATCCGCTCCTGGCAGACTGTATCCCGCTGCGTGTGTAAGAATTAAGCAAAACTAAATTAGTAGACCGTAAATATTGCAAAAACAAATCAATATCTTACATAATTGATTCTTAAATATTCTGTCTCTTTAATATGTACTGATTTTATTTATGGACGTTTCTGGTCTTTCAGCCATTGAATTTCGAATAATAAGGAATTTTGGAGGAAATGTGACATGACCACCTTTTCAAACTAATGATGTATTTGTTAATCGTGTAAGTTAGTTGGGAAAGTCATGACGGTGAATGATTATATTTTGCTCTAAAACCTTATGGAAGATTCAGATTAGAAACAATCATATTAAAATCAATATAGATTCAAACACAGAATAAGTCTTCTTAAGAATGAAGTCACTATAAATTTACGTGGAATTTTAAGCATATATATCTCCGAATGTCAATGGGGCAAATTAAAAACGCTTCACCAACAACACCAACGGGCAGCACCGTTCACGCCCTCGGTGAGAGATGAGCAACAATCGTGCTCTTCCTGATTGCAAACCTTCAAAAATCTACTCGGCAAGTTCAAATCTACAAAATAATCACAATCGTTAACAAATCTCAAAACATGATATTCTAAGGATATACAACCCTATATGATTTGTCCAATGGTGCAATCAGTTGTGATAAAAGAGCCATATCAATCCGAGACACAGCAGCTATAGCAAGCTTGTACAGTGCTATGTGTTAACGTTTATATGCACGTACAGTACATGCACATGCATCAAGCTGCGCGCGCAAGCTCAGATCAGCTGGCTAGCTGTTCGAGCTGTCCAAGGTGTGACGTCACAAGATAGGAGCTCCTCCGCACGCCGAGCGGCCCATTTGGGGGCGGATTAAACAAAAACACTAAAAACCGTTTACAGCTATTTCTGAGAGATTCAAGTCATTTTCAGCATGTCAATCGTATAAACGAAGGAAAATCTATTTAGCAACATGCAATTTGGCCATTATTAGCAAATATTGTGTATTTTCTCCGTGTGTATACTTTAACTATATCGTTAGTCCTTGAAAAGGACTGTTGAGAGAGTCGAGGAGGAATGGAGAGCAGATGCGAATAAAAATGGGGAGACGAGATAAAGATTAAAAGGTACAGAAGAATTTTTGTTTTTAGATTGGCTCCTGCCCAGAATGTCAAAGCCTATCTTTTACTACAAGCGCTTAGAAACATTTTAAAAGTGCTTTATAATTGCAATGTATTATTGTTATCATAATACATGCCTTCCTCGCCTCTCATTTTCTCTTCTGGTTTACAATAATTTTCAGGACTCAATCAGGAAACAATTATCTTACTTTTTTTTTTCTAGTCTCAATCTATATCTTGCCTCTCCATTTCCACTCCCCTCTTCTTTCCAATTCTTCCTTAAATCACCCACATGTCTTTTTTAAGACTAACCAAATGTTAAACCATAGACTTCATCCTTAAATAGTTCCTTAGTTTTTGTGTTTTGAACTGCATAAAAAAAACCTATTATAACTATAATTTCATCCTTAGCTATCAGCCCGTGTGAAGGCAACTTGTGCGAGAACGGTGCCACCTGCAACGGAGATCCTGGTAACAGCTCCTATACGTGCACCTGTCCTGCAGATTATACTGGTATCCTCTGTGAAACAAGTAAGAAATGTCTTCATCACTTATTATACAATGTAATACAGAGTCAGGGGGAGTTTCACCAAGTCGTTCTTAAAGCTGATAATAACTTTACGAACGACTGGAACTTGTTTGTTCTCAGAAGCTATACTAATCACATGCATAATCGTTTAGCACAAGAAATGTTCACCAGTCGTTCGTAAAGGCATTCTTAAGCTTAACCGAACATATACATGAAGAGAAGCTGCTGTTTCGTATGTGTTCAATCACAAAATTCATCCATGCAAATTTCACCCACTCCTCCTCGTAGAAGAAGTCAATTGCCCTGCTTCGTTTTATACACTTACCATGATAAAGTAAGGTCGGCACTAATATCTAGGATAAAATTGTGTAGGCTATTGCGCCATATGACACACTTTTTAAATGTCCGAGATTTAGTTGCCTTAAGTGGTAATAACCTTTACATGTTATACCTTATTATACAGCCCTTGTAGCCGCAACAGACCTCTACACACCCGGAACAACTGCTGATGGAACAACACTTGCCTGTAACCTTTTCGTGATAGTAATTACAATTTGTGGTATTCTTATCGCTATCTTATGATTTACTATAATGTAATGCACATCAGGATAAGAATCAACAATACGTACTAATACCGAACTGTTCGTGAACGATGGGCGTGCTTTTTGTATCCAAAGTAGTGCCTATATTTTCTTTATTAATATTCGATAGATTATTTTACTGGAAAAATGTAATAGCTATTCAAAAATGAACAAATCATGTACCAATTGTCGGTATTTCAGAAAGGAACAAACGTTTTAAACCACTTTTGATCTTCAACCGTCGTATATTGGCATTGTTACATGTATTGTTAAGCAAATAATTGTTTATACATGCAATTATGCTAGATAAAGGTCAAGTAAAATATTTGAATGCAACAGCGTATTTGAAAACCCCTTTTATTCATTTACAGTAATGTAGGTAACATTATTTGTGTAGACTGAAAAATGTGGAATATGTATTTCTTTGTAGTTATACAGAAGCCTAATTAGGCCGCTATGTTTTGTAATTAAACCAAATATTTGTCAACAAAAGGAGTGTACTTTTTATTATTTAAGAAAAAATGTAAATTCAGTTTTGACACCTAACAAAGGGAAATGGAGCTTTGAGGTTTATAATTCGAGAGATGATCCAATACGCCTTCCTTTCATTGATATATTGTACTAGGACTCTTGATAATGATATTGAAGATGATATAAGCATATATATATGTATGCCACAAACTCTATTTGGTTATGGCGTCAGCTTCAACGGCAGTATTAGAGTGTATTGGAAACAAGTAAAATGTTTTGTAAACTGTAAATACATCAACATTATAGAGCATAAAATCGAATATATATATATATATATATATATATATACCGAATTGCCGATGGGTCTTTTGTTAGCCTGCATGTACAGATGTGGTTATATATGTTTTTTTTTTTTTAATCTCTAGTTGTCATTTCGAACACAATCATTTTAAATGGACAAAATTCCATGAAAGAAATGGAACATAATTATGTATTATTTAGAACGAACACTAGCAATAAAGGTTGTGTATGGCATCTAAGGAAAATTCAGGAGAGAGAGAAATGAAAAAGCACAAATGGATAGGGAAGGAGAGAGAAGAAGGGGGTAAAATTTAAGTTATAGTTTTTTCATGAATGCCTATATATTATTATCCGATAGAACCTAACCTTCACTAGCTGCTTATGAAATTTATACTCATTATTCAATAAATAAGGAGAAATTCCTGATTTTTTTAAATAAAGGATCAGTACGTATTTCGATTTGTACTTAACCGGTTTTGTTGTTATTATGTTTGAGAATGAAATACCTTGATATCGAAGTATTTTGCCAAAAAAAAAACTAATAATGATTAATTAAAATGTGAAATAAACAACATCTTTAAGAGACAGACAAGAGGGAGAGATGACAAAAGAAGAGAAAAGTTCAGACAAAGTGTGTGTTGTGTGTGTTTTTTTTTGTGAGCCGAGAAGAGAGAGAAGGGGGGGTGGAGGGGAGGGTAAATGTGGATAACTGTATTAATATATGTGTGATGTGTTGACAGAGAAAGAGAGAGAGGAAATATGAAGTCAAAGGTATAGACGGCGTATTAATGCCATGCATGTATTAGGGTAAATAATGCTAAGCCTGAGGGTGTGAGTGGGGTGTAGGCGCGAGGGAGTTGCATGTGTGTGCGGGTGGGCTAATGTATGCCTGATGAAGAGCTAGTGTAGACGATAAGGGCTGTGGAAGTTAAAAAATGGAATAAGAGGCAAATATATTTAATGCAAATGCATTCACTCGAAAGGTTATCATAATAATAATAATAAATACATCCAGCATTTTAATGCCGCCATTCTTCTAGTAAACTATTCAGAGGCGCAGAGGGAAAAGGAAAGAAAAATCAGAAAAGAGAGAGTATGAAAAACATATATATATATCTAACGAAAATAAAGAGATAACTGTATGACTTCAGATCTGATTTAAATCTAACTAAGGATTCTACTGATCGATCCTCAGTGGAAGAGCGTTCCACAGAATAGGGCTGAAAAGGAGAAAGTCTTTTATCCAAGCAAAGATGAAGTTCTGGGAACAGTTACTGTTTGGCATTAGTGGAGCGGAGATTTTGCAAATATTAGGGGCCCGAACATGAAGTGCCTTCCAGGTAAGTATTAATATCTTGAATTCTATTCTTTTGGATACTGGAAGCCAATGAAGACTTTTGAGAACAGGAGTGATGTGTGAGACTTGGAAGTTCCACTGAGGACCCGAGCAGCAGAACTTTGAGCACGTTGCAATTAGCTAGTTGGTAAGAGGTAATAGGAAACATTGCAAATCAGCTAAACCAATATATTCACAGGAAAAGAAGATTAATATCTAAGAGTATCTAAAGTAATGACTCAACACCAAAACAAAAACGCATGGTTGATCGTGCACAGGGGCTGAAGTACCATCGTGAAGGAAATATTGCTAAAATAACGAGGTCAGCCAATTTAATGAGATGTTTAGAAATAATATACCAACAGAGAGAAATTACTTAATACACAATATACAATTGACTCATTATTGATTGTTAAATGCAGTAATAACAAATAAATATCATTTTTTTTTCTTTTTTACTTTTCTTTCTTGGCAATCCAAATCTTAACCCTCTGTAAAAAAACCCCCCCCCAACAAAAAAACCAAAAAAAACCCAAGGGGAATCAATTATCTAAAAGACCTATTTAAGACCGTTGACGGAGTAAATACAACCTTACATCGATTGAAAGCTAAGTAGCGCTGTATAACATAAATACCCCCAAAATAAATTTAAATTTTCATAACAGTATTCATAAAAGATGATCGAACCTCAACCAGGCCATCCCTCCCATGCTCGTAAAAGTACCCCTATTATATAATGCGACTGATGACGTCAAAGAAGTTTAAGGGAATGCTACTGCCAGGCATATTGGGTTTCGCCTTTAGAAAACACGTTTGTATTGCTATGTCAGAACAATAGAATTCTAAGCACGCATGTGGTCTATTGTTCTGACATAGCAATACAAACGTGTTTTCTTAAAGCCGAAACCCTATCATGCCTGAGCAGCATTCCCTTAAACTTCTTTGACGTCATCAGCCGCATTATATAATAGGGGTACTTTTACGAGTACTTGGAGGGATGGCCTGGTTGAGGTTCGATCACCTTTTTAATGAATACTTTCTAAATGGAAGATAAAAATGCTTAAATTGGGAATTGTTGTATTAGAAGAAATATTAGCTTTCATTTTATATGTAATTTGGTTTTCATTTCTCGGTCCGGTCTGGGACTTTAACGTGTCTCGTTACATGAGTTACTATGGTATTATATCTAGAGACTATATAATCTCAGCTTTCTTTGTCCTTGTAATTCTGAACGTAAATTGTTCAAGCATAATTTTCATAGGCGAGGCTTGTCATTGTTATCATAATACCAATCAATATTTGTAGACCTTTATCCGAACGATGTTGATACATAAATTATAATGCATTTTATATGTAGCTACTAGGAAGCGTCAGGGGATAAGCGGGACAAAACATTAAATTGTTTATATTAATAAAGCTAATTAATGTTCTTTTGGACTACGAGGTTTTACAATTTATTGACATATCTAGATGTTGGGTTAGTTATCAGACATTTTTTTTACTTTTGTTGTTAATGCGCTCAGGACAAGTAATGATGACGATGAAGGCGGGCAAGGTTATGTATCCATGCGGCACGTTTAGCAAGTGGGTCACAATTGTTCATTAATCGATTTTCATTTGGTTTGCTTGCATGCTTTTGTTCCAGACAATTATTAATAACACGAGACCTCGTCATCATTTTCAGACTAAATGAATGGATTATGTATTTTAGTGAATTTCTTCAACTTTCATGTCTACAGATTACAGGAAAATTCAACCGTTTAGCTTTAAAATTGGATAATATTTGTTCAATCTTCAGGAAGGTATTTGTGTACACCTACATCTATTTTTAATTTTCTGTCTATTTTGAGGTAGGTAAAGCAATGAATCGGTGTGAAAAACTGTAAAATATTACAGAAACAAACTAGCATCATTGTTAAGCTGTTGTATTTCTAACCGGTGTTTATTTTTTATAGCATTTTTCGATTAAAACTATGATCGCTGAGATGCTATCTTATGAATTTATTTTTCCTATTTTAGTTCCTATGGGCTTCCAATAATTTAGTAAAATGCATTATAATCCCCAAAAAGAGTATGATATTTATGATACTTAGCCAGGGACAACTAATTGTTAATATATACTTGCATTGTTCCACACTGAAATAACTATAATAATGTTTTGGGCTGCAGTGTCAAGAGTAACAAATTGAAAGACCCGTTCTAGAGGACCAAAAGTACTTCTTCCAAAACAAAACAAAAAGCTCCAAAAATAGTCGAATGCAATGGTATCATATAGTTCTCGTACTGTTGTTCTATCTATACAATGATTTAATTTCTTCTTTTTTTGTTTCTTCTGCACTGTAGTTCATAATACATTGGGATAATGGCCTCGCACCAAACAAAACTGGCCGGAAACCTGTGTCTGCTCATAGGTTACATGTTATCCTCCCCATCATGGTATTTCCACCTTTGCGTAGAAGCTCGATCGACTGGCGCCCCTGTTATTACTAATCCAGATATTTGCGACACCATGACACCTGGACATCAGTTACCGGCTATGTCTGATAGCAGTCCATACTTTATAACAGTCGGGAGTACTCAGTACACTCCTGGTCAGCCGCTAACAAGCAAGTATACGACGTTTTGCATTAAAAAAAAAATAAAAAAAAAATGGGGAGGGGTTGTTTTATTTTATTTGTTTGTATGTTTTTTTTATTATTGTTTGCTTGTGGTTTTGTTGTTTTGTTGTGTTGGTTTTTGTGTTGTTTTGGTTTTGTTTTTTTTTGTTTTTTTTTGTTTTGTTTTGTTTTGTTTTTTTTTTGTTTTTTTTGTTTTTGTTTTTGTTTTTTTTTTTTTGAGGGGGGGGGGTAATTAAATACAGGCCTACAAGAAAAGATGTAAAATTAACGATGATTCCTCCCTCTGTTCTATCTCCAACCCCATAGATGACCACGATTTCTCTATCATGTCTATGGTCTAGATGAATCACTTTTTGATCCTTAGAATGGCAAAAATATATATTTATTTTACTTCTGCAACCTTTAGAAAAAATTAGATTTATAATGAAAATTACAAAATGCATTGAAAAATTCCCAATTTACGCATGAAAATAGCGTTAACACATTAACAACAAATGAACACAAACAAGCGTTCAGACTTGATAACCCTGTTTAATTTTCAGACGTAAGAATCCTACTTAATGTTCGTATTTACGAACCCACTTTCATTTCCGGATCACTAATGAATTTTCAAATCGATATTATACCCTTTATTTGAATTTAGGTGACATTTTAGGTACTCAGCCATATAGACACCACCATGTTACTAGTCGATTCCTTTAACCTAATAAAGTCTTTCATCTTTGCAGTCACCGTTACCAAAGCAACTACAGATACCACAAGTACAGGGTTCAAAGGAATCTTCATGCAGATGCGACGGACAGGGACCGATCAAATCGTCGGAACGTGGACAGTGTCGGATGAAACGAACTTTCAAACGGTCTCCTGCGGAGGAACAAGCAACAGCGCAGTGACACATCGCAACTCCGTACCAAAGAATTTCCTGAATACCTTCACATGGATGGCTCCGGCTGGCGAAAGTTCTGACGTGAACGTCGTGTGAGTAGGTTACTATGCTGTATCAGTAGCGGATCCAGCCTTGGGCCGTACAATTGAACGTATTGGCTCATGCACAAACATAATAGAGCCGCTATTGTCCCCAAACAATTGGGCCTGCACAATATTTTAAAACATCAATTGCTGGAAAGCACCTGTGTATGCAGGAGTTGAGTAATATAAAACCGGTTAAAAAAATGCAAATCACAAACCTTAGCGAAAAGCACATCATTGCTCATTCTAAGTAGGAAGTTACCATTGCAAGGAGTAGGCAAGGAGGTGTACTAACAGTAAAACACCAATTATTGAACATCTGCCAGGGGTACATTTTTTGGGTGGAGTGGGGGGGGGGGAGGGTGATTAAGTTTAGAACAGTTATCTATCTCATATGAAAATTAAAGAGTGTTGTCTAATGATCACGATGATAACATAGATAAATGTTTCATTTTATTCTTCACTATCATATTTTTTTTCTTCTTTTGTTTGCAGTGCTACTTACGTCGATAACTATAGTACATTTTGGGTTAAAGAAATCGCTCTCGCCATTTCCAGTACCGGTAGGTAACTTTTATTTTACTCAAATGCGAATATTTTTGTTTTCACATTTTGTTTTTACATATTAAAGCCTACGTATTTTTTTTTTTTAAATACACAGTATCATTATACGGTAATATTATATCAAATTACCTAATGAAGGTCTATATTCTTAAATATATCGTCACATTTCTTGTTTAAAATTTTCATCCTCTTTTCTCAATGACAAATAAAAGAAAAGGATTGACTATGTTTGTGTTAATATTGATACCGAATCCTGGCACTGTTCTGACAAACCTGCATATTACACGGAGGTCTATCATAAAAAGAAAAACATTAGTTCCTCCTGTCTCCTAATAACTTTATGCTAGTTTTATGACAATCTTTAAAATGAAAAAGAAAAAAAAAACTAAGATAGTGGTATATAAAAAAGATCCGTATTTGATTATGGCCGGTATTCTGCAAAGGGTGATTAAAGTAGGCCTACTATACGTTAGTAGGT
This sequence comes from Paracentrotus lividus, assembly GCA_940671915.1. Lineage (NCBI taxonomy): Eukaryota > Metazoa > Echinodermata > Echinoidea > Camarodonta > Echinidae > Paracentrotus > Paracentrotus lividus. Next base: position 18,613,619 of record CALNVZ010003434.1, on the reverse strand, counting down.
CTACTATCTCTAGCCACCCTTCAAGAATACCAGTCAATGAGGGTAAGGATCGAGGTAAGGGTTCTCGTAAATTTAAATGATTTTTTTTTTTTTTTTTTTTAATATTGGAGGAATGTAACATAATAACGTTAATTAATTAATGCAATATAAACTTTGAATGCAAGGGTTCAATTCTCATGACTATCGTCCGAAATGTGATCGCGATTGAAAATATCATCGTTTATTCAATTGACCGATAGCTCCGCTACATGAGGTATCGTTTAAATTGAACATAAACGAATTCGATTTCAAAGAGTTTAAAATTGACCGGGAAAACCTACATTGCCTTTTTTCATCACGCAGTCTCGAGCCCATGCAACCCAAGCCCATGTTTGAATGGGGGGACATGCGTCCAAAATGGAAATGGTTTCATTTGCGCTTGTGCACCTTCCTACACGGGCACAACCTGTCAATCAGTTAACGGTAAATATGTATATTACATAATTTATTAACGTTTATTTGATTTGATTGTATTAGATTAAGATCTAATAAATGACAGGACTGAATCATATCGAAGTATGCTGCATCGTTTTTTGTTTTTGTTTTTGTTTTCTTTTGGAACAAGGGGCTGTCTGACATGAATGAATGAATAAACAGTGCTTTTTGTGGAATACTTTACTTTATTAACAAACCGCATTTGATCAAAATCTATGTTGGGAATAGAGGGTTAAGTTGGAATGATTATAAATGTATATAGAACCACTGAAATGAGGGGATGGGGTGCTCCAAGGATGATTAGGTTTTCTTCTCTTTCTATCTTTTCGTTTCAGCACTTCCATGCAACTCCAACCCATGTTTCAATGGTGGATTCTGTATGAATACAAATCTGCAATCTGCTTACTCCTGTACATGTGCCGCTGGGTACACTGGATCGAGATGCGAAACGTTCTTGAGTATTACCATACTTGACACATACCGTAGAGTGATTGACTACAGGCGTATTGATGGGGGCTGCAGCCCCCCCCCCCCCAAAAAAAAAAAAAAAAAAAAAAAAAAAAAAAAAAAAGAAAGAAAGAAAAAAGAAAGAAATCTTTGCTTTTATTCAAGCGATTAGGCCTATATATCACAAATAATATTCTTATTATAGGTATAATAATTCAGGTTAGTTGTAATCAACTTTTGAAAAATCAAATATACATTGCCATTGTCTTATGTACAAATACAAATCTGCAATCTGCATTCTTGTGCACATGTCCCGCTGGGTTCACTAGATTGAGGTACGAAATGTTCTTAGTTACTTGACACATACCGTAGAATGATTGACCATAGGTGTATTGATATGGGGGGCTGCCCCCCCCCCCAAAAAAAAAAAAAAAAAAAAAAAAAAAAAAAAAATAATAATAATAAAAATAAATAAATAAATAAATAAATAAATAAATAAATAAATAAAATAAAAAATCGATAATTCTATTTAAGCATTTTTATATATAATTGTCTAAAACCATCCCATTATTATAATTAAGGTTCGTTATAGATGACTTCATTAAAAAAGCATTTTAATCAAACATACAATGTCAATGTTTTATGGGTTAACTTTAACTTAAATCATTTATTTAAATGTGTAAATTTATGAGTGATGACGAAATCAAAGAGATTGAATCATATTAATCATGTGAAACGTTAATTATTATTATTTTTTTTTTATTATTTACATGGTGTTTTTAATTATTTATTTCGTTTCAGCCCTTCCATGCAATTCTAATCCGTGTACTAATGGTGGGACTTGCATACATGTAAATCTGCAATCTGATTTCTTCTGCGCATGTCCCGCTGGCTACTCTGGGACGAGATGCCAACAGTTTTTAGGTAAATTTAGTGATCTTGTTTTTAATTTATTGCTTCAAACGCAGTGGCAGCGCGTTATTAAATTGCCGGGTTCATGTGGTAAGAGCGTCGCCGTGAGCCCAGGTAGAATGCAACAAAAATTTAGTGTTTTCGCATCCCGGGAAAAAATAGAGATGGAGGGCGATCGTCAGCGATTCTGCCACGCTTTGCTATTTTTGTTCAAAATCATCTCGATCGCCAAAATCGCCTCCCTAGTAAAGTCGGGTCTTTAATCTCAACGTCTATATAGTGTCTATGAAAATACATAAGTTGGAGGTTCAACTCTCTTTCGATTCTGCGAAACGTTATTTTTCTTCGTTATCGTTACTGCAATTCATGTTTATCTTGTTCTGTTTCATTGTAATAGTACCTCCATGCACTTCTAACCCGTGTCTATATGGGGGAACCTGTGTGAATACAAACCAGCAAACTTCTTTCTTATGTACGTGTCGTATGGGATACTCTGGGTCGAGATGCGAACAAGGTATTTTGATTTTGAAATGTAGATTTTATTTCCAAGACATTTGCAAGCTAAACATCTTTAAAATGTCTATACATGTACAAAATACTACAAGAAGTAAATGTACTTAAACAATTATTGACTTGATAATATCAGAAAAGTACAATGGCTAGTTTAATACCTCGCAGAAATGTAGAGGAAATCTTGGACACTGATACAGGTATAACAATAAATAGAAAGGATATATGAGCCATAGTTTGGTATTTTGTGTTTTTTCTTTACTGTGTTCATTGCGAATTTAATTACCGTAATCATTGTAACTTTATTTCACTTATGTTTAGGCCTCCCGTGTGATTCTAACCCCTGTGGTAACGGAGGTACTTGCCAGGATGTCAACAGTCAAACACAGTTCGTCTGTTCATGTGACACGGGGTTTTCAGGAATAATGTGTGAAATAGGTAAAAATGAACAAACACGATTAATTATGACAATTATTCTATATTTTAGGGAAATTATTTCTCAGTCTTTTTGCAAGTTTATAAAACATATCATAGTTTAAAGCCAACGGCAGAAGATGGGTGAAAATAATGTACAGGTTGTGCGATGTTAAATGATCTAGATCTAGATTCAAAAGCGTAAAAACAAGGAAAAAAGCAACACTTTAACGTACCAATTATCTACTGGAAATTCGAATGCTTTAACCTATATTAATAAGATATATTAATAAGAAATTTTGAAATAAGTGAATCTCAAGTATAGAACCTCAAAAATGGTGCCATGGTACATGTCATACGTGCATATGTATTAATAACATAGACACAAGGTATGACCAAGAGATATTAGTAATGAAGCTTAGTAAATCTCAAAGATTCAACATTTTCAACTTTGCAAACTGTATTATATTTTATCAAATGATGCATATCAATGACATTTTGAATCAATAACTTCAGTGTCCTTTCATTAATTGTTAATTCCTTTCAAATCTAATTGCAGATGATCCATGTTCTCCGAACCCATGTATGCAACAGGGAACATGCATACTCAATGGGAATGATTTCACATGTAATTGCCCGCCGTCGTATGTTGGCAAGACGTGCAACACCTTTGGTAAATTTCGATTAAAATAAACAGCATGCACCTTCACTTAGAAGTTATTTGCTAGCATAAAATTAAGGATGCAGAAACATTACCCCTTCGACGTCCGTACGGCGTGTCGAAAACACGCGTTTTGTCTATTTTAAGGAACCGCACCATCCGGAAAATTCGAAAACAGCTGTATCCGATATGCCGCACGGGTGCCGTAGGGGAAATGTCACTGTGCCATTAGGGGACATTAAATAATAACATTGTATTTATTAATTATATTCCAAAAGCAAAGCATCTGATTTATGCCAGACTATAATTAACCAAGAATGGTGCATGCCCATTAAGTTTTTATGTTTGATCAATGTTATTTGTTTACGGAACATTTATGTGAAATAGAATTAAATACGATATAGAACTACGATATTTCGCTAAATTAAAGGGGGAGTGTATTATGAATAGCAAGTCTTTGAATATTTCCTCTAATATTGCTATTGATAATACAATCGCATATAGTTTTATATGTCTAGATGAAGTATGATATATTGAAGAGAAAACTAGTTGTTTTGCTATTTGGTCATGCAATTATCATAATATGAATTTATATACTTGTAGTAGTGAATAATGTATTAATTTAATCAGTCAAGTGGGCCTGTATCATAAGACCACACTGCCCATTATGTTGCATTATAGCTAAAGAACCGGGTCAGGTTTAAGTAATTAAGGACTTGAGGTGGTGCTATACAAGGCTGCTTGTTCGTATTGGCTTTAAGATATGAAACTACTTTATTATATCTGATTTAGTGTCTCCATGTAACCCTGACCCCTGTTTTAATGGAGGCACTTGCAGAGATCTCAATCTGGGAACTGAGTTCTTTTGCACATGTCCAGCTGGCTATAGAGGAATAACGTGTGAAGAAGGTAGTCGTCCTTTTTTCCACAATAATTGTATTAACTATATAATCGTAAATATGTTTTAAATTGTTGTCCATGCATGCTATTTGTATGATTTGTAAACTTTTGAAGAATAAAATAATAATTATATAATGATAATAATGATAATCCATTTTTTCTTTAGAGCTACATCATTTCAAAATGTATGTAGAGTAAAAATCGGCACTTACACAACTTTATTCATTTACTTTTTTTTTTTTGAAGACTTGAAATTAAAAGATTTACGTTGCTTTCAATGTGGGTGGCATGCAAAAAAAAAAAAAAAGCATTTAACTTAAATTTCTAAACTTAAAATTTTGTTTTGAGTATGCCCTATCGTTCCTTTTTTATTCTTTTCTTTTTTCTTCTTCCAAGCGGATAGGGACTTAAATTCATTTTTTTTGTGATATGCGCTATACAAGAATGGTTCATTATTATTATTATTACTATTAAAATAGGATGGGAATTTAAATAATAAACATGAATTCTTAGCTCTCGAGCAATTATTAGTCTTGAGGAATTTGCTTACCGTATTTTCTTTTCTACTCCATTGTCGAACTAATTTTCTTGACTTACTAATAAAGTTGGAATGCTAATGACTATCTCTCTCCAAATCATTCTATAGATGTACCTATCACGACACAACCAGTTGTAACCGGGTCAATGACAACAGTGGCGGCCGGCAATCAGACTGGTAGAGCAACGAAGCTATTCATTAATACAGTTCTTATATTTATCGCTATTGTTATTTCAGTAGAACTTCCGTAATTTCTATCCTAACACTGATTCTTCCATGACAAGTTTATGTTATAAAAGCGAAATTCAGATGAATGTCTGACAATGTTATTTATAGTTCAGTCTTAGCTTTTATATTTGGCAATAGATTTTTCCTTTTGACCACATTTGTGGGTTGTTTTTTTTTTGTGTATGTGTAATATCATTTAAATATGCGGTATTAATTTTTTTTTTTTTCATTTCAAATATGAATTCTAACAGTATATAATCTACTGTAATGATTATCACAATAGCATCGAGGACAAGATAATTTGAAAATGTTTTTCTTTACCTTTTCTTCTTTTTTCGTTGATGATTATGAATAAGTATCATTTGTCCTTTACTGTGTACGAGTGTAATATTATTATAATATACCTTCATTGTATATGTTATAATGTCATTGTGAGATTCTATAAAAATGGGCAAGTCCAAGCTATTTTCCAACTCACGCGTTACTGACGAATAATTTTCCATAACTTAATTATGAGATAATACATTTCAATTGTTTTAATGTTTTGATAAAGGGACAGAACCTTTCCCCCAAACCTGAAAAATAATTGAGATGTATCATCCCATGGTTAAGTTATTGTAAAATTTTCGTCAGTAACGAGTGGGACAGAGTTGCAAAATAGCTTGGACTTGCCCAAATACGACATGAGATATCTGGTAAACGCTATACAATAACACGATGTATCGGAGAGCGTGTTTTTACCTATGATATATTTGAATATGTACGATTATTAATGGCTGTTATAATGTTTTTCAAATATCTACATACAAACCTGAATTATTAAAACATTCCCCACGGTAAGATTTTTGTTTGGTGAATGTACACGTTAATTATAGAATGGTTAATGTTAAACTCATCTGTGCATGTAGATCTCTCCCTGTATAATACCTTCTTCTCATATTCACGTTTATGTGTTTCAATGTGTTTTATATGATTGACCTAATACGACCTAGCATTGTAATTACACATGTAAACTATTTACTTAGCTTAAAAATTTACATTTATTAAGCTTAACATATATACCCATTTCGATTTTACTTTTTTATTTCCATGTAATATGTATTTTATCGTCGTTGTTTTAAGAGCATGCTCTAAATTCACCTTAAAAAATATTGTCTTTTCCGCTGTCGAGGTATACGAGAATTCAATATTAATAAACGAATAACATTTCTGTAACAAATTCTTATATTGGGTGTAATCCTATAACACCTTGTGTTCTATTTCTATTTTATTTAATACTTTGGTCATTCAAAATACAATATTTGTATTTATTATTAAAGTCTTTATTTGATAAACATTTCATGTTGGAAATCGTTACCTTTTTTTTTTTTTTTTGCATTATTTATTTTCACTAACTACATCACAAACTACAACTTTTCAAAATCATTGATTTTTCGTAATATATGAGGAGATATTTGGAAAATCATAGGCCTATGAGAGAATAGGACTAAAATATTTTTCTATATAAATTATTTCGGTATTCCTTTTTTTTTTTTTTTTTTTTTTTTTTCTTTTTGAGAGAGTGAGAGATATACCAGATATAGGCCTACAGTACATTTCATTTAAAAAATACATTAGTCCCCAGAAGTCGCCCAGTGCAGTATTTTCCTTTATGATCCTATGATTTTTTTTTTTTTTTTAAAGGAAAATTAGATTACAATAATGACAAAATTCAACTAGAGGAAAAATTCGCATTTCGATTATAAAAAGTTTTGATAATCAAACGGAAAGAATCAGTCCAAAATATGCCTCGGTTCCTCGATGTTTACAAACCAAGGAGTCACAATTGTTGTGAGATAGAAATATCTATATTGCATTTGCTCGTATTTAAAACTAAATTGATCTTAAATTCACAATGCGTGTACTAATAACTTTCATACGGTAGTAAATAGGGTGTGGCTATGGACTGTATATAGTCATATATATGTGCTATTCAATTCAACAATAGAATTGCAATCCATAAAGATTGATCAGAACCATACAGACTGGCAGTAAAATACCTTTCAAGGATATTCTATTTGCAAAAAAAAAAAATAATAATAAGACATCCCTTTCAACTGAATAGCAGAATACATATTGCGTCCTACTTGACATCTCGTGCACCAGTGTTTTATCTGTCGGGTGAGTTATTATCAGTTGACGATTTTGGTTTATTTGTATGGAAATATTTTGTATGTATTGTTTTATTGGTAATGATGTAGTTCTCACCTTTTCTCGAAAAGGGGAATGAAATACTCTATCGGCTTTCAGTGGCCGATCCATGATATATGAATACAGGGGCGCATGCCGCCTGGATCCGCCACTGGCCTTGTGTCAACCTTTTTCATGCTTGTGGATCAACGAAGTTGCAGTAAGTCCTAAAGGTTCAGATTCAGATTCAAGGTTTTATTATATCTTCCTCGCGGCGAATCGCCAAATTGCGAAAATATTTACAATTTAAAATAATTTATTCATACAAATTGCTTCAGCAATTGGACAAACTTCATCTTCACATATCCGCATCATTCACCTTCGGCCTTATTAATTGTAAGATTATAAATGTATTTCTTTTTGCTATTCAGTGACATTTTCTCCGACGATAATTGCTCCGCTGAAAATTTCACACACATCTTTGAATGAATAACTTCAATCCTGGACTTAATAATACACCCTTCACCAGATATAACCCTAAATCTAACAAAAACCCTACTGCAATCCTATCCCTAACCCTACATCTTAGACGAAATATCTTCCGGAGCAAATGTCGCAGGAGCATATGTCGTGTCATCTTCAGGACAGATGTGTTATTTTTAATGAATTCAATACAGTACATTTACATAGATGGAGATGAAGAATAGGCCTACCAGAAAGGTTGTCATCATCTTCTTGGTGATGACGTTGGAGACCATCGTCGTCCATGGCCGGTCGGGTGGTGCTCCAGTGGATACCAATCCCATCATCTGTAATACCCTGAAACCTGGCCATTACCTTCCTGCGCAAAATGTGAACAGCCCTTATTCAATCACCGCCGGTGATAAGTACATGCCTGGAAAGGATTTCACAGGTAAATCAGAAGGGTTTCATTCCCATTGACGGATCCGGGTGGGGCGTAGGGGACGTGCTTACCTCTATAATTTGAAAACCGCTCATTGAATGTACATGTTGAAATCTTACAATTTCGACGGAGTTCCCCCCCCCCCCCCCCCCCCGATCGGGCCTGGCGCACCCACTTTACACATCATGGATCCGCCACTGATTCCAAAAACGGGAACAAATCCACCTGTCATGAAAATTGAGATATTTATATCAGACTATTGTTCAAGTACGGACATGTATTAATTTTGATCAAATGTATTTACCTAAATTTTAAGGGCAATTATAACAAAATCCATTTTTGTCACATTTTTATTACATCACTTGTCCTTAGATGACCGTACATACTTCGGTTGATAAACAACTTTTTTGTAACTTGTAAGTCTTCAGAAAATGGATTTTATTCTTTTTGGAATGTTCTAAAATGTCTAAAAAAATAATGTTTTTTTCTGCTCACAGTAACCGTCAACGCTCCAGAAGTGACAAACTTCAAAGGCATTTTCTTGCAAATGCGTCGCAAAGACACAAACACAATTTATGGAACATGGTCAGTGTCCGATGCGAAGAATTTCAAAACGGGTTCATGCGCAGAAATGGAAAACAACATCGTGACACACAAAAACAGTAATGTCAAAGGGACTATGAATACCTTCATCTGGCGGGCTCCAGAGGATGCAGAGGCCGACGTATATATTGCGTAAGTTGAAAAAAAAGAAAAAGAAGATAATGATAATAACAGTAATGATTACGAAGATTAACAAAAAAAAAAAAAAAATCTGAAAATCTAAATAATATGGATTATCAATTCACTTTAGTTGATTCTGCTTGGATTTTTGAAATATTATTTTGTTGCTCGAAAATATTTGTGTAAGTTAATCATAACTTGTTTAATACAGAATCAAGCCGTGTGGCCAATATCAAGACCCATGATAATTATGATCATGTTTACAAAAAGCGTCAGAAAGAAACAGGAGAAAATAGAAATGGGTGTGTGGGTAACAGGCAGAAAATGGTAGAACGAATCTCATCGAACTATCATCTCCTGAAAATTCTCTTTCTCTTCCTTTGTACAATTCATAGTATGATAACGATGACAACTCCCTGTTCTTATTAGCAGGTAAAAAGATAAATCTAATCATAAAGTAATTTCAAACTAACACAAGCAAACATACATACATGTACATCTTATAAAGAGAAGAGGACTTATTGATTTATTTGATTTAGAGCCACATTTGTGCAGAAATACGACACATTCTGGGTGAACCAGACCTCCACGACTATAAGTGGTAAGTCCCAATTTTGTTAAAAGTGAACTTTTGATGATATATAATATATATAAAAAAACTGTTTATGGAAAGCAATTGTTTCATTTCATACATTCTCCACAACAATATCTTTGAAATAAATAATATTACCAACAGCAGTGACATAAATATGAAATAAATGCTATGTTCTTTATGATTTAATTCAGGGGCTGCGGAGCCGCCGGGTTTTTTTTTCTTTCGAAAACGTTTTCACAAACGCGAAAATGACCATAGATTTGGGGGATTTTTTTTTTTTTTTTGCCTGTTCAGCCCCATACTTTCGGCTGAGGCGCTCCACTTTCCAAAACGCTCCGCAGCCCCTGTAATTGATGAACAAGAGTAAACCCTTCTTGATGGGTTAAAAGTAGGTTTTTAAAGCAAATTTCCAAACGACCTATTCTTAATTTTTATATCCAATTTAGCGGATACAACCCAGTCTGGAGATGCGCCTCTTAACACAAGCAGCTTCGTCTTGACAATAGTGATGATATCAATTATCCATCTGTGTCTCTACAATGTTCAATTGCGTTAGGTTTTAAGTATTTACCATGTATTTGTTCTGTAAATATTCAACTACGATTTTTAAAAACTGAATCAAAATTTGATCTGAAAAATGTTTGTGTACCTTTTTGGTCGCCTGATGTAACGGGAAAAAAATTGAGTGTACCATTCTCGATCGACCACTGGGGGCGCCAAAATCAAAATCAAAATTCCTGGATATGCGCCTGTCTGTGAATAGAGGCATATATTCACAAATAATTATATCGAGGAAAACTCTATCAAATTAATGGCACCTTGAAATTTTGAATGTAAAACCTCTTTCCACCTGTCACTTACATGTAAAAACACTCAGAAGAAGAACAAAGGATATCCCAATCCATTATAAGCATAAAATGATATCGAGGAAAACTTCATCAAATTAATGGATCCACCTTGATATTTGAAATGTAAATTATCTCTTTCATCCTTTCACTTCCACGTAAATGACACAAAAAGAGTTAAAGTTACCCAGCCATAAACAACAAAATGCTTTGTAAGATGAATCGTCAACTATGGTAGTTACGGCCTTTAATCACTAATGATTAGTTTAAAATACCATGCATGAACAGTAGGGGAGACCGGGGACAATTGTAACACTTTTTTTTCCAAATTTGACTTATCAACTTTATTATAACTAAATACTTGCTTAAAACCAAGTAAAACGAAATTTGGATATCTTAGCTCGACATACGAATAGGTTTGGGTTAATTAAAACTATTTATTTTGAAGCCATTATCATTTCAAAACACGAGGTCGAGTGTTACAATTGCCCCTAAACCAGGGGCAATTGTAACACGCTATGGGGGCAATTGTAACACATGAAATTGTAACATTTTGCTTTTCTTTGTCAAAGCTATGCACTTGACAGATCCAAGATTCAAACAACATTAACCACATAAGCTAATTATTATAAATCATGACAATGCTTGACTCAAGTTACATTATATTTTCCACTTGTTATATACATGGCATGGGATTATTGCAGAAGTTTACATGCTCTGTACGGGCGATGACAGCGCGCTGAATTGTCCCGCAGCTAGGTACGGGGCAAAAGTATTTCCTAAACGACATTGTTACTATTGCCCTTGTGGTGGGAAACCATATTTGGAGATATTTTTTTCTATCTTAGCTCAGGTATAAATCGTTGAAACGTTAGCAAAATATGGCCTAAGGACATAATTTCTATATATATAAAAATGACAGTCGTAGCTCATCGACATATTTGTCCAGAAGAAAAACAATGGGTAATGTGAAATATTAATTTCCTATTCAAAAAACGATTTTCTTTTTTTTTTTTTTTGCTGTAGAAAGTTCCACGAACCGTTAAATCTGCTAATACTCAAACAGCATGTGGAGCGATGAAATGCGCATGCTCTGTACAAATTTCAAGTTTGTAGCGTGTTTCTGCTTGGGATAGGAGCCCCTGTTACAATTGCCCCGTGTTACAATTGTCCCCGGTCTCCCCTAAAGAGGATATCTCACTGATTTGCGAACCCGGGCGCATGCACTCTTGAAAACAAATTAAACTGCAGGTGGATTGCCCCATTAATTTTAGTCACCTTTGTGCGGAGGGATAAAGGATAGGCCAATCCGTTGTAATGCCCAGGAAACCTGAATGTAATTAATAGCACACTTATAAGTTGTAATTTTGTCTGAAGTTTAATGAACTGGTGTATTTTTCGTGATTTTTGCAATATTTTTGTTCATGCTCATTTGCATAAATTAACATAAATGATAATTAGATGGAAAAATGGTACATAAAATATCGTTTTTTAACCCTGACTGGAATGTATATGCTGACTTCCTTACTTGGATTAATGCCATCATATTATTATTTACCTCTATTCCTTTCAATCTAACCCCCAAAAATAATGTCGTTAAATTGATTATATTAAGATAATCAACCCTAGAAATTATAATTGCCCTCAGATGTCACACGCGTGACCAGAAAACACAAAAAGTTTATGCCCCGCCTAAAACATGGCTCTGGTATTATTATTTTTTATCTCCAAAGCTAGATTTAATATACCTTGTATGTCACCAAATATGAATCCATGACAAATTTTAATTTGATTATTAATCAGCAAACACACGTGACCCACTGGGTGGGGCCGTCATAAAGGTCTGATTATTTTCACTTTCATCATGTTCATTGGCTGAAATTAATTTATTTTAGCATTATTATGCTCCAAAATGGTTCTGCAATAATTTTTGCGAAAAAACAAAAACAAAAAAACAAAAGGTCGAAAAAACAAAGAAATACATAAGAAATTCATAAAACAATGAAATACACAAAGAATTTATTTCCGAAGCCAAATTTTTGCAAGTACAATTGTTAGGAATCCTATAAAGATTATGCAAACTAAAGATTAGCATTCCAGAAGCTTAAATTTGTCAACTAGAACAAAAATTATGACTTCATGCAATGCATAAATCAGCATCATTAATTCATATAAAATATATTGTTATTATTTTGGTAAAATTAACAGTGCTTTCTTGTAGTTTACATCGCACACTACCATCGTGCAAATTTTCGGCGAGCTCGCGCGATTAACAGCCGAGATCTTATAAGGGGCATCATGTCCCCCTCCCTCCCCGCCCCACCCCAAGTCTTGACAGCTACCAAAACACCCCAGTGACTGATTGGGGTTATGTTCCTAAAAGTTTTACCACAGCGGATATAGTAATTGCTCAAAATGTACATTTACTGCATATAATATATTCATTTTTCTGTACAGTTTGCTATAGGTCACACACGTGACCCACTAAAATGTCACACACGTGACCCAACATCATGATATAAAATAATAGATAAAAAAGAAATTTCAGAGATGACTCCTATCCAGTGGTATTTTATGGTTAGCAAGTCCATAATGCATATCTCACAGCAATAAGAACATTTCATCATTTTAAAACTCACAGGAATTTCAAAATCAAATTGAACTTTCAAAATCAATATGGATGATGCTTGTCCCGGTATCAATAATTCATCTTTGGGTAGATTAAAATTGCAAGTGTTGTCATCAAGAGAGAATCCATCCTACTTTTCTTCCTCACTATCACTCTCGAGGTTTTCATTTCCAGTATTTGTTCTCCATCAACTTCTTGAATTCTGGTTGTGGGTACAAAAATAATAATAAAAAGGGAGAAAGGAAAACGTACAAATTGTGATATTGAAGTGTATTGGAAGAATATAATTTAACTGTATTATACTACATTGACCGCTCTACTCATCATCATAATCACCATCATAATCATCATCATCATCATCATCATCATCATCATCATCACCATCATCATCACCACCACCAACATCATCAACAACAACAACAACATCATCACCATCATCATCACCACCACCATCATCATCATCACCACCACCACCACCATCATCACCACCGTCATCACCATCATCATCACCACCATCATCATCAACATCATCACCATCCTCATCACCACCACCACCATCACCACCATCATCATTACCACCACCATCATCAACATCCTCATCATCATCATCATCATCACCACAAACATCCTCATCATCATCATCACCACCACCACCTACACCATCATCATAATCACCATCACCACCATGATCATAATTATCCTCATCATCACGATCACCATATTCATAACAATCATCATCATCACCACCATCATCATTGTATTCAAACGAATATTAATGAAAGCCATCATCACGATCGTGATCATTATCACCATCACCCTTGTATTAAAACTCATATTAATGAAATGTCTTGAAGGTAAAATGTGGGAACTTGATTTATAACTTATACTTAATCTAACACCAGAAAGAAACCTTCATAAATGGGCTTCGATAAGTGATGACCTCTCTTTACTTCTTCTATGTGAAGAAAATATTCAGGTGCTTTTATTTCCAGTGAGTTAAACAAAAAGGATTGAGAAAAAAAAAAACCTTCTTTCAATATTCAAAACTAAACACTTTGCAAATACACTGTTGCTCATAAAGGTTGGATATTGTTTTGTGTGATCCAGTGACATCTATTTGCTCCGGCTTAGATTTCTTGAAATGTTTTGTCCATACTTTCACTTTTCTGGACCCTAGCTATACCTTGGACACCCCCAAACTATTCCCGGGGAATGAAAATAAAACAAAAGTTTGGTAACCCCCAGAACGCCCATTTTTGTCATTTTTTCTCATTTAGGGGCCCCTTTTTTGTTCACCCGGCTGACCAAGGCCCCCATAACCCCACCCACACCAAACGCGTCTGATGTATCATGTGTATAGGGTTGCTATTGTTCTTCGAGTTAAATCTAAGTTTATGATCACAGACTTAGATTTATTGTCTAGGGGAAGAGTCAAAGTTTATTTCGATTCGGGTTGAAAATTAAATTTATTCATTTTTACAACATAGAAATTTCTATCTTCTCAAAAATCTATTGTAGAATCTGAGCCAAACATGAATCATAATGAAAAATAGACGATAGTTACCGTTTACAACCTTGTCATTAAGGCCGAAACAAGATTTTGGGGGAAATTACAATAATTTAGGGTTCATACTTGTTTTTCATTTCCTTTGTTTTGACCATAAAGGTTGAATAGAATATTTCCATTTTTTACCGATTTCACTTTTTCCTTCAACCCCTCCCCTAGACAAGAGACTAACGCCTGTAATCTTAAACCTAGATTTATCATAAAGAACGGTAACAACCCTATATTTCAGACGCTTTTCGAGTTGGTATGACGGAGGGAGTCTTAAATGAAACAAAAATGGCAAAAATGGGCGTTCTGGGGGTTGACAAACTCTTTTTTATTTTCATTCCCCGGGAATAGGTTGGAGAGCGTCCAAGGTATAGCCAGGGCCCAGAAAAGTTATAGTAGGGTCAAACAATTTCAAGAAATCTAAGCCGCAGCAAAAAGATGTTGCTCGATCACACAAAAAAATATCCAACCTTTATAAGCAACAGTGTATGTTGTATGCAGGTCTATAATTTCGCTCTAATGTTACGTTACACTATTAAAAAGAGCAAAATTTTCCTGCTCGGTCGCTGAGCTCCATCTCATACAAGTTGAAAATAAATTTTTGAAGGGTGAGGTCATTTACTCCTGCGACAATTGTTCTAGTTTTTATTTCGTCTAAGATTAGGGTTAGGTTTGGGTTAGAAATATGGTTGCAATAAGATTATAAGTTAGGGCTAAGGTTAGGGTTAGGGTAGGGTGTTATTCAAGTTCAGGGTTTAAGTTAGTCGTTCGATTAATGTACGGAATTTATATATATATATATATATATATATATAATATATATATATATATATATATATATATATTATATATGGAGGAGCAATTGTCGAATAGCAAATGCCATGGAATCCTTCGAACCCGCCCCCCCCCCCTTTCCCGGTTGTAAAAATCATGTAATCACCCTGGTCTTAAAAATACTTACCAGTTAGCTTGAACAGTCCATCTTTATTAATATCAGCGATCTCTTCTGCTGTCATATTTTCTCCCAAAACCTTCATTAACTGACCCAGCTCGTCAGCACTAGGATTGCAAAGGTATACAAATAAGCTGGGGAGTTTGGTATAATATAATAGTAATAATTATGTGATTCATATTGGGCCTGATCCACTCTGTAGAGTTAAATCTCAAGAGGTATCATATTATTATTATTTACCGGCTTAGCTATGCTGCACCCCAACAGGGATCTCACATCATTCAAGGAATTTCTTCCTACTGGTACTCATTCCCCCTCAATTGGGTCGGGTACGGCAAACTTGTAGATAGACATTTTGACGAAGGACGCTAGTGGAATGGACGGGATTCGAACCGCGGGTGGCGTACCTTGTGATCGTCAGTCCGCCGACTTATCCACTCGACCATATCAACTTTTAAAGTTTGAATTTATTTTGAGATAGGATGGAAAGTTAGAGGATAAACATAAAAGACATATCGCTTAAAAAAACAAGATCTAAACATGATTAGCAAAGCTAAATAAACGTTCTTCAAACGAAATAATATGATGACAGAGAGAGAAGACGTTTTCTCAATAATAACTTTATATATTCATATAAGAGTAATTTGTTGGTTGGGGATAGCTTTATTGGCTTTCCCATCCGTCGGATGCATTTTATAGCCAAGGCCTGTAGTATTCGTCAAAGAACCATAACAAAAAAAAAAAATAATATAATAATAACATTTCTAGACCTTTCTCACACCTTCTCAATTTTAATTCATGATAATCTACTTACAATCAAAAATAAGATAAAAGTAACACGCACAACGCCTCGGGGGCATAATTCCAAGCTATCTCACATACCGTGGAATAAATAGCATAAACATCACAATGGTACTGAAAAAGAGATGATGTGGGCGCCCTCTCCGATACTGCCTCAGCGAGTTACAAATGTCCAAATTACTATTGTTATCACTATGTCAAAATAATAAGCGACTCCTAAGGCGATTTTTTTTTTTAGGCCTTGTTCGGGAGGCCTTTCTTTATATGGGGAACAGTATCATTGTCCATTACGAGGGCATTAAATCTGGTCTGATGAACAAATTCAAATTTTTAGTTTCAATTCAATTTAAAGAACTAATGCGTAAAAAAAAAAGAAAAAAAAGAAAGAAGTGGGGTAACAATCAGTATTCACCTTGTTATATTTTGTATTATTATTATTTTATGTAAGTTTTCTCTACATCTTTCCCACAAAAACCACTTTTTTTATTTTTTATTTGGTAGCCATTTCAAAATGTATAGTTTTTAGTGGGCGCACTGAGAAAAAATGACTTACCTTATAGTCGCATTATTATCTTTGTCGAAGGTAAAGAAAGCGTCGTAAATGGCAAATGTGCTGTTTTTGTCAGCCAGTCTCCTCTTCAAAACGCTTCCATACGCCCTCATGAACTCGGAGAAGTCAAGACTTCCATTAGCTAGACGAATCAAGAAGAAGAAGAAGAAAAAAAAACCCCTAAAACTAAAACTAAAACATGAATCTCATTAAACATGCTAAATGTAAAGAAAAATGTAAGGGTGAATTTTAAAAAAACAACTCCACGCTTACCACCAGAGAGAAAACCCCTCTTGAGTGCAATGATGAGAAGTCATGGTTACAACACAAAGTGCCGTATCAAAAGAGGGGAGGGCGCAAGAGGCGCACGCCAGCCCCCCCCCCTTTTTTTTTTACCATCATTGACTGTCAATGTTTAATTCGATTTTTTTTCCTCTCTCTTTATGGCTGTGGCCCCTATTTTTCATTTTGGGGGCGGTGCCCCCTTCCCATTTCCAAATCCTGGCCCCGTCAAAGTACACAGGAAAAAAGTTAGCCATGCCAATGAAACTGTGCAATGAAATCCCTGTCGGTTAAATCAGATTCAACGTTAATGTATTAACTGCTTCTTTGAACAAACAAAAACAAAACAAACCCCTAAAACGAGTGAAAAGGTTCAATTTAAACTCAATTCAGTCTTTATTTGAATTCATATTAAAAATACAAACAAGCATTATCATGCATACAAGCATTACAAATGACAAATTGATATAAAATAAGGAAAAATAAGAAGAAAAAAAATGTTCACTTTTAAAGGGGCCTAGTTTTATTATTATTATTGCTTTATTTTTTTCTTTTTTTGTGTTTATTATTTTAATATGTGTATGTAGTTCGGTGACATATTCACTTTCCCACAACACATCTACATGAATAAAAATGCCGTGGCCATAACAGGTCGTGGGCTATAAGCATGACGCGTGTCATAGCTGGGGGCTTCCAATTTACTACGCATGCGCGATGTGCGCGTATGTCTGCGCGTTTGTACATTTTCCTTTGTTACGCATACGTACGCACACAATTACCCAACTAACAAAAGAACGTTTTAAAAACGATTTTAAAACGTTCCAAGTTGGTTTTTGGACGTTTTGTGAAAACGTTTTATGGAAGTCAAAATGTGGTAGGTTTTAGACGTTTTTAAAACGTTTTATAAACGTTAAAAGAACAACAACAAAAAACTTTTGAAAACCTTTCGGAAACTCGAGACTTAAAAAAAAAACTTTTGAAAACGCTCTAAATATATTGTGGACGTTGTAAGAACATGCAGAAAACCTTTAAAAAACGTTTGGAACGTTCTTAAAACGTTTTAAAAACGTTTTTAAAAACCTGAAATGTACTAAAAGCGTTTTAAGAACGTCTAGAAAACCTTTAAAAAACCTTTGGAAACCTCTTTAAAACTTGTGTAAACAATATAATAAATACAACTTTGTTAAATGATTCATGCACCTCAAACCCTAAGATCCCTGGATTCACCTTGGCAGCCCACACTGAAAGCGACGTCCATGGGATTGCTACCTTTGTGCGAAACTCAGCAAAGTGGAAAGCAGTAGCAGCTTCCGCCCCTGATTCTGCCTTGGAATGGACAGCTACTCAGGTGGAAGGCGTGACTGTAATCAACGTCTACAAGCCACCTCCAACCAGACTACTAGACGACTCCATCCCTTCATTTGACCAACCCTGCATGTATGCTGGAGATTTTAATTGCCAGAGTACAACATGGGGTTACCGGACAACTACCCCAGATGGTTCTACTCTCGAGGATTGGGCCTCTGCTTCTGGTGTCCACCTTTTGTATGACTCGAAAGAGCCTGACAGCTTTCGTTATGGCCGATGGGATACAACATCCAATCTTGACCTGGCCTTTGTCAACCTGAATGGTCCATCCCTGCACCGTTCAGTCTTGGACCCTTTCCCAAAGTCACAGCACAGACCATCGCTGATCATCCCGGATAACCCTGTTGAACCAATCTCTTCCAGACCTGTAAAGAGGTGGAACTTCAAAAAGGCCGACTGGAATCAGTTCAGAGAACTGGTTGAGTCTGGGGCAGACACCCTCCCTCTCCCTTCTTCCGGGAACCTGGACAGAGCCTACTCAGCCTTTTGTAAACTGCTTATCAACTCGGCCAAGCATGCTGTCCCTCGAGGCTTTCGTCGCTGCTACATACCAGCCTGGGATGAAGAGTGTGATGAATGTTACGATGCATTTATGCATGCCAACAGTGATGAAGAAAGCGCAACCTTGGCCACAGAGCTGACAAACTGCCTGGATAAGAAGCGGAGAGAACGCTGGGAAGAGACAGTGCAAGGTATTGACTTCACCCACTCAAGCAGGCTGGCTTGGATGACTCTCAATCGTCTCACTGGCCGCAGTTCCCATCCAGGGCATTGTCCTGTCACAGCAAACTCCATCGCACATCAGCTGCTTGCCAATGGCAACTTCGAGAGTCCGGACAAAGACCACGCCCGCATTGTCAAGCAGGAAACTTCAAGACTGTGGAATGCTCCCGGCGTAGATGGTTTCCTCTCCAAACCCTTCACGTCTGCTGAGCTCACACTAGTTCTCTCCCAACTGAAATGTGGGAAAGCTCAGGGCCCTGATAACATCTTCCCAGAATTCCTAAAGCACTGTGGTCCCAAGAGCCTGGACTGGCTATGTGCATTCTACTCATCCTGCCTCACTGGACTGCATATCCCGAAGATCTGGAGGAAATCTACTGTTGTCGCCCTCTTGAAACCTAACAAGCCAGCAGACAATCCCAAGAGCTACAGGCCCATCTCGCTCCTGTGTGTACCATTCAATCTTCTCGAAAGGCTCCTTCTGGCCCAACTCAATCCAGTTGTTGATCCCCAACTTCCAGATGAGCAAGCAGGCTTCCGTCATGGTCGGTGTACTGCTCACCAGATTGTCAAGCTAACCAATGATATCGAAGAGAGCTTCGAAAAGTGCAACAAGGCAGGTGTCGTGCTAGTAGATCTCACTGCGGCATATGACACTGTATGGCATCATGGCTTAATACTTAAACTTCTCCGCGTCATCCCTGACCGTCACCTAGTGTGGTTCCTTGCAACAATCCTTTCGAATCGCAGCTTCGTAACCAAGACTAGCGATGGGCAAACTAGCCGACCACGCCGTCTACGGGATGGGGTGCCTCAGGGGTCAGTACTTTCTCCGATGCTCTTCAACATCTACATCAGCGACCTACCTTGCACAGCTTCACGGCAGTATGGCTATGCAGATGATCTGGCATTGCTGTATACAGATAAGAATTGGACTAAGGTGGCGGAAATTCTTTCAGCTGACATGAAGCTCCTCGCAGACTACCTCAAGATGTGGAGACTGAAACTGAGCGTTGCAAAGACGACAGCGTCTGCCTTCCATCTCAACACAAAAGAAGCCAATCGACAGATGTCTGTTTTCCACGATGGTACACCTCTACCAAACAACCCCCATCCAACATACCGTCTGTTTGGAGCCATAAGGGCGTTAGTACATCTTAAAGATGTTCCGTTCGGAGCCATAAGGGCGCTATCGCTGTACAAAGTGAATGGTAATAGCGCCCTTATGGCTCCGAACGGAACATCTTTAAGATGTACTAACGCCCTTATGGCTCCAAACAGACGATTACCTTGGAGTGAAACTGGACAGACAGCTGACATACAGACATCACCTTGAAGCCCTGCGAGCAAAGGTCTCAGCAAGGAACAACTTGTTGCGTCGCTTGGCTGGTACATCATGGGGTGCATCAACATCCACCCTTCGCACAGGTGCTCTAGCTCTGGTCTAAAGCTCTGCTGAATATGCTGCTCAAGCGTGGTGCAGGAGCACACACACCAAGAAGCTGGAACGTGCACTAAATGACACCATGCGTCTGATCACTGGATGCCTTCGCCCAACACTAACTGATCTTCTTCCAGTCCTCGCTGGAATTGCGCCACCAAAACTACGTCGCGAGCATCTAACAGACAAGCTGACAACCAAATCCTTGGCTGATGATGACCACCTCTTGCACAAAATAACGACAAATTCCCAGGACCTAGGTCGACAACGCCTTCGATCACGCCGACCTTTCTCCCGACACGCAGCCGCCCTCAGCAGATCAGATTTCAGTCTTATCCAGGAATGGGAAAAGAGCTGGGAAGAGACTACTCCCCTTGGCATCAAAGCTCCTGCTGGCTCTAATCTACCTCGGAGGGAGTGGGTAACACTCAACCGGCTACGAACTGGGGTTGGCAGATTCAATGCCAACATGCACCGATGGAAGCTTCGCGATTCACCAGCATGCATCTGCGGTGCAGATGAGCAGACGGCAGATCACATTATCTACAGCTGCCCTGACCTCCAACCACCTGATGGGATGACTGACCTAACAAGCCCAAATGATGCACAAATCAATTGGCTCACCCAACTTCGAGAAATAGCCTGACTTATAACACTACTTACTACTATAACTCATACGAATGAAGAAGAAGACCCCAAACCCTTGGCCACCATTTGTGGAATGGCACTTAAGAGTGAAGTGTCTCCAATCTAAATCATGCTTGAAAGCAGACTTTACTGGATATCATTAGGATTTAACACTGTATGATGCTCCAGAAAATTTATAGTTTATTGAAAGTATTGTTTGTGATGGTTAGTTAATACTTTATTGTTATGTTAGTAATCCAATACTAAATAGTCTTCTTTATATTTATGTGTGTTTCAGAACAATATTACAATAAAATGAAACACCAAAGAATGAATTTATTACTGTTAAATGGAAATAATTTCAATAAACACGTTTATTTCGATATGTCCAACGTATTATACGCTAATCACCTTCTCATTTGCATAAGGTCCCATTTAGACGTATAAAAAACGTTCATAAAACGTTTAATAAAATAAGTCTCATTATAAGGTTCAATTGAAACATTTTGTGAACGTTTTGATTAAATCGTTACATTTCGTTACGTTCTGAAAACGTTCTGTGTTTGCTGGGATGACGTCATCGATCAATCCTCGGCGATCATCGTATATGAAATGATTTGAAATTACCAGTAGTAAAATTGAGTATGTAAAATCATTAAAAATATGTTATTGTTATGTATTTTTTTTAATGAATCGTGTACACATATATAATGAAACAAACAAATCTCGATTTCAATTTAGAAATCGCCTATAGTATTTTAGTGATCTGTGTTTTTATTTGTTTTTATTTAGTTGCACGTAGAAAACATAATGATCACTTCTGGTATTTGTTTTTTAAAAATTCTAATTTGATCGAGTTATTGAACTGGACGTATATAAAACGTTCTGTAAACGTACGGTTATGTACAAAACGTCCTCAAACGTTTTGTAAAGGTCCTATATCAAACGTTCTGTAAACGTCCTATACCAAACGTTTAATTTTGTAACGCCCCCCCCCCCCAAAAAAAAAAAAAAAAAAAAAAAAAAAAAAAAAAAAAAAAAAAAAAAAAACCTAAACTTTGACATAAATGGGAAGTCCAAACTTTAACGTCATATAAACGTTTAAAAAACGTTCATTTAGGACGAAGACGTACAGTACCTAGAAAAAATGTTTTGAAAACGTTCTGTGTTTGCTGGGTAAGGATCATGCTTTGGCCAATTTCTACGAAAAGCATTGTGAAAACCTCCTACGTGTAGTACCTGCAACGTGCGTGTCTGAAAAAATTGACATGCAACGTAGGCCCTACAAATTTTTTCGACGCAAGCCATCGCAGAGTGTTACAAGCTGCACCTACGACCTGCTGTGACCATCGGTTTATATGCACTTGGTCTAACAACAGTTGGTCCAATGCTTTGATTGTCTAATACCACTTGGGCTTCATGTGGTCTACTAACAGTTTTTTTGTTTTTTTTTTGGGGGGGGGGCAAAATTTCACTTGGTCTAATTAAAATACTTGGTCTGAGTCATTTATAGTCTAATGACAACTTGGTTTGATTTCTGATTCGTCTGATAGCCAAATAGTATAATTATTGCATTTGCGGCTAATGGCCAAGCCAATTTTGGTCTATTAACAGTCTGTTACAGGAATTGACTAAGTGGTGTTAGACCAATAGGACACTAGACTAATTGACATCAGACCAAATGGAAATTAGACGAAATGGTTAATAGGCGAAGAGGTTATTAGACCACAAGTTAATTGGGCATATTGGTTGTAGACGAAATGGAATTAGACCATGTGAGATGAGACCAAACGGGTATTAGTCAAAAACGGTTTAGAGCAGAGCCGTCGGAAAGCTCTGCGGAGACAAAAGATAGGAGGGGCAAGCGAAAATGTGTTATCAATGACCGGCCCTCCAATCCTTTGTCTTCTCACAGCCTTCCGATGCCTCTGGGTTTAGACCAATTGGCAACTTACCATCGGCATCTGCTTCTGCAAGCAAAGCTTCGAGTTGCTCGTCACTTACTCCTGGACTATTCCTATGCAATGCTTTTATCATCGTACCCAACTCTGAACAATTTATTTTTCCATCACTACTAGCGTCAAAACGGTCCATATAGACCTTGAATGCTACACAAAGAAAATAAAATAAACGAGAGAAAATCAATCTAGGGTAAAGTTATCAATTTTACTATTTAATTTGAAATTTATGGTTCAGAGAAAAGAGAGAAAGGGAGAGAGAGCAGATAAGTAAAGTATCAATAAAAAGATAAATAAATGATTTTTTTTTTTTTTGT
The DNA here is from genome assembly GCA_940671915.1 of Paracentrotus lividus. Lineage (NCBI taxonomy): Eukaryota > Metazoa > Echinodermata > Echinoidea > Camarodonta > Echinidae > Paracentrotus > Paracentrotus lividus. The sequence continues at coordinate 18,590,096 of CALNVZ010003434.1, read as the reverse complement.
CATTGTATTAAGAATATAAATACCTATTAAATCACTCCCTAATGGTTATCAAGGCTCATTCGTTTTGCGGAACATTTTTTGAGGGGGCAGGGGAAACAGAAATGAAAAAATCGTACAAAATTAATTTCTGATTTGTAAAATTTGTCACCGAATAAAGGTTGCATTTCCCGTACCTGGAAGTTCCTCCGCTGTCAGTTTACCCTTGGAGGAAGAAGGTTTACCAGCCTAAAATAAAGAAATAAAATAAACGAAATAAAAAGAACAATATTTCTTTCAATTCTCAAGATTCCGGATTGAAATTGCAGTGACAAAATGTCAATGACAAATATGTCTTCCAGCGTTAAAACCGGCCTTGATATAGAATGTTACATCGTAGGAGAAAGTGAGTCAAGAGTGAAAGAGAGAACAATATATTATTAGCTGCAAAATAATTTAGTGATAATATTTCTATAGTACATTTCATACAAGATTCACGGTACAATTCAATCTTATCATAGTATTATTATTTTAAACCGTTCTCGACGCTGTGGTATTCAAAAGACTTTGCAATGTAGAAGATTTAGCCATCAATTGCATGTAACGATGGTAGCCCGCTTAATTCTTATTATTTTTGTGATTCAACCGGGGATTTAACTTTGAAAAATTCGGATAAAATATGAAGGAAAAAAAATATTGTTCACACTGACAGCTTTCGCTCAGTAACATTTTTTATGTGGCAATTTTAATAGTCCGAGTGAAAATTGTTGGTATATCTTTCTTCAAAAGGTCCCACAAGTAAATGGAAGGAAAGAAAAGGAAAGGAGGAGGGAGGAGGCTGCAGTGACATGGATTATATCTAAGACCACAGACACGAGATTGTTTTTAGCTCACTCACATGGTAACATACAGAAAACATTCGAAAAAAATAGGTCCTCTAACTTTGACTCCTCAAAAACATTGGTCGCACTTTGTAAAAATATCTCAGTCTTGACCTATTATTTATTTTTAAATCAAAGTTATAGTAGGCTATATTTTGCGATGGGTTTTCTGTGATATAAGCATTGCATGTTCATTGATTTTACAAAGAAATATTTCATATCTTTCCAAAAGAAACTTTAGAATCGTCACTATATTTTTAGGGAATTTATTGTTTTTCATAATCATGTTTCAACATAATATAAACGTCATAATAATAATAATAAAAGAGTATTTATATTGCGCAGCCACTATTATATAAATAGTGTACAATCTATCGCGCAATATACTGGATTATAGGTACGACAAATACTAAATTATCCCGAGTGCAGATTTGTTTTTCCGAGGCCGCAGGCCGAGGTGAAATAGATCTGCACGAGGAAAGTAGGTCACGTGGTACTGATCTATCCAGTGACGATGCGTATTTTTCTACCACTATTTACTATAATAATATTCTACTGCGCAAAACAAAATAAATCATACATTTTAGAGAGCATTAGGCCTACTAAGAAGATAAGTCTGAAAAGTTGAGTTTCGAACATAGTAACTGTGGATGATTCCCTAATAAAGAGTGGGAGTGTGCTCCATAATTTGGGAGCTGCATATGTAAATGCTCTATCACCAAGGGTAGACTTTGATTTTCCAGACGGATATTTCAATAATGTGTTATCTTTGGAACTACGGAGGCTGTAAGACGATTGTACTGATGACTTCAATTTCAAGAGATCCTGAATGTAGGCTCGTGCTTTACCATCATTACAAAGTGAGCATGCGAGCAATGGAGGCAATTATGAATTCACTTACCATTTTGAAATCAGGAATGATCAAATGAAGTAATGAAACAGAAGAATGGGTCTGTGTTTTCGATCCGTTTGGCCACCTTGACCGTGAGAGAGGAGAGAGGTTTGATTATTAGTTCGTTTAGGCTGCTGGTCCAAAGTTGAGTCCCCTAAATCAGGATCCGCCCCCAATATTTAAGGCACTGCGATCCATATAGGCGCTAACCCATTCGACGAATCATGTTGTGCGCGATTTGCTCCAACGATCCACAATAGAAAAAGGGAGAGAGAAAAAAAAATATCAAGGGAGAGGGTAAACCGACCAGCCCCCGGCGCGAAGCGACGGGAACTGACGAGCCAGTAGACATATTTGGTGAAGGTTTGAAAATATCTATACATGACCACAAATTTCGTGGTCAAAAATACCTTATTTGAATTCATACTCACATTGAATCAAATCTTTGGAATTTTTTCCTCGATTTGATGACATCTGCGAATGTTTCACACGAAGTAATCAGGAAAATCAGGAAAATTGAGTCCATCCACGTATATTTCTCCGTGCGTGCGCTGTCTTCGCCACAGAATTAAATACGTCTTCGCACAGTAAAATGACGTCATAGAAAATGGCAGCGATGGCACCAACACTCTGAGAAGAGACAGGGCCAATGGAAAATTCATTTTGGTAAGTCAAAAAGCTCTTATATAATTCACTTTTTCAACGGCCGTATCTTGAAATATCATACATGCCGTTGAATTACATTTGAACATTAGATTCATCATATTAATCAGTATAATCACCTGATCGCTCATCATCGCTGGTTATTTCACTGTAAAAGGAGGTGGTGGAAGTACAGCCCCGTCGCCTTCGGCAACGGGGCTGTGTATAGTTAAGAGAGGGATGCAGGAATAATGAAACAATCAATAGGCTGCTCGCTTCGGTAGGCCTATTCTAGCAAAATGCTCTCCATCAACAATTTATTTAAGATTCTTGTTTGTTTGGAATTAAAAGAAAAACAAATGTGCCTGCCCTCGAAATGATTTAGTTTCCTTCATTAACACCAGTTTTTAGGGCAGTATCCACCCCTCTGTCTGTCTTGCAACCCCAACACATTATAGGGGGGGGGGGGTCTTGTAGTTTGTGAGTAGTTTTGTACCATAATAATGTGCCTATTGTTGTTTGCGCCCACCCGGGGCCCGGCCGTAAAGCCCCCCCCCCCCCCCCCCCCCGACCCCCCAGAATACGCGCATGTAAGGGTCCCGTCGTCATTCTCTGCCTTTGTTTTGTCACTGTATCTGGCCGTTATTTCCTTGGTGGAAAGTATAAACGAAACATGTAAACAATTTGGGAAGAAAAATAAAATATATTCATGGTTTCTTTATACTAATAATCCCCCTCCAAACATTTCACTTTTGGGGGCATTTGTTCGTTTTTCTTCCCCTTTGTAAGAAAAATAATCGGGTCTGACAGAATATTTATTTTCAAAAAGAGAGTCAAAATTACCTTGGTTATGAAAAGAATAATAAAAACACAAGTAGGCCTATGTAAAATCAAAAGTGTACACATTTCAGCTATGGCAGGGGGGAGGTACCTGACTGTCTCTGTCAGGACATGCTAACTGTCTTTGATGCAGTCTTATCTTGCTTTACAAAAAAAATACACAAAAAAAAAATCTTTAGCATGTTTAGACCCGTTACTCAGAATTATCATTGTTGAGTAGCCTTGCCGAGCTTTTATTTCTTTATTCGACTGGGTCTTATGAATAGAGAATTGTCAATCGATGGATAGAAAAGAAACGAAGCAAATCATTTCTGAATTGATAGTCAGACAGCTTTACTTTTCCTCTTTTTTCTTTTCTTTTCTTTTTTAAATCAGTCGAATGTATTTCTGTTTGCTTTGTCTACGTACAATGGATCTTTGGACAGTAGACGAAAGAATGAACAACACAATCACCTCTTAAAATCAAGGCATTTCTTTTAGGGTTCCGTCACTGAGGTAATTTGATAACGTCCTTGCCCGTTCTTTAAAAAAAAAAAAAAAAAAAAAAAAAAAAAAAAAAAAAAAAAAAAAAAAAAAAAAAAAAAAAAAAAAAAAAAAAAAAAAAAAAAAAAAAGGCTAAACGGGCTTTGGTCGGGTTGGAACTCATAACTTTGCAAATCAATATTTTGAATACGATGCTAGTCCATTCCTAAATAAGTCCTCGTTTCGTCAGTCACGTCTTTATCTCGTCTGCAATCCGTTATTATCCAGTTCAGACCGAGTGAACCGCTCTTTCACTTTATACCGTTCGTAGCACGTCCAAACGTAGCACGTCACAAAGGAGCCTATAATGTAACAAGCTTAGCTTTCAACTTAGGCTCCTTCATATTTCTTTCTTTCTTATGCTACTGATGTCATTCGTTTTATGATTTATCAAATAATGTATAGTATTGAAATGACATATAATTGTTGTTTTTATTATTGTTTGATTGGAATATGTAAATAAACTGAACTGAACTGAACTGAACAAACCTGCACCGTCACGAAAAAGTTAGGTATGTTCGCAGTACGATACGACCTTTCCTTTCAAAGTAAGTTCTTCCCGTTTAAAGTACGTTGTCACTCCGTCAGAGTTTAATTTTAGGACTGGTAGCACCGAGCCATATTTTTTAAAAACATAATATGTTTTAACAAATCGGACTGCCTTTCCGTTCTCTCCGTCCGAGCCCGTCCGCCAAGTTCGTAAACACTATACTGAACTAATTTGGCAAAAGGAAGCAAGTGACAAAAGTGACAATTCCTGTAAAAGAGTAAAATGTATCCGTCATTTATGTCAATGTAATCTCCTAATGTCTTACCTTAAATATTTCAAAGATGGATAAACTTTGAGACATGAAATTTGGACTGCAAAACGATGGCACCACATATTATATGAAAACATTAAAAACCCAAATTTGGTTAGCATGTCACTTTTGCCACTTTGGGCAGTATAAGGTCTCTACTACGTACAATCCGTATGTAAACTGATTGAACCCGTTCGTCAAGAACGTAGTGATAACTAGTTCAGTGTGACGGAGATTATTGCATGCCGTTTTATCAAAAAAATGGAAGTGTGTTGCCGTCCAAGCTCGTCTGCCATGCATTTCTAACAAGATTTTAAGCAGATTGAAATAGGTCTTTAGTACGTCCACTCAGTGTGTACATTATATTAAAAGCCCGTTCTTCAATATTTTCAAGAATATGGTAAGAACTGCAGGCGCGGATCCAAGAAAATCGAATTGAATGCATCTCGGGGGCCCAATTGTCTGGGGACAAAAGCGGCTCTATTTTGAAAATGAAATGAAAATGAAAATGCTCCAAATTTTATTGTCCGGAAATGATATTTATTTTGCCCCTTTTCTCGTGGGCCCGACAGCCGCTGAGCAGCGCCAGAAGGACGTTGCTCTATCCCCCTCTTGTTTAACGCCAAACAGGGAAGCAGCAACTACCATTTTTTTAAACGTCTTTTGGTATGACGCAGCCGGGGCTCGAACCCATGACCTCCCGATTATGAGGCGGACGCTCTATCCACTGAGCCAACGCATCGGTTTGTTTATTTTGTTTACACATGGGCCCGGTAAGTTCATTGTGTGACTCCGGTCTGCGTCCGCTACTGAAACTCGTTCGGCGCGAGGGTGGTATAGGGCAAACCCTTGCACGCTATTTGTTCCCGAGATGGTTATTTTTCGACTTTTTGACCATTTTTGTGTCAAGTGTGTCAGTGGGTTTGTAAATTAAGGTATACATAATGTGTCATATATCACCATAAAAGGTATGAAATTAACTTAATGCAAATGAGGTCAGAAATTCATTTCAAGGTCATATGACGTCACAAGGCTAATTAATATTCATGAAAAAATATAAAATGCATTAAAAATGCTATTTTCAACCATTTAAAAAAAAAAGAGATTTGTCATAGGAGTACAACCAAAAAGTATGTATTTTCTGTTTTTATATTTTCTTGGCTAACTCTGGTGAAAATATCACGAACCTAGCACATAGCTTTCCATATTTTTAGACTTCAAATATTCAGGTCTCAGAAATAGTCTCACAAAAGTTACTGAGCTGATGTAAAATCATACATTTTTATTACCCACCCTCCCACCTTTAAAAATGAAAAATATAAGTTTTTCTTACATTTGTTTTTTTTTATATTGTGTTTCTTCTGTTTTATCAGAGAGATTTTTTAACAAAAGATGTTGCTACGCCTTGGCTACACCAATTCCTTAGTAAAAAATATTACAGGGAATAATTGTACCGTGTGTATTACTGTCCCGTATGTTACCTGACATAGTTTTTAAAACTTGACCTTTGCCAGAAAACTCGAAGTTGTATTAACGTTAAAATATGCCCTCATGTCTCGATCACAGTTCGTGGCCGGGGACCCGTACGGCGAGGGAATCAGTCGTTTTGATAATTTCTCTACAGTGCGGTTCCAAATTTTTTTTCGCACGAGATTTACCCTCAGAGCGACTTGGATAGAGACCACTATTGTGTCATATCTCCTTTCCCCACAAGCTTCTATTCCGGGGTCCGTACGGTGAGTAGGAAAAGACACTCTAAACTTTACGTGCGGTTCCCGGCCGACTCCCTTACGATTTTATGTGCACATCGGAACATTTTCCAGTAGTTATGCTTTAAATGTAGGGGAGCCGGGAAGATCGAGTGTGTGCTCTCGATTTTCCCGGCGTTTTTCGCAATCCAGTAGGCCGTACAAAACCCTTGGAGTCACCAATGGGACCCGAGCGGGTTTCTGCCGGTAGCCGTATAGGTTTCTGCCGGTATCCGAGCGGGCTCCGCCCGTGTTTTTCAGTGAGTCCTCCAAATAAAATATTGACAGGCCTTTTACAATACGGTTACCGTGGGACTGTCCTTCGGCCCCCGCCAGGGCCCCTTAAAGGTTCTTGATGAGACTATACGAGAAGGCTATACTGTCTAGGGCCAGATCTCAAACTCTGGCCTGAAATATACTTTTGTTTATTTATATATATATATTGGGGGGGGGGGGGGCTGTCGCAGGAAAGACCACTTTGGTAGATGTTTATCTAGGATTAAGCATCTCATATCGTTTCCCAATACATGGACCATCAATATCACTTTCAAATGAGTGTAATTTCTCTCCTAATCGGTGTAATGCATGCATGGGTGTACAAAATGAAAATAATATTTTGGATCAAAATTCGTCTCTGAACTGTCGGTTTTATGGATGGATTTTATTTATTCATGTAAGATCTATCCATTTAGAGCTTCTAAAAAAAAAAATAAATAAAAATTCTTGGGGGTCGAACTCAAGTCCTCTGGATGAGAATCTGTTCCTCATACCACTCGGCTAGTATTACTGATACCGACAACTTGATTTTTAATTCAAATGAACCAAACTAGGATATATTAGTGCACATTCAAGGCTTATTTTTAGTAATTAATTTGTAAACGGTTCGGAAAATAAAAATCGCGTGCAGCTCAAACAGAATTTATCAAAACGACTAATACAGTACGTCGTCCGGGTCCCGCGGAAAGTACTGTGATCGCCCCATGTTTATTACCCCTTTAAAGACCGTTGACGGAGTAAATACAACCTTACATCGATTGAAAGCTAAGTAGGCGTATAACATAAATACCCCCAAAATAAATTAAATTTTTCATAACAGTATTCATAAAAAGATGATCGAACCTCAACCAGGCCATCCCTCCCAAGTACTTGTAAAAGTACCCCTATTATATAATGCGGCTGATGACGTCAAAGAAGTTTAAGGGAATGCTGCTGCCAGGCATGATTGGGTTTCGTCTTTAGAAAACACGTTTGTATTGCTATGTCAAGAACAATAGAATTCTAGCACACATGGGGGTCTATTGTTCTGACATAGCAATAAAAAACGTGTTTTCTAAAGCCGAAAACCCTATCATGCCTGGCAGCAGCATTCCCTTAAACTTCTTTGACGTCATCAGCCGCATTATATAATATGGGTACTTTTACGAGTACTTGGAGGGATGGCCTGGTTGAAGGTCGATCACCTTTTAATGAAATACTTTCTAAATGGAAGATAAAAAATGCTTAAATTGGAATTTTTGTATTAGGAAGAAAATATTAGCTTCGTTTTATAGGTAATTTGGTTTTGCAAATCAAAAATTTGAAAAACACCATTGTTTGCAGTCCCGTTTGTTACCGACGAATAAATCAGGCCCGTAACTAGGGGTTCAAACCCTCCCCCCACCCCCCCCCCCCCCGCTTGGTTGAGCAAAAAAGCTCCGCTTGACCAATAAATAATAAAACAAAAAAAAGAATAAAAATGGATTGAGAGAGAGAAAAAAGATAAGATCACGTAAAGAACGACCTTAACCTATTATAGTACTAATAGTACTCTTCTGGAGGGCCGAAGACAGAAAAATCTTTAACACCTTACCCCCCCCACCCCGCTTATCGTGGGACCAGCGTGACGTGAAAATTTTGAAATGTCCTTTTCACGCTCGCCCGGCGTGACGTGAAATTTTTTTGATGTACCTTTTGTCCACTTTTGCAGATTTCGAACCCTCCCGCCTAGTTACGGGCCTGTAAATGATCATAAATTAATTATGAATTGAGTTATTACAACTATTTTTTTAAAAATGTTTTTGTTGAACATTCTTAGTACCTTCAGGAATATACCAAAGGATTGAGATTTCATTTAAGATTTTTCAAACAAGCCCTATTTTGGGCTCTGAATGTCCCGTTTGTTAGCGCGCAAAATAGCTTGGACTTGCCTGATATTAAGCTTTCGGACATATTATATCCGGCCTTCGTCAAGCCTACAAAATGAAAGAAAATTATCAGAAAAGAGCATGAGTTGCTGTCGATAATCAGAACTTATGATTGTCTGCATTGCAACAACTAATATTTGTTTCCGATTTTATGAATCAAAACACTTGAGATATACCAAATTTTACAAAATATACAAATAGGCCAAATTTAAAACTAGCAAATGGATAATCATCGTTGAATTAGAGAAATATCTTGAATTATTTTGGCATACAATATCTAAAGATAATTGTCTAATTCAAAGATGATTATCCAACTACTAGTTATAAATTTGGCACATATTGATTTTTTTGGCTCTGCCTCTCCACTTGTCCTACAAACAAAGTAAAGGAGAATGTGAAACGAACATAAGCTGAATGAATCAGTTTACAATCAAATGCTGAAAAATATATTATGTCAAGTTTAGAGATGATGCTTCATAAATTCAATTCAATTAAAAGTTATAATACAATATACTATTACAATTCTATTCTTGGCCTACTTGGTACATCGAAAAGAGGGAAACCCAAGTTGGATGTCCAAATTATTACAACCCAACTGGTGATTATGAAGTTGATATCACTGCAGTAAAGTGCAACTCATTACCAATTCTAATGATAACTCTCTCAGCAGTCAAACGGGGATCCAGCCCCCCCC
>CALNVZ010003434.1:18519045-18580902 GCA_940671915.1 Paracentrotus lividus | reverse complement strand
ATTAAAGGTTTTAAAAGTTCACAGAAATTTGAAGGTAAAATTCTTGTTAAAACAACCTATTTAATACGTCTAGATCTATGCCAGGTCACACATATGACCTGTCACACACATGACCCCTGGTGCAAGTATCACTGACAATTTTTGTCTTTGCTTGGTCTTGGAAAACCCAACTTAAAAACAAAAAAACAAACAAACACGGAAGATCATTCAAATTGAAGGCTTACAATAAAACAACTGATATGGTTTTCTCTAATTTGTGTGTTTTCACATATCCACTTCGAATAAAAGGCTCATCGCTTGTGCCCAAACATGATGCCCGCCCCCCCCCCCTCTTTTTTGACAAATCTTATCTTCTCGATCTTATGATCATCATGCATCAAGCAAAGTGTCTGAAATCATAGACTACATTTAACAATTGATTGGCGTGGAAACCGAACGCCCGCGATCGAACTGAAGTGACGAATCTCCTTTAACAACTCCTAAAAGTTGTATGGTAAGCAACGTTACGCGTTTAAAATTTATTTTCAAGAAAATATGTAGCCGCATCATCATACAACAGCAATAAGATTTGTACTTAGACTTAATACGCATATTTACTATCACTGTAAACTAATGATAAGTCTATTTCACAAACGTAATCTTATCCTAATGGGACTGGGTATTCTTGTTTCAATGTCAACGGGGCCGAACGGGCTAGTCTAATGGTAAAGCTTAGCTGCATTTCTGAATGCGGCATCAGAGCCTGAACCAGTATGGTGTGTATGGTGAGAGTGCCTAAATCTGCGCAGTGCCTATGTCTGCGCACCTACGAAAATGCGCGAATTTTATAGAACAAAACCCCTAACTAATAATAATATCAACCTGCAATATTATTATTAACCTCAACAATTCATTTTGATTTAAAAAAAATTGCGAAAAAAATTGATTAAAAATGGTTTTCAGCAAGTTGTAACAGTTAGATCTATTTGCTACCCTGAAAATTTCAACCATTCTCTAAAGTAAAAGTGAACGTCAAAAAGTTACGTACGCTTGATTTGCATGCAAAATGAGTTAGTCACAGTGCGCAGACATGGGCACTATTCAATTCTAGTACTTTTCTACAACACAAAATGACAGCTCTTTCGAAAAATCGTAAAAAAACATTGTTCTTGTAAATGATTTCTTGCAATTTTTTGCTTCATTGATCAATAGAATATGAAGAATGGAATAATACTGATGAATCTCAAAATAATACTTGACTTTTTATTGAAATTGAGATCAAATTTTAGGTGCACACCTTGGGCACCGCCATCATACTGCATGATACTGAGGGATGTGCATATATTCCTTTAACCACTTGACTGCTGCATGGTGCTAATTGCACAGTACGGGGATGACCAGCGTGGCGCTGGTGTGTCAAAACAGACAAAGCAAAGCTTAACGTGAGGATATTGTGGTCCACGCACAGTATTCAAATGCTACATGTAAGCACGTAATTATTACATGGTCTGCAGCCAAGTGGTTAAATGATTTATTTAATGTCTTAAAATTCATTATCATCATATTCATACTTCTTTTTCTCTTCACTTTTTTACGCTTTTGATCTGTAGAATATTTTCGAACATTTTGTCTAAAAATACTACAAAAAGATTGCTTTTCAAATGGGGGTCAAAATCGTCTGTCCGGACACACAACCCGTCCGGACATACAACAACTGGGTATACTAGCTATATGACTATGAGTACGATGTCAATAGATATCGACTCTAAATTGAAGCCCTCCTATATTTCTATGTAACTTAGTTATAAATATTTATCAGAGAATTGGTTCTCAATCAATTTGATTTCACTATCATGAAAAGAAAAATAAAATACACTCCCAATTTTTGGCCGATCAGTAGAAAACCCTATGGAGTGCAAGCCGTTAGACTTCACACTAAAATCTTACCACAGTCCCGACATGGCTTTGCTGCCTAAACATTAGATCTGAAGAAAAATATTGGGTGAGTCGAGGACTGTTTTAATATATGCTTTAATCGTAGAGATGTTAAGGCCTACATGTTCGGAGATGCCAGTTTCATAACATTGAAGGGGCGACTTAGCCTTAGAATCTCTTAAATCGTAGATTTATGAAATAGGACCGGGGGGGGGGGGGGGGGGCATCTTGTCTGAATATTTCCTTACGCCTTACCTTCTATTTTTCATGTAGTGACATGAATGAAGGATCATTAAACATGATGTAACATGGAGTGAATGACAACAGAATTCTATAGGCCTACTCTGCTTCAAATCGCAACTCAGAAATGTCCAGCAACCCGTCTCGTGCCCCGACACGTGCCCAGAGCTCTGCCAGAGATGGGGCCACAAGCACTGATCCCAGATCCAGGCGATCTTCAAATCTTAGTCGTAACCATAGTTTCAGGGGCCTCAAAAAGGTTAGTAGAAGAAGACTTAATTAATTAAGGGGGACCACAGGGGATATATATATGTAGACTTTGTGACCCTAGTGTAGGGTCGTCGTGACCTGTTGTACTTGGGTTGGGGTTAGGGTATCCTGCAAAATGCAATCCTAGGGTCAACGTTACCCGGTGTTGACCCTCTGGTCTATCAACCCTGCAGTCTATAGGGCTGTAAACAAGTAGTTAATGGTGGGGGAGGGGCAGTTGTCTTCATTTAAAAAAGATCTTTAAAAAGTAAGAGGAAAAAACTTTTCATTTCCTCAGAAGAGACTCCTGGGGCCGGTTTCACAAAGAGTTAAGTTTGAAAGTCACAATATTAGTTGCATGGCATTTGCCTATTAATGCTGAATTGGTCTGATCAAGAGTAGGAAATGCTTGATATTGGGAAGTCTATCAATGAGATTACGTTCTAAATACCAGATGTGAGTGAAATTTAAGTTTGACTTAAACTTCGCTCTGTGAGAAATTCTTTGAATACTAATTGGAATGCCACATAAATTCATCTCTAAGGTACATTATCAACCAGTGGTGAAAGTAGCTAGAAGTTTGAAATGTTTTTTGCAACTGAAATTGTATTGAAAATTTGAAGAAAAAAAAAAAATATTTTGATAGATATTCATAAAGCAAATAACAATAATAATGATTGACCATTGCTATTTTGCTATTGACTGCAAACCTTTGTGTTACAGACAACTGTAGAATACCGGTACTGTTTGTAATCTCTAATACCTTATTTAATAATTTGCTCGCATACATGAATGTAAGAGAGCCCACCCATGCACGCGCAGTCTCAAATGTGGCTACTGTGAAGAAAGATTTAAGAGAAGTTAAATTACTGTTGAACATGGGAGGGAGATGAGGGCATATAATATCCCCCTTGTATTATTCATAAAATGAAGATCAAACTTCAAAGGTTAATTTCTCGTTTAATCTTTCTATTTTCGTCTTTCAGGCACATTATAGACCAATGGTAACGGTAGCTCGAAGTCGGAGTGTAAGTGGCAGCTCAAGAGCCACTACCGCAGAGCCTCCCGGACCCAGTAGAAGAGAAACACTCCAACAAGATCAGCTCAGCACCATTGATGAAACTAGATCTGACTCGGATTCAATAATCACAGCAGTAAGTCTGGATTGTAATCCAATTCTGATTTCAGTTACGGAAAAGTTTTTTTTCTTCATTTCAATGCATGTTAGGACATGATGCTAACATGTATGGGTACCATCACCTACATTATACTTTAAACAGTTTTGAGTGTTGATTTTAAAGTCTAAATTTTTTTTTTCTTGATTTACATACATAATTTTAATCTTTATGATGTAGATAATGCAGATTATTACCTGTATAAGGCGTTTTGGAGACAAGATATAAGCGCGTATTTTGTCTGCCTAATTGATTTTGATAACAAAAATTACGTCACAATGGCTCAGTTTTACTACAACGGGCCGTAATATTCATACTCCCCTCGTCCGCGATTCTCTATTGGGTTTGTGTACAAAATTGCCGGTCCGTATTTTGTCTGGTCAGGGGTTTTACGCGTAATTGTAAGAAGATGATGCGCGTTAAGGTACAAAAAAAGAGCAAGACAATAGATACGCACAGAAGCATTATTGCGTCATAATGGTTTAGCATCATGTAAAACAAAAATACGCGCCTGAATAACTACGTCACAATGGTTCAACTCAGAATGCTGAAGAAAAAAAGAAAAGAAAAACATCCCATGACAAAATACCCAGTTTAAATCAAGCAAACTTATTTTATTCTCTTTAAAATGTGGCTAATTCAGTTGAACAGGTAATAATAATAATATTGACTGGCTTTACCTTCGGGTGATACCTCCTATATTTCCCTCACAAGACCCATATTGCCCTCGTCTCCAACTCGAGGCAATATGAGACTTGTTTGGGAAATATCTGCGGTATCTCCCTCAAGGCCAGTCAATATTATATAATTATTTCATTCAATAAATTTATTTGGTTTGATATCATATTATTGATATATGTGAATGGCTGATATCAGTTTCCATACTACAAAACAGAAGTACTAGAATTCTGCCCCATAATTCAATGATCGAACTGTAGGGTTATGTATTGTAAATTGAGATGTACAGAGTGACTTGAATTTTGCTGAATGTTAGGCAAACTACCATGCATGTACACATGTAGCTGCATGAAATGAAATATTGTTCCATCCCAAACTTGTATTGCAACTAGCTAGATAAAACAGACGTAAAACTGATACTTTGTACTCTTTTGATGGAACATTAACTCTGTGCTCTTAGGAACAGTAGGATGGGGGCATGTAGAATAACACCAAAATAAAATCAAGATTCTTACTTGTGTGTGACAAGTATTGGGTGTTCATCATTCATTTTCATGCACCCTATATGTACCTGAACGTCTCTTCCAGTCAGAAGTAATACCAAATTTTAGCTACATGGATGATTGAAAATCGGTTTTTAATCACATATAGAGGTCAAATCATCACAAGAAGCGATGAGCAGAATTTATCTTTCCCCACTATTTTTTTTTCAAAATCTTTCCTTCAGTTGACCAGTGATATCCCGAAGCCCCGCTACACCTACAACCCACCCGTTGACGACATGGCAGCCAGTGAGATGAACATTGTTACACAGTATCTAGACGATGCTTTTGTCCAAGCTCATATGCTGTCGCTATGTCAGGGACTACTAGTCAACCCTAACCTACCCTACAATCCTTACCCAGCTTTCCTAAAGCGACTACGACACCTGGCAGAAGCGTAAGTCCTGTGAGATCTCTAGAACAGGTCTTTAAAAAAAAAAATTAATAAAAAAAAATCTGGAACTCAAATTTGGGCCCTGATAATTTGTTGTTTGCTTTTTAATTATTATTGACTTTCATACTATTGGCAAGTTCATTTCCTCTTTTTAATGATACTATATAATCTGATCCAATTGAAGTTTCTATTTAAATCCATGTACTCGTAACAAGTTGTATAGTTTGTATGTACATTTATATGTGGAATTAATACCTAATACACAACTACTATAACTGATACCAAAACTTACAGTAAGGCAATAAATAACATTTTGTGCTTTGACATGAATTTGAACCTTTTCATTTCCCCAGGTGTTATAAGTTGAATAACAAATTTAATTAATTGTGCTATTTAATTTGCCCACATGTAATTGCATATCATCGCTGGTTGAAAATCAGTTAAGATATTTCCACTGTTATTTCCCAATTCTGTCAACTGCGTATTCCATTTACTTTCTCAGATTCCACATGCACCGAGAATCAGCCGAGTCCATCGCTGCTGTCCTCACCAACCCTTTACAGAAGACCAGTACACCCGTCATATGGGGTGTCAAAGGTCATACGAACGTCTGGGGCTTGAAGGACATTGTCAATGCTGTTGACCCAAAGGTCATAGGTGATTATTCCTGGCTGCTTTCCTCCGTGCCTCCTCCACAGATAGCTCAGGTAGAGGACAGTGGTGTGAAGGTAGGTCATGCCTCGCTTATAACTGGATCAAATAAAACTTTGGGTATGTATACCCAGTTATTGGGTGTCCGGACGGGTTGGGGGTCCGGATACTCAATTTTAATTATCCATTTGAAAGGGTTTACAAGCAATGTTTTTGCAGTATTTTAGCACAAAATGTCAGAAAATATTTTGGAAAACAAATATTGATGATGAAAAGGAGTATTCAAAATATATATTTTTGGCTGAATCCTGAGACAAAAAACCATGCTCCATTTTTGTTAAGTGTCCGGACACCCAACCCCCCATCCTACTGCTTGTAAGAAACCACCCTGCAAAAATAGGCAGAGTGGCTGTTTTTTACTCGCTCTATGGGCCCGGAGCATAATCGTTGGTGGCTGATAAAATTTTGTATCTAAAGAAATGCCAAATGTTACGAAGAGCGAGAAAACATGGTGACCAACGTACTATGACATCACTTAATTGATTTAAACCTGGAGGTAAGGTGGTTTTCACCAAAATTTGAGATTTTATCATCCCACTGACGATATGAAGCCTGGTTTACACATCTCTTTTGGCCATACAACTTGTACAAAACAAGTTTTGCCCTTTTTCTCACAAATCGCTCTGTACTAAAATTAGGCTTAATCAGCTGTTTTTCTCTTGCCGTTAGGGCTCTGAAGTGATTAATGATTCATGCTTTTCTGTACCCCTATTGTATAATACTGATCAGTTGAGAACACAATAGTACCATAATTGTGTATTACTGCTGATATTCCAGGCATCTCTTGTAACTAAGAGTCATAATTTGCCGAGAAGTCCACCCTGGAATTTAGAATTTAGCTGATTTTAAAAACAGTTACCAAATTAAACTTTAATTTTTCGTAACTTTGTTGTTTTGTGATAGATAAAGAACAAATCTGCTTTTTAAAAAAGCAATTGAACTCCAGCATTGACTTTTCCCTTTAAAATGCCTGGTAGTAACTTTTTTATGCCTCCGCCACCGAAGGTGGTGCCGGAGGCATTATGTTTTCAGGTTGTCCGTCCGTCCGTCCCGTTTTCGTTCTCGCGATAAACTTAAAGTCCTAGACCGGACCGACAAATGAAATAGCCAAAAACGAAAGCTAATATGCTATATAATACAACAATTCCAAATTAAGGCGTTTTTATTCCATCTAGAAAGTATTTAATTAAAAGATGACCGAACCTCAAACCAGGCCACCCCTCCCGAATACTTGTAAAATTACCCCTAATTTAAAAGTGCGAGTGATGACGTCAAAAAATGTTAATGGATGCTACAGCAGTCCTGCGGCTTGCCAAGATTGCCTTTTGCCTTTAGAAAACACGTTTGTATTGCTATTGTCAGGACAATAGACGCCCTGTGAGCTAGAATTTATTGTTATGAAATGAAAGGGCAAAGTCAATCATGCCTGGCCACAGGACTGCTGTAGATTCCATTAACATTTTTGACGTCATCACCTCGCACTTTTAAATTAGGGTAATTTTACAAGTATTTCGGGAGGGATGGCCTGGTTGAGGTTCGGTCATCTTTTTAATTAAATACTTTCTTAGTGGACAATAAAAACGCTTTAATTTGGAATTGTTGTATTATATAGCATATTAGCTTTCGTTTTTGGCTATTTCATTTGTCGGTCCAGTCTGGACTTTAAGAAACCGTTTGACCGATGCACTTTCAAACTTGGATCATGTATGCATTATGGTAGGGACAATGATCTGATTAGACTTTGGGTCATTAGGTCAAAGGTCATAGAAGGTCATTTATGCATGAAAATGGCTCGTTCTCGCCATAACTTAAAAACCGTTTGACGGGTCAACTTCAACTTGGGTAATGTGTGCCTATGGGAGGGGCAATGAACTGATTAGATTTTAGGGTCATGAGGTCAAAGGTCAGAAGGTCACAGATGTCATTGTATACATGAAAATGGTTCGTTCTCGCAATAACTTAAAACGGTTGACGGGTCAACTTCAAACTTTGGATCATGTATGCATATGGTAGGGA
Organism: Paracentrotus lividus; assembly: GCA_940671915.1. Classification (NCBI taxonomy): domain Eukaryota; kingdom Metazoa; phylum Echinodermata; class Echinoidea; order Camarodonta; family Echinidae; genus Paracentrotus; species Paracentrotus lividus. Next base: position 18,572,983 of record CALNVZ010003434.1, on the reverse strand, counting down.
CAATGAACTGATTAGAATTGGGGTCATGAGGTCAAAGGTCACAGAGGTCATTGTGTACATGAAAATGGCTCGTTCTTGCGATAACTTAAGAACCGTTTGAGGGATAAACTTGAAACTTGGGTCATATGTGCATATATGAGGGTCAATAAACTTATTAGATTTTGGGTCATGAGGTCAAAGGTCACAGAGTCATTGTGTACGTGAAAATGGCTCTCGTTCTTGCGAATAACTAAGAACCGTTTGAGGATCAACTTCAAACTTGGATCATATTTACATATGGAGGGACAATGAACTTATCAGATTTTGGGGTCATGAGGTCAAAGGTCACAGAGGTCTTGTGTTAATGAAAATGCTTGTTTCGCAATAACTTTAAAAACGTTTGAGGACAATTTCAAACTTGGGTCATATGTTGCATATGGGACGGACAATAAACTGATTAGAATTTAGAGTCATGAGGTCAAAGTTCAAAGGCCACAGAGGACATTGTGTACGTGAAAATGCTTGTTCTTGGATAACTAGAAACAGTTGATGGTGAACATAACTTTGGGTCATGTGTGCATATGGTAGGGACAATGATTTATTATAATTTTGAGGTCATGAAGTAAAGGTCAAGGGTCACAGACGTCATTGTATACATGAATGGCACGTTCTTGCTTGTAACTTCTGAACGTTTTATGGATCAACTTCAAACTTGGGTCATGTGGGAGGAAAGATGAACTGATTAGATTTTTTGAGGTCAGACATCAAGGTCACTGGTTATTTATTGTAAATGACTCGTTTGGCAATTCTGAAGGACCTTTGACAGATCAACTTAAACATGTTTATCCTTTTTATTACATCAGCTAGCCATCCTTCCTGAGTTGGAAATAATTCTGATGATACAACTTTAATAGATTTGGGGTCAAATCTCAAAGATGTCATGGTATAAATGGATGTAAATACTCACATGCGTCATGCCTTTTTTTTCCGATGTGGCAATACGGAGGCATGCCTTCCGACCGTGCGCGGTCGAAGATTCATCTAGTTTTTTTCTTCAGAAATGCCAGTTGCAATATGTAATGTTACTTTCTGAATTAATCACTGGTACACACTTTAAATACTCTATTTCCCTGAATGGTTAAAATGTAAAAATCTAACTAGAAATTCAGATAATCATTCAAATGATCCTTATGTAGTGGAATTTTATGAAACTATTTTTTATAGGAAATAACATTCTCAGACACATTATATACTACAAAAAAAAGAGCTTCATAGGAGTTGGAACTTTTTAGTCTTTATAAATGATGATGAAAGTGTCAAAATATTTATTTTAACCCCATAGTACATTGTTATTAACACAATTTTACGATGTGCGCAAACATAATTTATGATTAGGATTTGTTGTATTGTCTTTTATTAGGGGGACATATTGCTAGCTCTGACTGGTCCTGCAGTTTTCAGTGGGACATTCTACCCTGACCCATCTACTATTGATTTCAGTTTAGAGTTCATGATGTATGGGACCAGACTGGATACGGTAAGACTTATAGATAGACATGGATCTAGGGAGGTTAGGCTGGGGCAGGGGCCCTGCCACTCTGCTAAAAATGGGGGTGGGAAGGACCTCGTGTCAAATTCTTAATCTACTCATGTAATGCAGACTATTTATTAGATAATCTTAGGTTTGGTGTATTTTTTAGAGTAGAGTTTTAGTGGTCTAGTGGATATTTTTTCTTTTACAAGACTGGATTGCAAGGGTGGTGTTATGATTATAAATATGATTAGTATAGCACCCAAGAACATGTTTCAGTAGTTTCTAAAGTTATTCATAACTTTACAAATGACTTGGCGAAACACCACATAGGATTCAAATGTTTGCTATGGTACTACATATGTGATGTTTACATGCTCAGAAGAATAACCCAAGGGGTGTTTCACAAAAAGTTACGCCTGACTTCAAGTCACACTTAACTTCCAAGCGCATCCTGTATTTAGTGTGCAATATCATTAACAGACTTTAGAAATGCATCCTTGAGCATGAAGTGACCAATGAGGTGAGGTACAATATACATGTACTGCATGCAACTGAGTATTTCAAGTGTGATTTAATTTATGTGTAACTCTTTGTGAGACACCGTAAGAGTAAATAAATATGAAATCAATTTTACTGTGTAAGTACAAAAATTTGCCTACATATATTTTAGCAACCTTGGTGTATGGTGGGGGAGGGTATATATGGGTGAGAAAATTGCATGAGAGCGTTATTTCAAGAGTTTTTAAAAACTTATCGTTACTACTATACCTAAATAGCCAAACATTGCAGGAGAAAATAAAAATACCACAAAAATTTCCTCTACCGTAATTATAATCATCATCTGCTTTGTTGTCATTCAGGCTCTGAGAGTGTTTTCCAAGACATTGAGAGAAGATGTAAGAAGAACAACGTCCAGCAAATGCCCACATATCTTTCTTGGTAAGTGTTTCAACCCATAATAGATTAATATTATTTGAATATTCATATTATTTGAATGTTCATGATATTTGAATATTCATGATAATTCATATTATTCTTAAATGACCCCTTTTATTCCCTTTCTCCTCTCTCTAGAGGCCTTCCTTACCTGTATTTTGGCTTACTGTAGGCCTACATGTTCGTCATTTTGTTTCTGATAAAGATTTTGCTAGGATCGAAAGCTCATGCAGGCTTTTTTTTACTCAATCTTCCTCCACTAGCTCTCTTTTATTGGATAAGGATTTTCAGCAGTTACTTTTTTTGCAATATTCATAAGGAATACACTTTGATATTTTCAAGCAACCACATATTGCTGTAATGATTGGTGAGGGTTTTGAAATTGGAATAATTATGAAGATATATTACAGTAGCCACGTATGTATCTAATCCCATCCACTTCACAAGTGTTCTTTGGTAAGGCACTAATCTACCTCTGCCTCGCTTGACCCAGGTGAAGTACATGGGTACTGGTGGAAGATATTCCTTGAATGCTGTGTGCACCGTATCAAGGTAGCCTTGCTACATGTAAGCTGGATAATTAGTCAACAGAAATGTAGGAAGAATACGCTATGAAGTGCCATAGAAAAGTTATTTACAGATATTATTTGATTATGATTGAGATGTAGGGTTTTAGCGCTGAGGCATAGATATTTGTTGACGTCCTTCAAGGTAGCCGCAGACAGCCAAAATGTCAAATCTCATTTTTAACATGTATGCCTATGAAAACAGTCCAATATTTTAAATTTTGGATTCAGGAATGCTGATGTGAGAAATTGCACTGTGTACAATTACTTGTGCCTTTATGATATGCATGCAAGCTCATCCATTGTTGTAGGAATAATGGTCGTAGAGAAACTTTTGTATCATTTATCCCCGTAAAGGAATTGTAACAACTGTTAACGACAAGCCCACCCTATGGGACAAGAAGAAAGTAGAGAGTGAGAAGGATGCGTTCTTTGCTGCTGTAGAACAAGCCGTCCGCAATCGTAACCCTCCGTCCATGAAGGTAAGTTTAATCCGAAGGCAGGGCCGGATCCAGCATTCACTGTAACTAAAGATTGTATGTGCCAAATTGTCTGGAGACAATAATGGTTCTGTTATGTTTGGGCATGGGCCCATACAATCTTTTGAGTAAGCTGAGGCTGGATCCACTCCTGGAAGGACATAATTTTCCAAAGGAACATGATCTAAATGAATCCTGTTTGCATTTTCCTTCTTATCAAGTCTTTCTCTATCAAGTCTTTTGAAGAAAAAAACAAACAACAGTGATTAAGTAAATGTACATTAAAAGAAAACTTTCAATTTTTCAACATTTTATATTCCATAAAAATTGCATGTCACAACTCCACAATTTCAAGGGAGACATTACAACCGCATACATGTAGGTGATACTGTGACCTACATTCCTCTTTCTTTATGGATTCAGTGTTCATTTCCTAAGAAGTCAAAATAATTCGGTTGTAAATTTCATCCTGCTTGAAAGTAAATTTCACTCTTTGATTGACAGGTGGAATGTTTATAATTAATTTGCTTGTGGATTTCTCGTTGATTTCATGGAACTCAAATTCATTGCTGGTAAATTACACTTCATTAGTGATCCACCTGTGTCTTGTAAATTACAAGATTCCTATTAATATATGATGGCCACTTCTCTCTTTTGCTTGAACTTGTTCATGTCTGTACTGGGTCAGAAGGGTGATAACATACGAAAAGTACATAAACTTGAAGTCATATCTATTGTCCAGAGTAACAAAGAATATCTTGCTATTCTACATAATTCTGCTGTCTCTCATCACAGGTTATTTTTGCTCTGAATGAAGAATCTAGAGGGTATAGAAAGGGAACCAAGAAATACATTTTCCACTTCATCGAGACGGACAAGGATACAGGAGTTGAAAGGTAAAAGTTTCTTGACTTGAAGCAAATATCCATTATTGGTCTTCATCCAATTTGTCTAATTCCCATCTACAATGCAGTCCCATCCCACATGGAGGGTGTTTAACCAAACCTTTTTTGTTGTTTGTAATGTTACAAATTACTTCACAAACGACTGGAGCGTGTTCTTGGGTGATATGCTGATCACAATAGCTTACATATGACTTGATGAAACAAAGATGTGGTCTAATATTGCCACTTAGCCCATTTAACATTTTGTTTAATTCCCCTTTACGTTACACCAAATTCATATGATATACACTTAATCTTGATATATTTGTTTACATGAATTGGTAATGACCCAAATTGTCATGTGATGAAATGGGAAAATGTAAGAAGACGAAAGGGCAATTAGACCATCAGGACGGATGAGTATGACATGTAGACCGATTGATATTGTAACCAAACAGCAATTACACCAAATTGATAGTAAACCAAATGTATAAACCAAATATTTTTATCATTGATTTTATGAAATCTGAAATAACTTGACTTATTTCCAATGCAATACAATGCAATGCAACATCAAATAATTCCCAGTTGTGTTGAAATGAATTGCATTACATGTAGAACAAAAGTGACAGAGTAGAATACTTACAACTTTCTCATATTTTATCAGATTACCATTAAACATGAAATATACGATAGATCTTACAATTGATTTCAATAATTGTAAATTTATAGAAAACTAATCTTCCAGTCTAAAAATCTAATCTTCCAGTAAAGGGGAAAAATGGTGAACCACTTAAAACACCAGAAGAGGTAGAACTAAGATGGGTGGAACACTTCAAAGAAATTCTAAATCAACCGTCTCCAGAAGAGGAAAATCGATATAAATACAGCAGAGACAGAAGATTGGACTATCACACTGATGAGGTACTATAGAAAGATCAAAGTGCCCTCAGAGACTTAAAAACAACAAGGCACCTGGACTAGATGGAATTCACCCAGAAATGCTAAATATTTGGATGAGACTGCAATAGCAGAGCTATGCACCTTTGCAACCTGAATATGGCAACATTGAAAAATACCCAAAGAATGGCAAACAGGGATGATAGTAAGGCTAGCAAAAAAGGGTGATCTAACGAACTGTGCAAACTGGAGGGGAGTGACACTTCTAGCTGTTAAGGCAAAGTCATGGCAAGTGTGGTTACTGGGAAGAATCTACAAGTAGTGGACACACAACTCAGAGAGCAACAGTTTGGGTTCGTGAGGTGCTCCTTGTACAAGGTGCAATACATTACTATAAAGAGAGTGATAGAGATGACAAGAGATTCCAGCAATCACTGTTCATCATGTTTGTCGCTTCAAACAGGATTTGATAGCGTGAACAGAAGAGTAATGTGGTCAATTGTTAAATCCTATGGAATTCCGGACAAAATTATTGGGATCATGAAGCTTTTTACTCAGACAGTAAGAGCTGCATCCAGATGGAAAAGGGGAACACTGAATCATTTGAAATTACCACAGGAGTCAACAAGGGGACATTTCTATCACCCTTCCTGTTCCTCCTCGTCATCGACTACGGAATGAGACATGTAGAACAACAGCAAAACAGGTATCCCGTATGGACAAAGCAAACTGTTGATCTTGACTTTTGCTGACGACATCGCAACTTTTCGACCAAACCAAGATAATCTACAAATATGTACAGGATAAAACACAGGAAAATAATGAACAAGATTGGTCTAAGATTCAACCGGAAGAAATGTTAGGTAATGGAAATAGGCCAGAACACAACTCAAGTAACATAGATGGTGAGGAATAGAGAAGGCTAAACTCATTTAATACCTTGGTAGCACAATAAGTAACAATGGAAAAGCTCAGAGGAGATTTACCGAAGGATCGGCAAGGCGCAAGCAATGTTTGGGAGCATGTATGCTGTCTGGAAAGCAAAGAACATCCGAATGCAAACCAAAGTGAGGGTGTATGAAGCCACCATCTTATCAATCCTCCTTTATGCCAGTGAAACCTGGGAAATGACAGTAAGAGACAGGCAAAGGCTGGATGCTTTCCATCACAAATGTTTACGGAAGGATCTTAAATATCTCATGGAGGGACCACATTACAAACGAAGATGTAAGGAACCAATCAAACCATAAGTTGCTCAGCCAAATAATTGCAAAACGAAGGCTGAACATGGCTTGGTCACGTCCTAAGGATGCCAGAAAGCAGCATTGTCAGGCACGGCCATAACGTGGAAACCAGAAGGAGGAAAAGGAAAAGAGGGAGACCACATCTGACATGGTGAGAAACAATTAAAAGAGACCTCACTGATCGAGACACAAACTTGGAACGAAGCAGTCCTCGTCGCCCAGGATCGACGCCAGTGGCGGACCCTTGCGGATCAATGTCCACATGTGGATGGAACGAGCTAAGGTCTAAGGTAATGTATATAGAGTCACAATCAAATTATCATAAGATTAATTGTATCTTTTTTGTGTTACAGGGCAGTGTTTTTTTTTCTACAGAACTCATTAAACCAACTTTTTATGTTACTCATATGCAAATTTGACAACTGTACAAATATGTGTATTATTGCATTTTATTACCTTACAGTAATTTATTCTTCTTTATAAAACTCAGGTTCAGCAGCTTTTCCGAGCACCCCTATGTGACTCTCTTCTCCTCCATCTTCCTGAGAAAAGCAGACGCAGAAGCTTATGTTGCTGGATTTAAAAGGTATCATGACCCGACGGGACGTGGGACCACTAGGTCAACGGCTAGGGATGGAGGCGCTAGTCGGAACCAGTCATTCACTAGACGAGGAAGGAGAGAGGAACCAACACAGAAGCAACCTTCTCTGACAACCATGGCGGAAGAAATCAAAGAACCTGTGAGGTAAAATTATGTGAAGTCCACAAAATTTCTGTACATTAATGTTTGTTTATGTGCCAGACCTGTCTATTTCCACCCAGGACATATATGTAATAGTAGCAGTACATTGTTGTTGTTTTTCTTGCTTATGTTGCATGCTCAAGTGGTAGGGCAAATTTAAAGATATGCGTATATATAAGCTTGCCTTCTTATCATGTTGTAAAGGGGTGACTTTTGGTAGAGGAGTGTGTGGCGCCAGTTTAAGACCCTGTGACTGTGTGTTTAATAGGTGCTCAATGCACAAAAATTACACCCAAAATTAGCAGTATTTAATTTGTTTTTGTATTTTATTTTCTGTAGAAATTCTTGGGAGAGGGGTCTTGCCAGGCTGAATATCCTGAAAGGAGATGCTGCGACAATTGTCAATATTCTGCTTCTCACTGTACTTATGGACAGGTAATATAAAAAGACATTTTTAAATACAGTCCACTCCCATTATTTAAGGTGTTTAGGAGCACATCAATTACTTCTTTATGTATCCCTTTAAGTGAAGATTGTGTTGTTGTTTGTTTAGTTTTTACAGTGCTGTCATTCATATGTGGATAGTTAGGCTATATCAGTTGCATTTTTTGAAAAAAAAACCCAAAGAATTTTACTTAATTTGTTCTTTTTTTTAAAGACAAAACCGTATCGTAAACAAGGACTTGATTCATTGGAATCAGGAAATTCGCAGCAATATATCTGTCATATTCATATGCCCATGAGATTAAGAAAAAAGAAGATATAGGGGGCCATACCACAAAACCGTCATCCCATTGAAATGCATGTTAATTCTACAACACGTGTCCCTATGTGTTGTCCAAGAACTTAGACATATCACGGTTTTGTGGTACGGCCCGCTGGAAGCTAAATTTAGAGCATACATGTATGACCTTTTGAAGTTGGGACTAGTATGATTTCCAACATCCTTTTGTATCTGTGTTTATTGGAGTAGACTGTATTTGTGAATGAATTACAAACTGAATCCAGGAATTTCTATCATTACTGAAAGGCATTACATAAACCATTTGAACCACAAATCATTTCCTGAAGTAGACCAATATACAAACATGGGCTGAACCCGTTTGGCCTAATACCTACTTAGTCTGACGACCAATTCGTCTAATAAGCAGAATATCTAATAGCGTTTTCGTCTAATTACCAATTGAAATGTTTGGTCCATTATCAGTTATTACTGGAATTGACTGAGTGGTGTTACACTAAGTGGACATTAGACGAAATGGACATTAGACGAAATGGGAATTTGACAAAATGGTAACAGTGGAAATTAGACCAAAAGGAAATTAGACGATGTGGGATGAGACCAAACAGGCATAAGTCATATTGGGTTTAGACCAGGCGGCAATTTAATGTAAATACATGTACATGTACTAACTATTTGCTGCATTCTTTCTGACAGAAATAAGTACAAAACCGAAGAGCTGGTTGACCTGTATCGATTCCTACGTAGCACTGCAAGTCAGTTTCATACAGCATGTTCGATGAATGCAGTTCTCCGCATGTATGTTCGACAAAAGGTATCGTTTTTTTTTTTTTTTTTTAATATTCATTAATAGATTTTTTAGTTTTTAATGCTGTCTCTTTAATAGTAAACACAACTGTGTTTCTTGAAAGTACATGTATATCATTGAAAAATATTGATGGGTAGAAACTAAAAACATTGAGTAGGTAACAGATAACAGACAGGAATTATCAATACAATTTTAAGAAAGTTTTGACTCCAGACATTTCATATTATCATTGGTAATATTTGTTGAAAAGGATGAAAATTTGGCCTGCCCTGCCTTTAGATCTATGCTATTTATCATCATCATCATGACCAACACAATTTACCAATGATTTTTCTATTTTATACAGGATAGCAATAACCAAGAATTGGGTACAAAGCTTTTCATGCAGTACAAGAAGAATATCCTCAGAGTACTGGATCCAACTCTGTGAGTTTAACAATTATTATTCTTTTTGGCCCGTATTCACAAAGGTGGCCTAAAGTTAAACCTAGCTTAAATCTGTGGTTTAAATACATGTATGGCTAGCAATCTGTCTATGTTGCATGTTCCTTAAAAGTTTAAGAAATTTTGGAATTGTATTTTAATTGTAAGGAAAACTTTTGTACTTATCATTTCCAGACAGTTTTAATTGTTTCACTACCTAAACTGTTGATAAATAAAAAATCTACTTTTCGAGATTGTGTCCCATTTTGCTAGCCATACTCAAACCACAGATTTAAGCTAGGCTTAACTTTAGGCCATCTTTGTGAATACGGGCCATTTTTGTTATTATTGTCGTTGTTATTATTGTTGTTGTTCATGTTACATTTTGACAAGAAATATGTACAGCAGCAGAAAAAAATTGAACAATAATATATAGTAACGGCATTGTGCCAGGGTGCACTATAATGAAGTACTGTTGCCCGAAGGCATGGACACCCTTACATGCTGCTCCCAATACAAAATAACAGAGAAAAACAAAAGATGTCTGTATAAAGTGTGTTATTCTAAATCTATCTTTAGATTCACTTTGAACATGTTATCACTGTTTAAATGTTTTCTATTTAATCAGACATGAGAGGTCATCAGACCTGATTGCATCATACAACTTTCTGAAACTCAAGCTTGATAGAATGACACGATTGCAGAGGGATGACAAGGGGTCAAAGGTCAACATCCTTCCATTGGAGATTCAGGTAAACTTTGTGATTCATAGGCCTGCATTCTAACCAGAAGACTGAGTTTGTATGAGTTGCAAGTTTGTGCGAAGCTATTGTGCTATCATTTTGTCTGATGTTGACTGATGCATCAAACAAAAGGATCGCACAGTAGCTTTGCACAAACTTGCAACTCACACAAACTCACTCTTTGGTTCAGAATATGAGCCATTGAGTTTGTATGAGTTAAAGTTTGTGTGGTACTACTGTGCGATCCTTTTGTGTGAGCATCAGAAAAAAAGGAACAAACAATAGGACCGCACTATCTTCAAATCATGCAAACTCGGTTTTCAATTTAGAATACGATGCATTATGATTAATCATCATTCGCTGCATGTGAACTCTGAGCAAAACTCGAGTGCTTGTGCGCTATTTCAATAATAATAGTATGCAGAAATTATGAAGCGCCTTTTCATTAGTTACAAAGCGCAAAAAATTAAATCATTTCTCTTTTTTTTAGAAATGTGTGTATGTTTGAAGTAATTTTTTTTTTACTATTTTGTCCTCTTCAGTTTTGTTACAAATCTGTCCTCTTTAAAATATATTTTTTGCATATTTTGTGTTATATTTTTGTGTATATGAGAAATAGGAGGGGAAATATTATTCCACATACATGTATTAGTCCTAATTTTTCTTTTCATTCCCAAAGGTCAAATTTGGGATATTATGCATTGCATACATTCAGCTAAGTTTTGACTCAATGTTTTTTATGTATTAACCTCACCAGACTGTTGTACAGTTAGTGGAGCTAGATCTGATCTGCCTGTCTATTCAGCTTGGTCTCAATGAAGATGCTCTGGCCTACCTCAAGCATCTAAATATCAAGGTAAACTAAAAAATAGTTTGGGCCTTGAACTTTTCTGCACAAAATAGTTGCTACTAAGTGGTTTGTTTTTGGTAGTTTTACAAAAATGTTTAAAACGAATTGCAAAATTATCCTCATGTGAATTTACTGAACTAGTTATAAATCATAAAGATATGGGCTTATACATTAACTGACTTGATATGTACAATAAACATACAGTTTAAAACAACCTAAAAAGTTTCACTGTGTTTGTAAAAATTGATCTTAGTGTTTGTGATTAGATCACCTGAATGATTAATAGAAATTTTGACATACATATTTCAAACAGGTACATGTATTTTTTAACTGGACTGCTTTATATGGTGGTATCTCACTTCGTGGAGACGGATTTGGGACTACTTTGAGAAACAGTCTTGAGACTGTTTTGAAACTTGTCTCAGGGACTTCTCCGAGACATCTCCTGAGTCCCTGTTACGTTTCCTGAGTTTCAGGAATCTCAAAACCGTCTCAAAGTCTTCCGTGGCAGAAAAAAAGTATCTACGACAAGTTTAAGAACAGTCTCAAAACTGTTTCAAAACCATCTCAAAGTAGTCCCAAATCTGTCTCCATGAAGTGAGATACCGCCGTCAGAAAACATGTAAATGCTTATAGAACATCCAGGGGACTATATGCACCTGGTAATGTTGATTAATGCCTTTCCCTGCTCTATATTATTATGGGTTTTCCAATAACATAACAACCCTGACACCTTGACTCTTTACCTGACCCTAACCTCAATCCTTACCCTAAAACCAAACCTAATACTAAGGTTTAGGTTTAGGCTGTAAGATTATGGGACAGACTTGATCATTATTATTATTAATATTTTCATATTCTGTCATGTTCTTTTTTGTGTGGCTCCAGAAATTGCTAGCTGATTACAGGGATAAATACCCAGACAGCGTGCCTCGCTCTCAAACTAGAGAGAAGATCATTCCAGAGAGTAGTAACAAGAAAAAGGTATATAGCAAGACAACATTTTCTAAAGGCTCTTATTGAATCAACTTTTTTTTCCTTAAATTGGCACCATTATATTTGTATTTCATTCCTACAACATTGAAAATAAATCTTATTCCTTGGTGAATCCATATAATATGTGTATAACGACACTTTATTAATAGTAAAATGCCAGCTTAAGATGAAAACAGTGATTACATGTATACACTTTTCTTTATGTTGCCAATCTAGAGGTTTCAATGATTGTTTTTGTTCAAACTGTTCTAATTCAGGAGTTCTTTTAAAATGGTTATTGTTAACAATTATGCAAGTATATATCACTTCAGTCCTATCAAGGATGAAATTTGTACCTCATGACCTTTTCTTGTTGTGTTTTAGGGGACGAAGGTCGCACCCCGTAAACCACCAGTCATTCTGAAGCATGGAGTGGAAGCGAACTCTATCAGTCAACAGAGGAATTTGTGTGAGTAGTCTTGTTTAACATATGTGATGCATCACATCAAAATGAGAGACAAGTCGCCAGAAAAGGGTCAAAGATATTGGCAAATTAATCCTTTTTTTTATTACTTTCATTTTATATTTTTTGCTCATTTTTTTTTATGGAGCACACATGAAACATTGAAGATTAAGAAAAACAAAAACTACTTTCCCCAAAATTAGACATTTATTTTTATTTTACAAATTTCTGTGACCCTTTGCTGAATTTGCTTTGCGACTTGTCTCTCATTTTGATTTGATACATCACATATGTCATGTCGCTAATCTCAAGTGCATGTCTGTGTAACATTAATATAATTATACAGTCTAGTCCCATTGTAAGAGGTGCTCGGTACCAAGCCAATTTTTATGTACTCAGCAGGCGCGGATCCAGCCTCAGATCTTACAAAGCATTTGGTTGGCCCAAATGTCTAGGGACAATGGCACTCTATTATGCTTGTGCATGGGCAGATACAATTCTTTATAAGAGCTCTTGCCAGATCCACTACTGCTCAGTACCTCACCTATTAAGAAATCAGAAAGAGTCACAGTCAAACATAGACTCATTTATGTCTGAAAATCAGGACTGGGAAAACTGCTTCGCTTTAATGAAATCTTGTTGTATCTGTGCTCATTATAACAGAAGGTAAACTTCAGCTCTGTGTTTCCTTATTTCTTCAGTTTTACATTACAAAACATAGATATCTTAAATTAGTTTTTGTTATTGAAATATAGAAAAGAGATTCTGATAACTGTATCATCCAATATTTCATACTTGCAAGTAATATTTTGTTTTCTCTCTTGCAGTTGTGAATGTAGAGTGGTCTGTTCAGTCAAGTATGCATCCAGTTGTCATGGCAACTGAAGGAGTACTGATGCAGGTATGAACAAAAGGAATATAACGAGCTAACCAAATCTGCATTGTGGGTAGTATGACCACTTCTACATTGTATTTTACAATGATTTCAAGAAATTTTCCTACAAGATGTTAAAGGATTAAAATTTTGTATCAAGATTTCAAGTCTTTATTTGATCATAAGATTTGGTTTTGAAAAGCTTATGATGGGGTGACCATAGTTCTTGCAAATTTCAAAAATGATAAAAATGCAGCATTCAATCAACAATTTTTCATATTTTACACAATCCCAACAAAAACTATAAATACCAAATAAACGGCACAATTCTAAACTCTGAATTGCCGAACGAAGAAGTGAACTACATGTATGTCAAGGGGTTTCGACGATATCGCAATTTCAAAATTCTATGTCGATCAAACGATCACGCATTCTGCTGAAAAAGTTAGTAAAACAGCGAGAAAGGAAAGGGAATAACAGTACATGTAAGTCAAAATTTCATAGAATTAGATGATATTAATATCTTCTTACAATTTTGATGACATTAAATCGGAAAATGATGATTTCTAGACCCTTGTCGGGAAGGTCAGATTTTTCGGAACGGACATGCAATTTTCCGATGTTTGATCAATAATTTCACAATTCAATACATTGTACTGTGATGACAGTTTTGTTTTTAAGCAATTTTGGGTCCCTCTTTCTGATGGTGATATCAGATTTTCACGATATTGATTACTTTTTGAGCTATCTGACGTGCGTGAATTAAGGTCATGCACAGATTATGGTCACACCACCATACATACAGTTTGCCCCCCCCCCCCAATAGAAAAAAAACCCTGCAGAACAATAATGCAATTTTGAAATAGCATCTAAATAAAAAATTCAATCAAATTGAATGTATGTTTAATATATATATACATGTAGATAATGTAGCTGAAAATCTCTTCTATCATACATGTATGCCGCAAAGTACACAAAAAAAATGTTTGAGTGAGCTCCGACCAGTTTTGAAGCACTGCCCACCTTTGTAGAGAACAACCTTTGCATCCCCAGTCAAATGATTATACATCTCTACTAGACCTCTTTTTCATATTGATGTTTCTCCAGTATCTGATAGATGTGAGGCTGGATCATGTTTGGCGAGGTTACCTCATGGATCTGATAAACGGAGACCATCTTCCACCAAACCCTTACCCTAGACTCATCACAAGGCTCAGACAGGCTACATTCAAGTAAGGAATGCATTATTATCATTCTATTTTATATTTATAATTTTTTAAATAAATATTGATTCGTTTGACATGGTTACTATTTTGTATTTGAACCTTTGCTTACTTTTCCTGGCATTGATCAGGATGGAGCTGTGGAGGGAAGCTGATGCCAAACTCCAAGCCAGACTCCTGCATCATCAGTCAAGGCTCGTTGACCGAGCCAACTATGTCTACAGCCTAGAGGAGTGCAATGGGTTTGGAGTATCCTCTGCACTGTCTACTGTCATGGCATCAAGCTTCAAGAAGCTGAGAGTCCTAGCTAGCCTCATGGCGAATCAAGATGTCGTCAGCCATAAAGGACAGTATCAGGTAGGCTTCTAGGTTGACTATCCTCCAGGACCCATATTCATAAAACCTTTGTAGGCCTAGTTATCACCTGACTTTTTACTGTTCCCTATGTAATAAGTTGACAACTAGCCTTAGTAAGGTTTTATGACTATGGGCTCAGGTAACTATCCCCAGCTACATGTACTATCCCCCATCAGAAAGATACCATCTAGTCCTACACGTACATGTACGTCTAACTCTAACCCAACATATATTTCTAGAGGCGGTAGTCGTCCTGAAATGTCGTGTTGTGAAAACCAAGAAGAAGGTCCTTTCCATGGTAATGAAAAGATTTAAATCAGGGTATACATTGTACATATTGATCATGATGATGATGATGATTATGGCTTCTTGTATAACTCCGGAAACCTCCTATGATTGGCGCTCATGGCGCTTGCTCGTTTAGAGCATACGGGTCATGGAAAACCTGGAAAGTTATGGAATTTTGCTATCTTGTGTTTCAGGCCTTGAAAGTCATGGAAAATCAATTTTTCCCTTGAAAAGTCATGGAAAGTCATGGAATATCAAAATTTGTCAATATTCAATTTATGTAGCCGATAGCATTGAGAATCCCAGAGCGTCCTGTGTCCTAGGCAAGTACTGGTTCCCAGACATCTCGGTGCAAAATTCTTTGAAAAGTTGTCGAAAGGTCATGGAAAGTCATGGAATTCTTTATTGAAAGGTCATGGAAAGTCATGGAATTTAACTTCCAAAAAAGTGTATGAACCCTGTAAACAATGTCTCACAAAATTCAAACCCATAGTAGTCAGTGCTTTAGTAATGTGATGTCTTTACTGAACATCAAACAAAGAGTTAATTTTGCCTCCACCACCTTGCAATATACCATTGCCTTTCAAGTTGTCATGTGATAAAGAACTTCATGAAAAGAGGTTGGTTGATGGGCTAAATTAATTGTAGGTTTGTAACGAGACATTTAGCAATCAGATACAATTGTTTACCAATCGTAGTTAGCTCTCTTTCATTGTTTTCCTTCCATTATCATGTTCCATCATTGTAGTTGTCCAGTGGTCTAGCAGTCAGTGGTCTCTCACCTCTCTATGGTCGGATGATGCCCTATCTACCTTATCTAGAGCTTCAGGAACACTACTACATCAGAGGACCTATCAGTGCGGATCAGGGAGCCATTGAACTCTTCGCTAAACTAGGTACATGTAGGTCTATGTTGTCTGTATTAAAGATAAACTGGAGTTGCAGTAATAAAGAAAAAATAATGTCCAACAGAAAAAAAACGAGTTTACACTAGAATTAGTAGAACTGAATATAAATGATAATTGCCAAATGATTCTGGTAGAAAATTTAAAATAGCTGAGTGATGAGCAAATAAAGGAAAAATGTTGGGCTGTCACACGTGGTCACCTGTCACAGCCGCGCGGTGACCACGTGCAAAGCATATTGAACAGTGGCATGCCCAAAGTTCGCACTATATGTGTGCGATATTGTGTGAGGGGAGTTCTGGCAAGATAGTGGAGTTACGAGCTGCATCAATTTAACCGTCCTGACCACAATTTACTCTAAATTTCACCTGAAATCGTGCATGGAAGATAAACATATCTCGTGTAGGCATATTTATATGTAAATGGAACAATAGGAGGACATATATGTATTTATACAATTACTCCCAATTTACTTTTGGCTACAACAACTCAAGTTGGGCTTTAAATGATGGGAAAATACATTGTATATCCAAAAATACTTGATTTGATGGTTAAATAGGTTCATTATTGCGGATTGAAAATAATTGCCAGAGGGTATTCATTTGTCTTGCAATCTACTATGGTCAACAAGAAAATTCATGACCACTCTCACAAAAAGTGTTATTTTATGTTTTAAGGTCTGGTACTGGGCAGAAAAATTTGTTTGTAGAATCCAACAAATATTACTCCGAATACATTTATCAGTAAGGAATTACTATTGAATTTAAACTGCTTAGCAATTTTTAGGTAAATTATTACCATGTATTGACTAAACAGTCTTCAAAGTTGTTGATGTTTTCAGTGAATAAACAAGCAAGCAACCAAATCTTGGTAAAATGATATACTTTCCTGGTTCAAACAACAATGTTTCACTTCTGTACATGTATGTGATATCAACATCCTTAAACACAGCTCAAGATTGGTGGAAATTGTTTACAATGTATGCAGAGTTGTCAATGTCTTTTAGCTCAATTAAAGTGGGTTTACTTTCATTTTGCAGCATACGACCATATGGCAGACCTATGCAGTACAGACCAGTACATCATCATAGGTCTGTTTGTGGACCATAGACCAGTCTTAGACCAGGACCAATTGGAGGAAGACCAAGGCCAGGCTGAGAAGGCCATAGTTGAAGCTGCTACACAGAAGAAAGCTATTTATATGAAGGTAAAAGAAAAGGGCAAATCATAATCAGTTCTCTGTCCCATTAATAGCTACGAAAAGAAAAATAGCTAATGAAAAGAGCAGAGAGGCTTGGTATGGAATGGTTGCCATTGTCAGATAGAAAGGGGCGCTAAAAGAAGAAGATATATTGTATCAACTTGACTTGCAATTGATTCAAATTAACGTTATACCTTTTGGAATTATGTGAAAGACTTGGAAGTGTAATATGTTGTTTATGGGCCAAAGACGCATTAGTTTTAATTCAACATTGTAAAGCTCTTTATACCACAAGGAAAACCAAAAAGAATAAGAAAATGGTATTCAGAATAGATAGATCAACATAAATCTGGCTTAATTTTGGGATTTAAAATAATTGTGTACACATTTATTGGTCATAACATTTTTAATGATGACTGTCTCTTATTTTATTTTTCCCTTTGACCAGCTATACTATGCTGTAGGATGGAGGTATGTTGAAATACACAAGTACTACATGATGCACTACCTGTACGTGGATCATGTTGAAGACAAGTGAGTTATATCTTATATTATACATACTGTCCTTGCTGCTTTTTAACTCTGTTGTTAGGCTCCATTCTCTATTTCTATTGACCTTTTTGAGAGTGACCTGTCCCTTATTTGGAAGGAAATACCATTCCTAGTTTCAGGTAGTAAACCATTTCAAGTTGTACAAGTTTTGCAAGTGATACCAGTAGGACAGAGTAGGAATTGAATAATTAGATTTTTTCTTACGTTAATACTTTTCAGACCACCAAATTAAGTTGTAAGGGAATTCATTGAGATAAAAGTCAGCATTCGGTTGGAAGGGCTGGGGTTTTATTTACCTTCAATATTTCTAGTTTCTGATAATTTCTTTATTTGTTCATTATTTGTCTTACTTTCTTTTTTCCCCTCATATTTATTCATATCGCTCTTTATTTATTCATGAATGAGAATACCTCATTTCTGCTTTCAAAAATGCTCTTTTTTTTGAGGCACTGCATTATCTTGCCAAGTTTCAGTTGTTGATTATGTGTATACTGTAGAGGAGCAATTTGGAGTATGAAAAGACAGTGTATACCATGTGTATGCATTCTATAAAGTTATGCTCAGAATTCTTGTCTCTTTTATCAACAGACATCAAGCCTACTTCCCAGATGATCCAATTTATCTCTACCAGAATGTCTTTTTATCCTTGGATGAGGTCAGTTTAAAGCGATTTATTTCACTTGCAAAGAAATATAAAAAAATTAATTGAATTTAGAATGTATCTAGAACGTTTTCCTATATTGAAACTCAGAAGGAATTCTACAATGTTTTGTCCTCAATATTAACATTTTTGCGAGGGTGTTTATTTGTTATTGTTTCTGTGGATATAATATCATTACCCGAGCTTTTGTTGTGTCAAACTATTCTCAGTGCATATTGGGACATTAAGTCCTACCGGGTAGGCCACATGATATGTGCGTAAGTGACGTGGCAGAGATTAGAAACCTGGATCGGTGATCAACACTTGGATGATATATCCAATAGACTGTAAAACCTCTAAATAATACAGACGTCATTGCATGAAGGACAATATAAATTTTTACATTGTTTCATAGCATTATCAATCATTATATTGTTAATACTGTTTTTTTTTTAATCATTATATGTAACAGGCAGTGAACCATTACCAGCAGAGTGGAGTTTCAACAATGGGGAATCCCATGAGTGCATCCAACATGGCCGCCGTCAGTCGCTCCATTGATGAGTCCATCAAGACATCTTTGCAGCAGCAGAACTTAATAGAGGTCTATAAACTTCTCCTAACAAAGGCACTTGTAAACAAGGTGAGATATGGAGGATGTTGAATTTGTGAAATACGGTCCACTCCTATTATAATGGGGTGCTAGGATAAAGCCAATTACTTCATGATGAAACTTTCTGATATGTTTCCATGTGTTTGAAATTGGGACTTGATGAATTGTCTGTTGAAATCTTGTTGTATCCATGTTAAAATGGGGATTGAATGAAGTGAAAAATTTGACTGCTTGGGGGCATGGTTGAAATTTTCAGTCAAAAGTCAAGAGGCCTATTACCCTTTTTAAGGCACCCTTGAAAATTAATGATGCAACAATCTTTTGTCAGAAGCCCCTTGCCCGGAATACCGAGTGTCATTGATACTTTCAGTAGTCAAGATGACCCCTACATTTTTCAGCTGGAAAGCACAAGTGGTATTGTTATTCCCTGAATTAATTATGGACTTATTTTCTCATCAGTTTTTTGCAGCAGTTTCGTATGTCATTTTGAACTTCATGACCCTGACTCATTAATCTTGTTAAATGTCAGTGTTGTTGATAATTATAGAATGTTTTAATCCTTTATGTCCTCCAGCATCCCATTATGTTCTCAAGCAGCCTTATACCTTCGGCTCCATGCATAACGACGTGTTCATGACCCAGCCAAATCTTGTATCTGTGCTTGTTTATGTAATGGAGCAGACTTTAATGTAATAATCATACTCTTAATAATTTGTTTCTAGAATGCTGACTACCTCTGTGACACTTGGAGGATGCTCCATAGTGTAGCCTTCCAGCTGGAGTACATCATATCTCTCATCCAATCTCTCATAGACATCATCCGCTATGTTCTCCAGCATCCGTCTGCCATTGAGACCATAGAATACCTGGAGGAGATTGCAGCTGCCAAGGCCAAGGCCAAGAAAGGAACCACTGTGCCTTCTAAAAAGGTAAGTTAATTGAATTTTAATTGGTTGTGGACTTGTGAGTTCCTGGACAGAAAGTCAAAAGGTACAGGCTGCAAATTGCCGTCATATTTCAAGAGGTGTTGACGTTTTTTTGATATGTCAACCAAACTTTGTTATCAAGGGTTGTGGTTCAAGCCGATGTCAATAAAAACGTTGACCTTTGGTAAGCAATTAATCTACAATTCCACACAGAACTTATACTGCAGATCAGAAGATATAGGGTTTGAGGTCAGTCCCTGCCATAACTTTGGCAAGACCAGTTACCTGTCGCTTGATTGTGGGCATCAGTGAAAATGGGCCAACATCCTCCTCAACTGTTTCTCTCCTCGACCAGTATTTATTACTCTGCCTGTCTCATCCCTGTCCATTCCCATATGTCTTCCAAATCTTTTCTGTCTTCCTCAGCTTCCTCTAACTGTCACTTGTAAGATTGTCTGCTGATTGTCTCTTCGAGGAAGACATTAATGTACAATTGCCACCTTCAACCCCAAGGTAAATTCAAATTAGTAGGGAGAATTCCTTGAATGCCCAGCGAGGTAATACCTGTAACCGTTTGTTTTGTCCACAGCAATTTGGAAATATAACTGATGGCATATGAAAGTATGATGAACAGATCTTCTTTATAAGATGGGTCATAATATTCCTTTGCATTTTCTCTCCTAGTTTCCAGTGCGGGAGTCCACCCTGGGTTACATGGTGACTGCATTCCGTGAGAAGGTGGAAGAGGTGTTGAGTGAACCTTGTAGCTTGGTACCCCTGTACCTACCGAGGGTGATTGGTGATAAGCTCAAGGAGATTGTGGAGAGGCACCCTCAGACACAGGAACTTTCCCTTGTCATCAAGAAACAGGTATATGGAAGTTGGTAAATCTCTGATGTAACATTTTGAAAACCCTGGTTACTGTGAAATTTGCAACTTTCACATACAGTTGTATTGTTAAAAGAGGCCGTTTTCACTCCATGACAAGTGTCGCGAATTGCATAAACAAAATTTACTGTATAAATCGGTCTTCATTTTTTGTATTTTGAATCTCGACCCCTAGCAAAATGTGCAAAATTAAAATACTTACAAAAATTACTTGTTTTACATTATGCACATGTTCTGTCTAGAATTTGATTAAAATTTCTCCTGTTTTAAGGAGCACAGATCCAAAGAGATTTAGTTACAAATAAGGCAATTTTCTCAATCCCGATTTCAAACATGTTCACATTGTAACAAGATATATATGTAATATATATATATATATATATTATAACAAAGTATTAGGCTTGGTCTCGAGCACCTTGTAATAACAGGAGTGATCTGTATTCATTTGTAGGTCTTAACTTTAATCTGTTATCAATACTGTACCCAGACCTAAAACCTTTGCTTATGCTAGTAACATAATATAGAACAACCTAAGAACCTTGAAAATAAGAAAATAAATATGTATGAAGATTCAGGCAACCTACATTTGATTTAATTTGGTATAGTAGCTTCATTTAGTATGCGGTCTTCATGAAATTTTCTTTCTCTCTTTCTGCCCATAGACGAGTATACGGCTAAATGAGATCCTGTGTCTCCTTCTCCCTGTCAAAGCAGCGATTGAAATGGACATTCACCAGTCCTGCAGTAAGGCCCAAGAAGCCCTTCAGCATATCAAGCCAGGACGCTGATACTAGAATGAGATCCATGGCATCCTCCTCCAGTCAGCGATTGAATGGGATATTCACCAGGCCGGCAGTGAGGCCCCAAAAGCCCTTCAGCATGTCAAGCCAGGAAGCTGATACTAGAATGAGATCCAGGGCATTCTTATAATAATAATAATAGTTACATTTATATAGTGCTTAATACATATATCCACCTTGGTGTTTCTAAGCGCTTATAGTGTTAACTAATTATTACCTGGCTTAGCTAGGCTACCACAAAAGGTGCTCACGGCATTCAAGGAATTGCTTCCTACTGGTACTCATTCACCTCACTTGGGTCAAGTACGGCAAATTTGCAGGTTGACACCTTGCCGAAGGATGCTAGTGGTATAGACGGGATTCGAACCGCGTACCTTGTGATCGTAAGTCCGTTGACTTATCCACTCGAGGCCCAAGAAGCCCTTCAGCATGTCAAGACTGGAAACTGATAAAAGAATGAGATTCTGTGTCTACACTGTACTTTTCCTGTCAAAGCAGCGATTCAATGTGACATTCACCAGTCCTGCAATAAGGTCCAAAAGGCCCTTCAGCATATCAAGACAGGAAACTGAATTGGATCCTGTGCCTATACTATAAGTAGCCTTATATTGAAGTGGACATTTTCACAAGGACAGACTCACACAAAGTACATGTGCATGTAAATACAGACCAACCATAATTTTTCTTCCATGAGGTGGGTTGTAATAAGAGATTGAATTGAAAAGCAGCCCCTACAAACAAACTTTTTGTTCTGTACACAACCTGGAAGAGCTACATCTGTGCATTGATTTTTTTTGTTGTTTGCTAACTGAGCAGTTAAGGCACAAGAAGCACTCAAACATACACTGTACATTGTATGCATCAAGCCCGAAAGATGTAAGTACCGAAAGCTAGGAGGGTGAAATTTGTGCTGTTGTACATGTGCCTGAATTAAATGTATTACAGCCTAGTCCCATTATAACGAAGTGCTTGAAAGCAATGTAACTCACTCATTATAACAACATCTCTTTATACTAAACAAGTTAGCACATAGACACATGTGCCCACTTTTGAATCTTGTTTATCTGTGCTCATTATAATGGGAGAAGACTGTATTGATTTTTCAAACGATACAAGCAGTCGGTAGTCTACTCACTATAGATTTTCATCAAAATGGACAATATACACATACTTTTATATATACAGGGGAATTTACTGTTCAAAGGTTAGCTTTTAATAGCTGCATATTGAGTGTATACAATGATTTTACTATCCAGTCAACTCCTCTTATGAAGAGGTGCTTGGGACCAGCCCAATTAACTTTTTTATAAAGAACATAACAGCAGATATCGTGTATCTGTATTTGGTATAATGGGAGAAGACTGCCTGTATAACTTTAAAGTTAGTGACTAAGTTCTCCATCAGTAGCAGGTTGTTCGGACATTAACAAGCATGTAGTAGAGGCACACGGTCTACTCCTGTTATATAGAGCACAGATATGGGATATCATTATAACAAGACGGTTCTCCCAGTCCTCATTTCAAACATGCATCTACATGTATGTGCTCAAGATATTGAGTATTCTTTATACAACGGACACTCAAAATAAAGTGTTCCTATTCACAAAATACCCATTATAACAAGCAATTTCTCCGGTCAAATGTTTTGTTGTATTTATTGACTACTGATACAAGGGACCTGATATAACTAGCACATTTTTAGGTCCCAAGGACCTAGTTATAGAGAGTTTTCAGTGTAACAATGTAATTTGCTTGATCCTGAGCACTTCTTTATTATGGGGGTAAACTGTATGAATTTGGAGGATCATATGCTTTCTTTTTCATCTTCATCTCATAACAACAGTTATAAACTCATAGAAAGTAGATATAAATTGTACCATGGATCAGATGGTACTGCCTATTCCTGTTATAATAAGATACTGTATTCGTGGAAATATTCGTGGTACATTAATTTTCGCGGATTTAAAAACATGTGAATATATAGGTATGATTTGTACATTGTATGCATGTATTGAATGGGTTCAATTGCGAGCTTACAAACATGCAGTGCGAATTTAAGAACTTGTAAACATGTTTTTAGTTTGCTCAGCGCGAAAAATTAATTGTGTTAAAGTATCAGCGAATACAGTACTTGAAAAATCTGAGCACCTCATTATAACAGAGGAAGATTGTACTTAAATATAAGTTAAATGCATTTAATGTTCTGTTGATAGACAAAAAACATTTTAACAATTTTTGTACTGTTCTTGTCATACAAAAGTGCTGACAATATATTTTTTATTAGACAAAATTACAAATTTTCAATTTAAGTACAACAACAAACAATACAATCCAAAAAAATAGACAAAAAACTTCACCAATCCTACACGGTGATACATACAATTGATCCTTAATACTTACTTTCCATGTACATGTATGTGCGTTTAAATTGCTGTTTTGACATTCCATTTGTATATACACTTTACATTCTATTATGTGATGTCATGTCGTGCAATACAGAAGTGCCATATTGTAAAAAATATATCTTGATTTCTTTTTAACATGTATACATACAATGTACATCTTTTTATGTAATAAATACTTTCTATTAAAAAAAATGGTTATGCTCTTTCATTTACTACCTCTTCATTGTCTTATTAAGTTATTTTCTTTAAAAAAATATTGTCTTTTTCAGTTATTTATTTTTTCAAATAATATTTTGGGGGTTTAATAACATGGAAAGTATATCAGAAAAATAGTATGGTTATGAATGACTTCAATATCAAGTTAGTACCAAAAGGGACCCCAAATGTATATCCTGAAGTTTGACAAGTTGTAATCATATTTCCAATAATAAGATTATGACCAAACAATACGATTTTTGAACCTAGTACATGTAGTAGTGTCTGCATATGACACAACATATTACACAGTATCTAAAATAAAATTGAAACGGATTACATTCAATAAAAAAAAACAAGCGTAATTATTACACAAAATTTACACACTCGATGGTTTCAGTCCATTGATTCAAAACCACTTTTGAGAATTTGGACCAATGAGTTTCATCTGAACACTGATGTCATCACAACAAAAATAGCTGATACAGTCCACTCCTGCATAACAAGACTTCAAATGTTATATGAGGCAATTAACCCAGTCCTATTCCAAAACTGTACATTACATGTATTTGTCCAAGGGCCTATGTGTTTTTGATAACAAAGAAAATTGCTTGATCCCATGAATCCTTTTATAACAAGGGTGCACTGTACTTCAGTCTAGGAAGTCTGAGATGATGCCATCACATTGGCTTATGAGCTTCTACTGTCACATTTGTCGATGTTGAGGTAAATTGCCATTTGGTCTAAACCCACTTTGACTACTGCCCGTTTGGTCTCATCCTACATGGTCTAATTCCACTTCATCTCCAACCAGTTGTCTAATTCCCATACGGTCTAATTACCACTTTGCCTATTGAACATTAGGTGTAATAGCCATTTTGCCGCATGCCCACTTGGTCTACCATTTAGACAAGTCCTATAACAAACTGGTAATAGACCCAAGTATTCATTTGGGAATTAGCCAAATTGGAAATGAGACTCGATGATAGTTACATGTAGACCAAGGTCATTTGGAAATTGTTAGTAGACCAAGTGAGTTCGGTCCACGTGATACTAGACAATCAGAGAATTTGATTAACTGCGGTTAGATTAAGTGCATATAAACCAAGTTTCTTCTCTCATGAAGGCCCTGAAAACATTGCTAACCCTAAATCTTTGGATCACGGACATCGATGACCAGGTCTTCAGTGTCATCGTGCGTAGACGAGGTAGATGGTTGAGGGAGAGGAATGCCATGAGATGTGGAAGGCCCTTGGGCAGCAGTAGGATGCTTGTCTGAGGTGTCTCTGAAAAGCAGGAACAATAAATTAATGTTGAGTAGCTTTGGTATTGGATGAATCCGTTAATTAATAAAATTACCTAATGATTTTTTTTTTTTCCATTATTATAAATAAGTAATCAGCCGTATTATAAAGGGTATGTACATGTTGGCTGCATGTGTACAAAAATTGTCAAACAAATCACACACAAAGCTTTTAAACCTTGTGTTAAAGTGCCGTAAATGACCAAAATTATAATCTATTTACTAAAATAATGATTTCCAATAAGAATGAATGTGCTTACAACAAACAAAAAATGCATTAAATTCAAGTATTTATGATGTAGGAAAAATTTTAATAAAGTGATTAAAAGAATCACTACATTACCTCATTGCTTTAATGGTTATTTCCTTTTAAGTTGAAAAATAGAAAAATAAAAGTGAATGTTTTAAAGAAGATCATAGTACAAGTAAGCATGCCTATTAGTAGAGGCGATTTACAGTGTAGAAGGGGACCAATCCAGACCAATAATTTGAGGCTAAAGATGTGGCAGCCATTTTGATGAAAGAATTAGATTTCTTTATAACCAGGCAGTTTTCCAAGTCCTGATTTCTTCTCTCTGTGTCCACAGTATAGTCCAGATTTCAATACAAGGTAATTCCCTTGGTCTCGAGCCCCTCGTTATAAAAGAAGTGGCTAGTACATTTTACTAATTTCATTTAAATTCACACTCACTTCTTGGATTTCTTCTTGCTTCTCTCTTGATTGACCTTATCCTGAGCCGCCGCAGCCGTCAAGGCGTTGAGATCCATGTGAGGCAGGTCACCTCCACCCAGCCCCATGGGCCCTCCTCCTAGCCCCATCCCCAGGAGATTGGGCAAAGAGTAGGGCAGCTGCTGTGAAAGGTGATGGGGCTGCTGCTGCTGCATGCTCCTGTCGAAGGCACGTGGGTCGAAGACGTTGGGCATGTTGGAGAGGGGTAAGCCCATGGTGGGGGAGAGGAGGGCGGGGTGGGGGTGCTGGTGGTGAGGGGAGAGGAGAGAGAGGGGGGAAGGGAGTTGGGCTTGCTGCTGCTGTGGTGGCTGATCTGGGCCTGGGGGTGGCATGCCTGTTGAAAAGTTTTACAAGAAACTCACAATTTGAAAATGGCACTTGTATTCGTCTGAAATGAGTCGATATGTAAACTTTTCTTCTCCAGTCCACACCATTTATAACAAGATGCTCGGAACCAAGCCAACTACAGTTTTATAACAGTATCTTGTTATAAAAACCAACAAAACATAAATTTGCATAATTGAATCAGGAAAATTGCCTCATCATAATTAAATGCAATATCTGTGTTCATTATAACGGGGGTGGACTGTATATGCCATATCATATGGAAAAGCTAATGTAATATTTTGCAATTTCTTAATACAATGCAGCAGAAAGAAAGAGTTAAATATGAAACTATTGCAAACTATATGCAGCACACATACACAATGTATTAAATGGCAGATTTACACATTTATTTCATGATTTCCATCCTGTCCAACTAAATCTATTGGGTTGTATTTTTAACACTGGCAATTGAATTAAATTGCAAAGGACAATGGCTTATTTTCCTGTCATCGAGGTAATACTTACAATTTTAGTTTTTGTATGTTTCATACAACACATAAAGGAGTGAGATAAAATATACATAAGTAGATACCTGGTATTTGCATTCCTGGTTGCTGCACTATAGGGAGTCCTTCTGAGGCTTTGCGAATCAACTCTGCCAAGTGCTGAAGAGAGGAAAAAGGGAGATTATAAGTAATAAATAAAGGAATTTAAAACTTATTTGTCCAGACATGAATAAGCACACTATTCATTAAATTAATCTGCAGGGAAGTTTAGGATCTGGCAAGTCTATAATCCTTGATGTTTCACATGCCAGGATGTTGTGAATCAATACAATGCATTGACCATTTTTCATAATGTACATATTCCCTAAAAGATGTTGTGGCAAGATTATGTATATGATTTCTTTTTCTTTTTTTATTTGGATATTTCTTAAAAACCCATGTCAAAGACACAAATTTTCTGATTGGTACATTTCATCTTCTGTTGTATGGGTACACAAATACATTAGCCAATCACACAAATGGGTGGTAAAATCAACCTGAGACACACACAGGTGGTTTATTGAAAAGAAACTTCCTTTGACTTGTCTCAATCATGTATTGTTCTGTGAATAATATTTCAAAGACCTGTACTGTATCAAAACAAAAGTAATGGCAATTGTTAATATATTTTCATTGCATCAAAAGTCTTCAACAGATGAAATACTTTTTTTGTCATTCCATGAGAAAAAATCTTGGAATAAACCTTCTGCACTACCAAATAAGAATATTGGTAGGCACTGTTGGTTCCAGGATGATGTAAACAGCATTTAAAGTTTTTACTCACATGTCATGTGTGGTCACTTTTTAGCTGTAGATACTATATAAGCCAATATTTTCATGTACAGATATTTTCATGATTTTGCACTAGTTTGGGAACTTCGTGAGTCAATAATTTCACGTTTTTGTGATGTTTTCATTACTATTAATAGCCTTATTATGTTGAAGAGGAAATTTTTGCGAAGATAGACTAGCGAAATTCGCGAAAATAAAACCACCTCGAAAATTACCACTTATACAGTAGTCCACTACACATGCAGTACATCGATGCACCACCAACCATCGGCACCGTCAAATTTCACATCCCAGTTTAGCTTCTCCAGTGAGCTGCTTATGGGATTATATCTACAAGGTACAAGGTACTTACAGGTAGCTGCTGATGTAGGGATGGTGGTAAGGTGCGTAAGTCATGAGGTAGAGGCTCTCTGTTAGCTCCCAAGGCTGGTGTACCTAGCAGCTTCTTAGCTGGTTTCTTCTTGGGCCGCCTCTTCTTCTTCACAACCTTCTTCTCCTGCTCCTACAGAAAGAAGCAATTGGAACATGGTGTCAGTAAATGATTGATTAAAATGAAACCTTCTTATAAACAAGATTTGCTGGATATGTGTTTACCTGTTTAAAGAATTG
The DNA here is from genome assembly GCA_940671915.1 of Paracentrotus lividus. Taxonomy (NCBI): domain Eukaryota; kingdom Metazoa; phylum Echinodermata; class Echinoidea; order Camarodonta; family Echinidae; genus Paracentrotus; species Paracentrotus lividus. Next base: position 18,544,544 of record CALNVZ010003434.1, on the reverse strand, counting down.
AGTAACTTTGTGGAGGCTTGCTTGGAAGCTGCGGAGCCCTACATGCTGTCAGTGAATGTAATAATAAAGCATAGCTGGAGGAGTAAATTTTTAAAAAGATTCTGAACAAAGTTAAACAATTAAAGAATTCAAAGGAAATTGCAGACAGGTTTGCAGATTTCTTTGAGCAAAAGATCAGAATGTTGAGAGCTAAAATTGATGAGTCACCCCTGCCTACACTATCGGTTCAGCTGCGTGATGTCTGCCAATCTACCTTCACTGATTTTGACACTGTGTCACCTTTGGACGTCGTGAAAATAATTAAGAAGGCTTCTAAGACATCATGTGAACTTGATCCATTACCTTCATCTGTTTTCACTTTGTGCATCGATGAACTTCTTCCTGTGCTGACGATTATCATCAACCAATCCTTGTCGACGGGTTATTTTCCTGATCTTTTAAAGGAAGCTTCAGTAAGACCCTTGTTAAAGAAAACTCATTTAGATCCAGAAGTTTTGAGTAACTATCCTGTCCTGTGTCTAGGTTATCATTTGTATCTAAACTCATTGAGAGAGTGGTGGTCAGTCAAACTAAAAAATATCTTGATGAAAATAATTTGTTGAATTCTACTCAATCTGCATATAGAGCTTTCCATAGCACTGAGACAGCCCTAGTCCGTGTCCAAAAGATATCTTGTGTGGCCTTGATAAGAACATACAGAAACCATATTGGTACTTTTGGACTTTTCTTCGGCTTTTGAAACAATCGATCTTTGCTTCCTGAAGCAAAGGTTATCCTCAAGGTTGGATTTGGTGGTACTGCCTTGAAGTGGTATGTATCTATTTATTGATCGTGTCCAGTCTGTGTTATTAATTCTGTGAATTCTGACAGACATAACTTGTGGTGTGGAGTCCCACAAGGCTCTGTCGCTGGTCCTTAATTTTTACATGTTTTTCTCCCTTCAGGATATCATAAGGGCACACGGTATTTCATAGATGTATGCTGATGTGTTCAGTTATATAACATTTCAGTGCTAAGGAACGCTCTTGTGCTATCAGAAATTGGAAAGTGTTTTTGAATGATGTAAATCTTGGTCAATTAAAAGACAGCTTGCTTTAAATGATTCTAAGACTGACTTGTACACTTTTTTTTCTAAGTATAGCTGCTGATGTTCACCAAATTAGTGTAAGGATGGGGCAGTCCTGGTAATTGAGCCTTCAAATGTAGCACGGAATCTTGGTGCTGTCATGGTTCATCTCTTTCCATGTCTCAATATGTTGATGTTATATGTAAATCTGCCTTTGTAGCTTTAAGAAAAATAAGTAAATCCGTAGTTGTTTTGACCAGAATACAGCCATCGTCTTATCCATGCATTTGTCACATCTCGCTTAAGATATTGTAATTCCCTTCTCTTTGGTATTCCAACAAAAATAACCTAAAAGCTCCAGCGCATCCAGAACACTGCGCTTGTCTGGTTTCTGTGTCCTCGTTCTTCCATATTACTCCTGTGCTTCGTAAACTCCATTGGCTTCCTATTACTTCTCGTATCACCTACAAATTCTTCTTCTTGCTTTAAGTCTTATCATGGTCTAGCTCCTTCATATCTTCTGAACTCCTTCCTCGATACCAGCCTGCTCGAGTTCTACGTTCGCTTCTCATCTCTCCTTCTAGATCTCATACTTCTTTACAAACAATACGGTCAAGTCCTTTCTTATGCAGCTTCAATTCTTTGGAACAATCTCCCTACAATTCGAATGCTAGCTCTGTAATAATTCAAAGTTATGCTTAAATCCATCTTTAAATCTTATGCGCTCATGTATCATCCCTTGTTGGCCATTTTGCCCACCTCCGTGTATTCATTTTACTTTACCGGTATGATCTGTTGAAGATTAACAGACTTGTTGAAATTTGTACAATGTAGTTTTGATACATTTTAGTGCAAATTATCTTTCTCTTTTTTTTCAGTTCATTTTCTTTTCTCTCCAACCGCTTAGAGGCAATTCCCAATTTTGCGGTATATAAAATTATTATTATATTATATTATTATTATTATAATCCTTTAACCACACCCTATATGGCCATGCGTTTAAGTTGGGGCCATGTTGTGTGGATCACACCAAATTGTACTAATCGTGCGCATTTCCATGAAAGTGGCTGTAACTTTTTAAAATTATATTAACCCTGCAAAAGTATATATTTTCTGGAAGCTGAATGTCTGAGGAGTTCAGAAATGAGCTTAAAATTAACATAGGTGGCGCCCTTGAAAGGTTTGAATCTTAAAGCCTGAAAATTCATGAAAAAAGATGGCTTTGAAAAAAATTGCAAAAAAAAATTCTGCTTACCCTACAACATTATTTTAATGCAGATTTAAACTCATCACATTTAGACCTTTCCAAACATGTATAACTTTCTATACCCTGATAGTTAACCGCATTTTGGCTCCAAGGAAAGAACGACTTTGAAAATTTCAATTTTTTAAAAAGAAAATGTACCTTTTGCCCGTGTTCTAAGTATTGTAACTTTCTGTTAAGATACTAGACATGTAATGAAGGATCCTATATAAGTTGGTAAGGCAGATAGAAGTAGCAAAGCAGTACAGACATGTGAAAGTCCTTTATCTTGGTAAACATTATTAACCATAATGTGCTATATAAGAGCCCTATAGCTGTAAAGAAATGTCATCATATGTTACACAACAACCAACAACATAGTACATTCACAATAGTGTACAACACTAAACTGTTCATAAATTCTTTTATGGATCATAAACAAGCTAAATTACATGCTGGAAGTCTTTCAGGAGGGTGAATGCATTTATTTTTTTTTTTAATCCATCTCTGAACATGATTTAACTTTGTTTTACAGCACATGTACCATATTTGCTGCGCGGCTCCTCCTGCGCGGCTCCTCCTCCACCCCTGCTTCTCGTTAATTAACAGTTAATTAACAGACGATGATGAAATTCAAAATTTTTTAAAAACATGTATTTTGTTTTCCCTACATGAGAGCTTTAATTTAAGACCAAATTCACTTATATAGCTCGTATAGTTTTTAAGTAAATCAATAAACAAAATCATATTTGAGGAGCAGATGTCACAACTCCACCTTTTTAAGGGCCCAACTCAAAACGCATGGCCATATATGACAGGGTCTATAACACCTGTCATACTGTAACACATACATGTACCCTAGGACCTACCTTCTTGGTCTAGTCTGAATCAGTACCAGGGTCTATCACCCTCTCATACTGTAACACCTACATGTACCCTAGGACCTACCTTCTTGGTCTAGTCTGAATCAGTACCAGAGTCTATCACCCTCTCATACTGTAACACCTACATGTACCCTAGGACCTACCTTCTTGGTCTAGTCTGAATCAGTACCAGGGTGTATCACCCTCTCATACTGTAACACCTAAATGTACGCTAGGTTCTACCTTCTTGGTCTAGTCTGAATCAGTGCCAGGGTCCATCACCCTCTCATACTTTAACATCTACATACATGTATCCTAGGACCTACCTTCTTCGTCTCTTTACAGCTATCCTCAGATGACAGTGTAGAGTCTGAATCAGTACCAGGGTCTATCACCCTCTCATACTGTAAGAGCCTGTCCAGGAGAAAGTTCTTGTCTCTGGAGATCTTCAGGAGTTTCCTCTGAGCTCTCCTCAGCTCCTCCTGAAAGCACTCTTGCTCCTGTTATGACATAAAGAAAAAAAATATTTAGTGCATAATTTATATTACCTGACTAAGTTAATAAATATTCAATAACAATTCGGCAATTCAGTGAACTAATGGACATTAAAAAAAATAAATAATAAAAAAAAGAATTCTGCCTCCCGAGTTAATCATTTAATTCATCACTAATCTAATGCCATGGATGTTCATAAATGACAAGGTCTTTAAAATTCAATTTTTAAAAGATTCATTATCGTTCACTTCCTCGGGATCTCAAATCGTCATCAAAACTGGTATATTTGGGACTGGGGACAATAAATTTCATTAAAATGCAAATTATATAAGGTTCGTTTGATATTTCTTCTCACAAATTTTGCTGAAAGGGAAAAAGATAAACAATATTCTCATTTTTTTTTTTTGGGGGGGGGGGTGAGGGGAGATTTTTTTGTTTTTAAGGGGGTGGTAAGTGTGGGAACAAATGCTGTTTAAAGCATGAACTAGGATATTCCAAAACACTTACAATAAATCAGGAATTTCATTTTCCTCTTGAGAGAGCGATATTTTTCCTTGAAATTCACTTCTTTCTGGTGGTAATGGCTGTTCTCCTGCACAAGTAAATGTAAATTCTGTTTATGAGGTATAGTCTAAAACATTTATTTCTAATAGCACAAGTACATGTAGTACCATTGAACAACAGCGTAATTATAAAGAGCAAAACAATTTTTTAAAGGCATATAATCTTGGGGTTACATGGATATCCCTATTGGTTGGTGCTTTGAAAAGAATTGACTGTACATGAAACCTTGGGTCTAGTCTCTACTCATCACAATAATTTCACTTCTTTCTGGTGGTAATGGCTGTTCTCCTGCACAAGTAAATGTAAATTCTGTTTATGAGGTATAAGTCTAAAACATTTATTTCTAATAGCACAAGTACATGTAGTACATTGACAACAGCGTAATTATAAGAGCACAACAATTTTTTAAAGGCATATAATCTTGGGGTTACATGGATATCCCTATTGGTTGTGCTTTGAAAAGAATTGACTGTACATGAACCTTGGGTCTAGTCTCTACTCATCACAATAATTTTTAAACTCATGATTACATGCGGCAATGAGCTCCAGCAAACCTCGTTTGCATTACCAAAGACGCACCATTGTTTGTACGAACAATCTTTATTTGCATAGGGTAAATTGATACTTCCGACAAAATTGAGAATCGTTTAATACACTCTTTGGTAGGTCCTCATTTTCTCTACGTCTTATTTCTTTTGGTCGGAATTGCACCATTCGATCCATTGAAGTTCAATTGTTTTAACAGTGGAGAACCAATAAAGATTTTATAAAGGCGAGTCTTGCCGTTTCGCTTGCCCTAAAGTAATGGTCTCCATTTTGAAAGATTGACAGCTTCGAATGCGTACGGAAGAAAAGAGTTACGTGCAGATCAAAAGACCGATTGTTCGTGCTAAGCCCCGCCACAAAAAAAAATGTGTGTTGCATACACATGAACTGAGTGTGATGACCTCCGCCCATATCCAATCAGAGCAGATCAGAGGCTAAAAATGTCTGTATGTACGAGTTCTTAGACCTTTCGTTACGTCATTGGGACTATCGTATCGTATGGGAACACATCGAGTCTTCATATATAATCTCAATCGCTACAACACCGTCATATAGCTTTGCTGCTAGCATGCTATCATGCTAGCAAGTAGCGGCAAAGCTGTGTCAGGACTGTGGCAAAAATTTTGTGTGGAGACTGAATGCGCTCCCATCCGGTTTTGCAAAAATTGGCAAAAAATCGGGAGCGTTTTTTATTTTCATGATCAGTGACGTGAAATAAAATATACTGAAAACCATTTCTCTGATTGATAGGGCCTAAATATAAATATATCTACATAAAAAAACATTGGACGGCTTCAATTTAGAGTCAATATCTTTTGCACCTACTTTGTATTGACTTAGTAAACCTTTGAGTGCGTGTATAGCATTTTGGAGCAGACATGACCGGAAACCACCGACCCAAATACCTGCTTTCCTACACACACAACATCTTCTGCACTTTGTAAGACATAATTCATTATCACACTTTAAAACTCATTTTAAATACAATTTCGTACAGCATTGACAAATAGAATACATACCTGGCATTCTGAATGTTTTCTTCGGGCAGCTAACCTCTTTTTATTACTGTATACAACATAAAACTACGTTAGATTGCCACAAACATCAGTAGCTTTTTCCTTTTGTTTACGAAGTATGAAAGAGGCACTATTTCTGTGGAAAGAGGTCAGTGTACTTCCGGTACTTTTGTTAGATTTTTAGACCAGCCGTTTACACAAAATATATTACATTATCAAACCGAGTTAACACAGGTAAATTATTTCTATTTATATCTAGGGGGTCTATAAAGAAATATATCATATATATTTTTCATATTTATCGCGAATACCCATATTAATATTAATAAATTATCATGATGGTAATTCAATGTTGATAATAAAATTCAGTGGCGTAGACAGGTCCTCGAATGTGGGGGGATGATTCGTGGTCCATATTGCCCAAAATTTTGTATCTATACACACAAAGAAGGGGCAAAAAATGTCGCTGGGGGGGGGGGGTGGTGCCGAATTCCTCAGCATATATAATTTAAGGCGAGCGCGAAGCGTGAGCGGAAAATTTGGAGGTAAACTTTTTTTTTTTTTTTTTTGTATCTAACACACATTAGAAGGACCAAACAGGGGCGATTAGGGGTTGCGCGCCGAAATTTCCCTCAGCAAATATACAATTCCAGGCGAGCTCGCGTAGCGCGAGCGGAAAATTCTGAGGTAAACGGGAGGTTTGTTTTGTATCTATACACACAAAGAAGGGGCAAAAAAGGGCCGATTTTGGAGGTTGCGCCGAATTACCTCAGCAAATACACAAGGCTTGCATAATAAAAATAACAAATTAAACAAACATGCCATACCAGAAGGGTTTATGTGCCAACTTTTTATTTCCTCTAAGCGAGCGCGAAGCGCGAGCTAAAAAACAAAGAAGCAATTTAGGGGCCTGAGCCCGATTTCGCGTATCCACAAAGGGGTTGTTCTGCAAAATATACCGAGAGTTGCATAGGCCTACACCTCTAATACACCTCTGCAAATATTATTATATTAAAAATACGATTATGAGTATGAATACAATTGAAATAAACATATAGGGTAAATAGGCTAATAGAAATAGAGCTCTAGGAAGAAAAACAAAATAATTTCCCTGGAAATAATAAAATAAGTATAGGCCTAGGCCTAAATAATAAATAAATATATAATAGATATAGAAATAATTAATCTAGATTTAATAATGATAATAATAATAAATAATAAATAACAATAATAATAATAATAATAATAATAATAATAATAATAATAATAATAATAATAATAATAATATGCGAGCGCGAAGCGCGAGCGAAAATTTTTAGAGCTCCGTGGAAGAAAAATGAGTGTGCAAGGCCCATTTCAGCCTTTAAAAAAAAGAAGACATGTCACCCGTGAAAAGTGGGGGGATGATTGTACATGCCATCCCCCCCCCCCCCCCCCCCCGCTGTCTACGCCCCTGATAAAATTAATCCTATATTGATGATGATAAATATGAATTTCTGAAAATTACGACACTTAACTTAGCCTAGGCCTAAGTTTTTTATTATTGAATTATCAAATGACACACTAAAATTCTGATGTGTAGAACACCACTTCTATCGCTAGATTATTGATGTTTCCCCCTTATTTGTTACTCTCTTGTACTCGCGCGTTTGCTCTTACCTTTATCAAAATGGAATGTTCTCGTTACCTTTCTGTTCAATTCAATACACGCAAAATCCAATATTTCATGATTTCTATAAAAGCTCATTCAATTTCGCGCCAGCGAGCATTTGTCATTGTTTTGTCATTCGAATTCAACAGTGGATATTTCTAATTAACACGTGCTCATTCATTTTCAAGTGATTGCTACACTTCATTGCTGTTAAATTTAACTTTTAAATTCATCCAAAATCTTGTAGCATCAAGTGCATTGATATAGGTTGTGTATTATAAAAGATAATGAAGAAAAACATAAAAATGACGAAAAACGAAAAATGGTAATTGAAGAAACAAAATAAAGTAGGTCCTAATGAAAAAAAAAATATTAAGACTTTTCTGGCACATATCTAACATCACTCACTTTATGATATTTCTTTAAGGTATTTATTGATGATTATCATCACTAGAATAATGAAGGGGAGAAGCGTTAATCCCTTTCCACCATAAGCTGACTAGAAATCTCCAGTAAACAAATTAAAGTTAAATCACACTAAAAAATAAATAAATAAAAAGAAATAATTTAAATAAAAGAAACATTGTTTAAAAAAAAAAAAAAAAAAAAAAAGAAAAGTGAAAAAGAGAAGGAAAATGTAAAAACATGATGCTCAGCATGTAGATATAAAATAATCATCTTCATAATAGGCTTCGGAATCGAAGGGCTCAGATATGATTGAGCCCCCCCCCCCCTCCGAATACTTTTTATGTCTGTGATTGCGGTTATGACTCTTATGATCCTCTTTGACTCAGAACCTCAGGACGTTTATTATTTTATTTATTTTATTTATTTTTTCTTCCTGTCATCATAATTTATTTCCCCGTTTTTTATGAGGGGGCTCAGCCTCATATGTAATAAGGCCTCTTTCCCATAATCCTTGGTTAGGCTGTCATTGAGCCCCCCCCCCCCCGTCAACCTTCCTCTTCACATTTTTTTGTCTCCTTTTCACATAATAGGGCTTATTGACAGTTCGCGCTGCGCACTTGAGTTCCCTTTTTTCCTCTCCTTTCTTCTTCTTCATCTTCTTCTTCTTCTTTTTGAAGGAACTAGGGCTTGAGCCCCCCACGCCGCGTGATTCCTGAGGTCACTCCAAAATGATTGAAAATAGAGTGAAAATGTATGTTTTCACTGATAAGTCATTTGAATTTCACCTTTCCTGATGCTCAGTCCTTCAAATATCATTTCCACTCTTTCTTCTTTTTTTTTAAAGAGAGAACCTTTTCTCCAGGAATTGTTTTTCGATTCCCTGATTATGCATTTGAAAGTTGTAGGAGCATAAGACAATATTTAAGAAAAAAATGCAAAGCATTTCAATCATGCATGACCTATAATGCAGGAGAGGAATATTTCAAAAATGTAGTCCGTAAATGGCATGCATCACAGCTTTCATCGAGTCACGTGACCCTGGATGCAGTTCAATGAAGTTCTTTATACATTCCATTATTTTTCGGGAGGGTCTCACCCTTTTCCGTTCTGGATCAGTAAACCTTGATCGCTCGTATCAATTCCGAGACGACACGAAAAGAGCCCGAAATAATATATTACTGACAGATTCAGAAGAAGAAACGCTAACAGAATTAAAGGTAAGATTGCTATTTCGGGTAATTTTCTCCATATTTCAAATCTGCTATTGTCATTATTTTGTCTTTTTTTATACTATTTTTTTATATATTTATTTTGCTAATCAAAAGGAAATGGAGAAATGATTCATTACTTGTCATGTACGAATACGCATGGAGGTTGCTGTCAATTTAAAGAGAGAGAGAGAGAGAGAATTCTAGGCTACTTTTTTACAACCTCCGTTTCTTTAAATCTGTTTAATATAGTTTTGTTCTGTGTTTTTCGTCAATGTTTTTTAATGGTTTGTAATCGTGATTAAATATAAAGCTCCGTGATACAATAATCAACTCAATATTAGAAAAATATGACGACTAAGTCAATTCGAATGTATATCCATTGATCCATTACCATTATTTTTTTTAAATTATTATTATTATTATTATTATTATTATCATTATTATTATTATTATTATTATTATTATTATTATTATTATTAGAGTAGTTCAATATACAAAGGAAGGAAATCATATAACACAATTCTTGCTTTAAACTTTATTTAACCATGATATACCTAACTGTAAACATTATTTCTGCAGTATGTTTACAGGACTGCATAATAAATTGCAATGGGTGAAACAAAAACGACTCGATATTGAAATCCCAAGATAGCATGATGATTGATCAGGCCACATACTAGAACATGTAGGCGCTGCAGTATAACCACCCACGGTCGGAATATTTAGAATTCTAATGAAATACAGTCAGAAATATGCATAATTCCGAAAAACTATGGAAGAAAATAGCTTTTTTCTTTCTTTTTAATGAGGAGGATTATGATGATTGACTTTAAATTGAAAGAAGAGTAAACATAAACATTTAATATTACATGTATATGCAGTCTCGCAGTAGGCCTATAATAGTATCCATGGCACCATGTAATTTCAAATCTATATGTTGTGTTCTTTTTTCTTTCTTTTTTCGTCTTCTTCTTTCTTTTTAGATACTCATGTCGGCTTGCTGCATGTGTACTCTTCTTTCAGTACAGTATCTGTACTTTCTTACCATAAAAATGGTCAGGGCAACAGCTCGGAGACAAAGTGGCCAGGTAAAATCATAAATCCTACAATGGAATAATTATGCATGTTTATTACTCAAATTAAAGCCACGATTGCTCCAAGTAAACAGCTCCATCTCTTGTTTGATTTTGACCAAGGCGTACTATTTTAAATAAGGGAGTTTACAGATAAACTGGCCAGCAAAAGAAAGTACCCACTTCTTTCAAAGGCTGCACACAAAAATTCACCCCATAGAAATAAACAATTTTGTACACAGGTATGGTGCAATTAATCGCATTACCTAATACACATACCGCAAGGAAGTGATTATCTTTATTACAAGAAATAAAATGGCATATACAGCATCTTGGTCACTGAATCAAAAGTCACAAAATGTAACAGAATGAGCCGTCCATGTTTTACACTATAAAAGTCAATGTCAAAGGATGAATAAAACCAGACACAAACAACAATGTTCAATAATGTGTATGTCCCTCCTCGTGCCTGGACACATTTCCAGGCATCTCTGACGCATGCTTTGGACAAGTTGTCTGGCGTAGTCCTGGGAAGTTCTGTCCATTCCTCTGTGGGATGAATTGGAGACGGGTGAGATCAAGGACAGCTCCTACAATCGGCACACATTGATCCAAGTCTGCAGGAGAATGGAAGAACTTCCCGCACTACGCCAGACAACTTGTCCAAAGCATGCGTCAGAGATGCCTGGAATGTGTCCAGGCACGAGGAGGACATACACATTATTGAACATTGTTGTTTGTGTCTGGTTTATTTCATCCTTTGACATTGACTTTTTGTAGTAAAACATGGACGGCTCATTCTGTTACATTTTGTGACTTTTGATTCAGTGACCAAGATGCTGTATATGCCAATTTTATTTCTTTGTAATAAAGATAATCACTTCCTGTTGGGTATGTGATTAGTAATGGATTATTGCACCATACCTGTGTACAAAATTGTTTATTTCTATGGGGTGAATTTTTGGTTTGCAGCCTTTTGAAAGAAGTGGGTACTTTCTTTTGCTGGCCAGTTTACAATCTGCGCATGCGCGAGTCTCGCGATATCCACTTTCGGGGTCAGGCCATATGTTACATAAAATGCGGCGACCGTACAGTCAACCCATGGGTCAACCTACCAACAAATTCTTATCAGACAAAATCTAGCTGTATATTTCTTTTTGTCGGCTTTTTTCCTTCTCGTTTGCCATGTTGAATAATATGATGAGAACATTTTCATGACTTTTTAATTAACGTTTTCCTCGCCAGAAAAGTTGCAAAAACAACCGACTCTGTACTTATGCACACCGGTCCGAATATCGAGATTTCAAGCCCCATTGGTTCGGCGAGCTCATGCCGCTTTGCCGTACGCGAGTTGGTAACTTACAAATTTCGCTTCTCAGTTGGAAAAGAGACTCAAATAACATGGTATCAAAATAAAGATAGGAATAAGTATACACTGGCTATCTCATCAATAGACAAGTGCGATTCTTCATCGTTATTTTCACAATATGAGCGATAGAAAGCATGAAAACCATATGTAATCAAAGGTGTTCATAGACTTCACACAAATTTTTAGAATTCCTGATATAGAGGAGACCACGTACATATGACCCCTGACCCAATGACGTCACAGAGCTCCTATCGGTAACTGTAAACTCCCTTATTGACAGCTAAACGGAACTGTTGTTGTAATGATCATAATAGTCAATGCATTTTCGCCCTCACCAATTTGTATAGTTTTGTTATTGGTGTTCTTGTTATATTCTTGTACTTTCACAATGCAAACATTTGTATTCATCATTGATGTTATGTTAATATGTATAATTATGCATCATTATCATTATTGTAAATAATTAGGTTCATTTTTTATGCATATTTTCATTATTGTAAATATGTTTTTGTTGAGACTCTCATACTCCCGATCGGGGGTAGATAGAGTTTTAAAAAAATCTTTTCTTATCTTATCTAATTCTGAGTGAAAAATATTTTAAATGTCGCTTTGAATCGATTTTTCGTGCCTCGATTCAATGCTGACTAACATGACGACGATGATGATAAATCATGATGAAGTCGGCTTCTTGTACAGTCTGTGTAAAAAAAAAAAAAGGGTACAGTCGGGAAAACAATATTTAGGTGTGACATGTTTTCAGATAATGTGTGTATGTGGTACCAAAATAAAGCCAAACAATTTTCCTTGCTGCTTCGCTTTGTTCGTTCTGTATAATTTGCTTTCGTAAAACAAAAGTTATGCTAAATTTTGTGCGACGGGGAACACATCGAAATTGAGCACTTGTCTTTATGGCCATTATGCGAAACCTATACACAAAGGCATGGGACGGCGTGCAAAAAATGGATTTTTCTTGATTGTAGAAAACTAGTCATATCTCAAAAATTACAACACCAAATGTGATGGAAAAAATTGCAGGTAAAAGTCTGATCTTCCTGCTTTATGAAAATACCAAACAATAGCAGGCTGTGATCAAACTTCATACTGTAAAAAATGTTTTCCACTTGTACCATTTTATTTGACACAGACTGTATAGCGCCGGTATTCACCTATGATAAGCGCTCATGGCACTTGCCCTTCAACAATGTCTCCCAAAATTCAAACTCATAGTTGCTATCAATATAAAGTGTATTTCAGCATTCCTCTAGACTAAATTAGACAATACTAGTAGTCATTTATGCAACAAAAAGTGCCTCCCCCCCCCCCCCCTCCCCTGCTCTTTCGGTGGATTTAAAATGAGAAGTTGTGAGTTCAAAACTTGTTTTACTTTTCTTTTCTTTCTTTTTTTTTTTTCGTTTTGTTTGGCAGTAGGATGTTTTGGAAAATGAATTCGTTCAAAAGTGCTATTTATTATATTTTTAAAGAAATTTTTACCTGCCTCGGGTTTCGAAAATCATTGAGAAGTCCATCCCAAGAAACAACAACAAACAAGATGAAAGAAAAACCACATTGAATCAGATGTCAGACGTCTACGATATTTCCTCAAGACCAACGTCTCTCTTTGCTGCTAATTGTCTAATTAATTGCTTCAAATGCTGCAGTCTTATCAAATTACAATAATAGCAATTGGAAAAAAAAATCCATTGAAATGAATCAATTTGGACTACGAAAAGTACCTAAGGCCTTTGGGATTTATGTTCCTTCGCCACCTCCCAGCCCCCCGCCCCCCCCTCAACCTTCCGGACGATTACCAATACCACCACCACTATCGAATACTTTTAGTATATAGCAGCAATTGGTTTTTCCCTGTCTACTCATGTTATTATTTTTGTCTGCAAATTCGTCGGTGATATCCGATCCATGGTTCTACCTCGCAATCGACGGACATATGAACTAGTCCATTACGTCACAATAGACTACCAGACTATCGACCAATCAGCCGTGCGTTTATACAGTGACATCACATCTTGTGGGCGGAGTTTCTCCGTACACGAAACTCCACTCCATTCGGATCGCGGAAACTGTTCGCAATTCACCGTAACAGGGATGCAATGCTATTTGCACAGACCATTTGCAGTCAGTCAATCGTATACACACGATCCGAGAATATTATGACATGTGTATTCATTCTGCATCAGATAGCAAGTAAAGGAAGATTAGAAGACGCTGTCGTTACGAAACAGAATAAAGAACGTTTTCTCTTTTAGGAAAAGCTGTTTACAGGTTCTTTTGTTTTCTGTAACAGAATAAGCGAGGAGAAATTGTTTTCAGACATCCATTTGAATCATTTCTCTTCTTTTTTTTTGTGCACCTGACGCCAGTTGGGTTTGTATCTCTTGTTTTCAAGAAGATTACTTTGTTGTGGATTGTGGTATTTGTGCTCGCTCTCAGCAGGTGCTCGGATAGAATCAATTGGATAATTATCATCTTCGTTTGAACTTTAATCTATTGGATGTGAACCGTCTAGAAGTAAGTTAGAAACTTTATTACCTTTACATTCAACGATTTGTATCATAGTTATATTTTTTTTATTTACTGTAGTTATAATAAGAATATTGGTGTAGAAATTTCAAAAAAATGTTTTAAGGCAAGATAATGGATTGGTTGAAATATAATTGAAAAATCGGGAATATAGTACAACCTTGGTGTCTGGATTTTGGAAACATTATACATGAATATCATTTGTATTTCATCTGTTTTGGTTAAGTAAGTATTATAGGTTTATCCTTTTTTTCTTAATATAAAATTATATAAAACCAAACTTGACATCCCTTTTTTTTAATCATGAGATTGAATGTTTTCTTATTTTTATATTCAGCTGATTTCATCAAACACATCAAAAACATTCTACGTCTTCGACATCATCATCATTAACACACTCCTCATCATCATCGACTTCATTAATCAGTAGCAACAACCATGATCAGCCTTAGCACGTTGAGCCTCGAGCGGGTGCCAGACTTCGGGCAGCGGGGCGACCTAGAGTGGGCTACCATCGGGTTGATGATGGTGGTATTGGTGGTAGCTGTCTATTATTACGTGGTGAAGGTAGCCGATCGATGCTCATGCCCGAAACGATTGGATGGGAAGACCATTATTGTGACTGGTGAGGATAAAAATTGTTTGATTTTGTAAAGTTACTATGATTATAATTTTATCCTAATATTTGCGATTTCATTTATCACGGTCGTCCACTTTTTTTAATATTTTTTTTTAATTAATTTATTATTTTTTTAGCCTATCAATGCCTCGTTGCTCATGCTCGGATTTTAACACCAAATGTCAGACCAAATGTGTATTAGGTCTACTGCAAAACATTGCTTGCTTTGTTTAAATGTTTATTTTATAACAATTAATGTGCATTAAAAATTAAATCCATAAGCTTTATTTTCCCAACCTATCCAATATAATTTGCGTATATAGTTGGGAGGCTATAAAATTGGTTGAACGCAATTTGACTAACGCTGAAAGACATTCCATTGATACACCTACATTATTTTTTCAACGTATCAATTATTCCTATTGTAGTGGTAAGATTGATTTTTTACAAAGAAGAATAACAGCGAGGACGTTTGCAATGCAGATGTAATTAATCTCTTTTCCATCTCCTCACAATATTGATTATTCATATAATACACCAATTAAGAAATGGCAGTCTATGCGAGTTGCCCCATTCAAACCGAATAATAAAGTGGCCGTGAATTCGATGATACACGAATGTATATCTTATTTATCATACAACGTGGTTGGTTTAATTCACAGAAAATGCACAGTTGTTTAACGGTGGCATTTAGCAGGTTATCGAAGAAGCAAGAAATGAAGAGTTATCACCGTCAAGAACGTGTTGTTTTGATAACAGAGAGCATAGGTTATTGATATCAGAAGCAGTATTTATATCCTCTGTCAAGAATTGTGATATTTATGGTTCCTGATAAACTAGGAAAATCTTATGATATATATGGTTTGAAGTCAAGGTTGAAAATAGAAACAAATATAATTGTCTCTGATTAAACTTTACGCATTGGAAAAAATCTATTATACCTTTAAAAAAAAAAACAAGATGGTATATTTTTCGTCTGTCATCATAATAATAGCAAAGTGTCATAAAAGTTTAAACCAAATACTATCTGACTATATGACAACGTAAAGTGCTGAAGTAGTTTGATGCACATCATGATTTTTTCAAAAGGAAGTTGGGAGTTTTGTCCCTGAATAAACCATTTCAACAAAAGAGTTGCAGAGAGTAGAAATATATTACTTATAATTACATGTATAGAACATCATCTTGCTTATACTTTTTGTTTAGGCTTGAGATTATAAAGTGCAATGCAAAGAATGATAATGGGAGAATAAGATTGAGACCCAATAAACACGAAGCCACTGTAATAATAAATCAAAATATCCAGACAATGTAATAATTCTAACATGTCTGTAGCTGCGCATCCCCGAGGGCACTAAATTTGGAGGTTAAGGCTAAATCTAGTGCAAAACAAGTCTCCTAATTCATTATTATCATGATTATAGAAAATGAGTAATTCCCGACATGGGAAAATAGTCAGGTGAACAATTATTATCCCCCGTGCACCCATCTTCTTCCTCTCCAGTGAGAAGGGGTCACTCGTATTACCCCCTTCCATTATTAAAGAGCGATCTATTGTCATCTTCTTCAAAGCACCGCGTTGAACAGGGGTGGGATATTGGTGCGTTGGTTTGCGGAAAATGAACGATCTTATTAGAATTTGACAAAGACTGTATTATACGGTGTCAGTACTAATTCGTCATATATCTTTTTAATAATGGTACCATCATTTTCAACAAGTTCGGTCTTGTTTCTGCTGTAATAATTGTTTCTTTGTGCAATTTTCATGCCGCGCTGCGCTGTTCATGCTGTTGGGAGTAAACATGATGTCGATTTGAATTGTGTATTATAGTTTTGAAGACAAACATCATGTTTTAGAAGGAATTGTTATGCTAGTGGTTACTTCCTTTTTGGGGCAACTTTTGAAGAAGAAAAAAGTTATTATCATAAGCGTATTGTCCAATACTTCTGAGCTTGTTTCGTGAAATAGATTTACAATAACTATAGTTTCAGAAAAGCATGCTTTATTTTTAGTCATCCATTATCATGATTATAATAATGAAGTGCCGAATTTGCCTCATGAACGAATAAAGGACTCAATATTATTAATAACTTATGTATAATGTTATAGGTGAAATGAAACACACACACAACAAAAAATGGTGTTGCATGGAAATGGTGTGCCATGGTAATTAGTTGCATTTATCATAAATTCATATAACTTTCATAAAATAAAATATAGGGCCTTTTGTTTTTGCACAGGAATGATAACTCATAGTTTAAAAAAAAAATTTCAACCACATCAAGTTTGTGGTATCATTTTTTGCTTTATTATTCTTTTATTTCAATGTCTTTTCCCCTGTAAAGTGCCCTGTAAAAGCTAACACATTCAATTTTTCCCAATCATCATCACAGGAGCCAATACAGGCATAGGAAAGGAAACCGCTCGCGATCTCGCTCGGCGAGGTGCCCGCGTCATCCTAGCCTGCCGAGATGCTGTCCGGGGCCGGGAAGCGGAAAAGGACATCCGGATGAGCACGGGAAACGATGACGTCATCTTCATGAAACTCAACCTGGCCAGCTTCGATTCCATTCGCCATTTCGCCCAGGAGTTCAACAACAGCGAAGAACGATTGGACATCCTTGTCAATAATGCCGGTAAGATGAAACTCAAAATAATACCGTCAACTTCGTACCTGTCACAAACCGAGATAGTCATGAAACTAACGGCACCACATCAGTGGTAATTTATAATGATAGCATGTGACTAGCTCCTGAATATAATTGATAATATAATTATTGTACAAGATACAAACATGCTTTACGAATATAAAAGTATGAATCTCAACGAAAATAAAAATCTGATAATTTTTAGGGAGTTACTATCACGAATATGAAACCAATATCCACTCATATTTAACCTTTTGAAGAATGACATTTTATATATTCAATGCAATCGATCAACGATCAAATTCACTAACTGATAAAGAAGTTTTCAATCACGAAGATCAAAAGTTTCCCCTCCCAAACCCAAGGACAAGTGAAAAGTGCAGGAAACGACCGTCTGCAGAACTCGCCTGGGTTTTGTAATATCTACCGGGTGTCCCCTCTCTCCCTTCTCCGTAAAACATTTTAAAAACATTATAGCTCTGCCATTTTAAAGAAGTAATCATGATAAACATCCATATTAATAAACGCTATAGCTTTGCCTTTTGATTATGCACGAAGTTGAATATAAAATAATTTAAAACATGAGCAGCCGTTTTCATTTCTGTTTTCCGCTCATAAAAATTGAACTTGACTTTATCTCTCTCAGCTTTACTCCTCCTTGAACGTAATGAACGTTATTTCTTTCAGGTACCATGGTACCAGAGGCAAAGTTCAAAATACTTTTTAAATCATGAATAAGCTCATCTTGGTATCGAGATAATCTAGTTCAAGTAATTACAAAGACATTTGGTCACTGGTATTTAATTCAATAATTCGTTTGTTATCATTTTGTATTTTAGCCTTTGGCATTAAAACTCGTAAAGACCTTATTATTCATTCTTTTCCAAGGTCTATTTATTCCGTTTAATATATTATCGATATCAACGAAGATTTTTTTTTTTTTTCCTTTACTGGGATTCGATAGATGCCGAATTCAGAGCGTTATGAATTATGTTAATGATATTTGACCCAAATATCCAAACGTAATTGCATCGCCGTGCATGAATAAAGTTTTTTGTTCTGGAAACGTTTTTCTTTCTTTTTTTTTCTTCTTCTTTTTTTCTTTCATACTTCCCCATTCATATCAAAGGACCTTTCGTTGATATTGATTTAGTACTTCAAATATCAATTAAGGATAATTTCGAACTATTGATAGGTCTACATCAATCGAACATCAATCAAAATGTTTCACAAAACATACCATTACCAATGTTAGAGCCGGTATTGAAATGCACTTCAGATGCTTTATGAACAAATAATTTTATATCTTGCCAAAATGGCGATAAAAATTATTAAAGTGCCCTTTTTTCGGACTCGAACCACGAGCCTTGTGTTCCACTAATCCCAAATAACACATACTCAAACATCTTTTCAAATTTATTCTTCGAAAATACTTGTCAACTTCTGACCCCGATATCATTTTTTCTCACCATTTTCGCAGGCGTGATCAATGACGGGTCACTGCGCACCGAAGACGGACACGAACTCGTGTTCGGCGTCAACCACCTCGGTCATTTCCTCCTCACCAACATCCTCCTCGACAAACTCCAGAAGTGTGCTCCATCGAGGGTGGTCAACGTCAGCTCCGACGCCTACATGTTCGGCAAGCTCGACCTGGAGCAACTGGCGGTGAACGAGGGGCGAGTGAAATCTTACGCGAGAAGCAAGCTCGCCAATGTGCTTTTCACCAAACACCTTGCCGCCAAGCTGGCGGGGACGGGTGTTGTCAGCTTCAGCCTTCATCCAGGTGAGAAAGTCTTCTGATCGAATTTTGGGGATGTTTATTAGAATTATTCAACAAAAGGCTTTAGATTTGCCAATATTTCCGTGAAATCGTGTCTATCTGAGGATAATTACATTATCACTACGTGCATGACTTGTGGAATAAGAGCATTATAATCATTGCCTCCTCATTTTAACATGTTCATTGAAACCTCATCGACTTCTGCGAATTTTTATTTCAAAATTTCTTTCATATAGGCCTACTTTTTCATAACTTTTATCTTTCTATTTATATCAGTCCTCAATGCAGCCTTCTTCTTTATTTTCTTGTGACATTAGATTCCATGATTCTCGAAATAAGATTTTAAAATGTTTTCCTTCTTCCCTTTTTTTTTTTCATTGCAGGTTCAGTAAACACGGACATCAAGCGCAACTGGGCGGGCTGGTTGCGGGCCCTCGCCCCTCTCATCTCCTTCTTCTTTCTCAAATCAGTCAAGGAGGGGGCTCAGACGTCGATCCACTGTGCGGTCTCCGACGAGATCCTGGACCAGTCTGGAGAGTTCTTTAAAGGTTGCCAGGTCCAGAAGCTCTCAAGAACAGCGCGAGATCAGGACCTGGCCCAAAGGCTTTGGGACGTTAGCCTGGAGATGACGGGTCTTCAGAGCTCATGATCTCACTGCATGACGTCGTCAACGTGGTCGAACAGGATTTGGATCACATATTCATAAATTATTTTTACAGACTGCAACTGCTGTAGCAGAAATTCTACTGATACTATTTGGGCAATGGCTCAAGACGCCAAGAGAAAGAAATGAAAATTGTGAAACTCTCTGGGATAAACATTTCATCAAGTACATTATTTTGCAGAGCTAGAAGAACTCGTCATGAAGCAGTTTTCGGCAGATTGCCTGTGACACAAGGCTGATTGAAATGGAGTTTGTGAAACGTCTCTCTTGGGGGAAAAAACAGACCTACAATTTGTGGGTGATTACTGAACTTGGGATGATTATAACCAAACACCAACTCTACAGATCGGACAATGCAGAGTTAAAGTTTTGACGCTTTCTCGAACTTGGTTCTTTCCCAGCATGATGCAAAACGAGTCTATTGCCTTACACACTCACTTTGCAGATGCCTTATTTTAGTATTCACCATGCCTTTACACCGCCTCTATTTTCCACACATTTGTCATGTTATGCAAATACATATGAATTTTCTGTTACCTGGAAAACATGTAAAAATTACTCTTCATTACCATGGTTACATGTATCCGGATGAACAGACGTGACAAAGCCCGTGTTGCTACAAATGACGTCACCAGATTACGACACAATGTATTGTCTTTTTGATTTACCTTGGTGATGCTTGTTGCAAGCAAATCGCATTACTCTTATGTTGTCGTTTTTCATTTTACCGAATATTTCATAGGTCTATTTGGAAAGTTGGGAGCGGTGTTGTTAAACTAGACAAACTATTCTGATAAGGGAGCCATGAAATGAGGACTATAATGTTTAATATATTTCACAAGGTATTCATCATGGTCATATTTCATTGGACTGAATTCCAAGACGTAATACATTTTCATTATTCTTCAAGCTGAATTTAACAATGTTGTCATCATGATGGTCATTTTTTGTAGCATTTTTTTTTTAGTCTGAATTTTAAAACGTAACGATTTATCATTCTTCGGCTGAATTTGTCAATACGGAACTCGAAACATTAAATTAATGGTTTTTGAGGTTTAATTCTAATTTGTTAACGAGGAGGAACTTAATGCAACATATTCATTGAATCTCTTACAATTCCGACCAAATATATTATCTTTTATTTCAAAAGGAAAAATAAAACTCCGACAAAGAAACAAAAATCACAAAGCCACCGGGTTCAGATTGGTGTTCCATTTGACATGACGTATGTCAATGACAAATCACTAACACTTCATCAGGCATTGATGTCATCATGATTGGTAATGAGCTTCAGAGTGCAGAGCAACTAGTAACATTTGTAATCCCCATTACAACTGCATGCACTAATGCCTCAGTCTCACCCCTAAGACCGGTACCACACCAACTACCAAACTATTATTAGAATTGATGTAATATTTTGTGTTTGTGTTGGTGGGAGATCGTAGTTAATATGACTGAGGTGTTTAATGCAATTTCAAAAAAGTGGGTTTTCGTCGAGTTATACTGCTGTCAGACGTGACGGATAGACTCTGATTCATGTAACACATGGAGAAAGTTATGCAGTCACCAGACTATACGAATTCTATTGTCAAAGTCGTGGCATGATATGCCTGTCATATTCCCCATATACTTTTTCTGAATAATACGATGACAAACAGGCTATTGTTTCAAGGAACCAAATGAATATCAAGAAAAAACCTATGGACAATGCTATTCAAACTAAACATTAACAACAAGTGGTATAGTTTAGTTGATAGCATTTCTATATAGGGGCACTCTCAACTTTGAGAGTAAAGATTTAAGAATACATTTTCCATTTGATTTAGTTCTCTTGGAAATTTCAAACAATAGCAAACATTTGACTGGATTTATGACATTTCAAGAACGGTGTCGGACGATGCTGGAATCATCGTGACCCGTGAAACATGTTGAAAGTCATTAAAATCTATTTGTTAAAATATTCATTCAAATATTTAAAATGAATGCTTGTGTAAAATTAACCATCATTTTAAACAAATGTGGTTTACCTTATTCTTTCATGGACGTCCACTATATGACCTGCTGCATTGTCGGACAACCCAAACCACAATTTAGAAGAAAAAGCTTCGAACAGGAAAGAATTGCAATGATAATCATCATTAAATATTATTGTTCCAATGTTTACTCATATGACAGAGGATAGATTATTTCGAGACACGAAAAATATGTAGAGATTTGAATCATGTTTTAGTGTAAAATCTATGCTAATTTCAATGTCATATCTAACTGTGGAGTGTGGCGAAACTATTTTTTTTTTTTAATGTCTGTTCATCTTGTTACTGATGCTATATAGGGCCTATAATTTGTGATAACATGCTGGTTAATGCTATAAGAAGGTCTTCCTATTGTTCGTTGTGACTTGTTGTTTGTAAAATATTGTAAAAAGTAATATTTGTATTCAATAAATTATTTCTTTAAAATATTAATTGATCACAATGCTTGGATTATCTTCCAATTTTGTGTTTGTTATAATTCAAACAAAAATGTTCTAACGAAAGCTGAAGAGGGGAGCTTGAGAAAATTCGAAGATTGTGATAAATGAACATATTTATGATTATGATAAATGAAGACAGACAAATATCTAGAGAGAGAGAGAGAGAGAGAGAGAGAAGCGCAGAGAGAGAGAGAGAGAGAGAGAGAGAGAGAGAGAGAGAGAGAGAATAATACACAGAGGCATAATAACATAATATTATGCAGATTGAGGAAATTAAGAATCACCAATGCAAAAAGAGATGAGAAGCAGCAAGGAGAAGTTGTGTACATAAACCAGAAAAATGAAGATTATTTTGTTGAATGAATGAAGAGTTACAGAAATGCACTGCAACGAAAGGATTGTATATAACACAGATTAAAGGGGAATCCAACCCAATGAGAGAATCAACCTTACAGGAAAAAGGAAAATGAGAGGAGCAATCTAAAAAAATTTAATCAAAATCGGTTATAAAATAAGAGAGTTATGGAAGTTTGAAAAGTCTAGTTGTTCCTTCTATGGGGATCCTCAAATTGGCATCATCGGCTTAAAATGGACGATCTTATGGACAACTCTCCATTCATTTTGTACACAAATTTTCATATTTTCCCCATTTTCTTTCGAAATATATCTTACCTCCTTCTGAGCTCAACATATGTTGTGTGAAATATATTTTCCCATCACATTTTGAGCTCAGAAGTAAAGAAGACATACTTTGAAAGAAAATGGGGAAAATCTGAAAATTTGTGTACAAAATGAATGGAGAGTTGTCCATAAGATCGGCCATTTTGAAGCCGATGATGCCAATTTGAGGATCCCCATAGACAGAACAACTAGACTTTTCAAACTTCCATAACTCTCTTATTTTATAACCGATTATGATAAAACTTTTTTTAGATTGCTCCTCTCATTTTCCTCTTACTTGTAAGGTTGATTCTCTCCTTGGGTTGGATTCCCCTTCTGCATGCATCACTTCTTTTGAAATATGAAAAAGGAACGAATTATACATCATTGTGATGAGCAAAATACACGTCTTCTAATCGGATCAGATCAGTCGACAACACTGTTTGGCTTATTGATTGTAGGTTTTATGTCATATAACAGTCATTGGATCCTTTGTTAATTCACAGACCCAACATGATGATAATTTGATTTTATGTCAATGTGAATAAAGGTAGGGAGAGGAGGATAGGAGATTAATTTGGAATAAATGTAAATTTGTTACTTTTTGCAAAGACGTTCGGACAAAAAAGAAGACGAGAGAGAAATGTAGCTCCGCAGACTAGAGATAAAGAGTGAAAATACATATTATCTAAGGTCGGAGGAGGGGGGGGGGGCGTATAGTGACAAATTTCAACCTTGCAATGAAGATGCTGCATGTGTCTGTGCTATTTAATCGACAAAATACGTCTGACTAGAAATTCAAAGGTTGGTTAGACCATTTGTCAGTTTTTAATCCTTTGAGAGAATTACGGAGGAGTTCTATTGCGCAATCTACAAGTCAACACTGATAGATCATTGTACATCTTCTTCTTCTTTATTCTAGGATTATCCGAATTATCAGATCTATAGTTGTCTATTAGAAAAAGACCAGTGACCTGGCATTTGTACAGCGACTCGTGAAATTGAGTCAAATCCGATATCGATTTCGACATGGGGGTCCGCTCTGTATGTGGGGGCCTCTTTCGAGGTGGACTTGTGCCCTAGCTGTCTTTCGGTTACTTTAGTCTTCTTTCTTTCTTTTTTTCTTTTTTTTTATTCGAATACAAGTATGATTAACTTTCTGCGTCGAGGTGATCATTAAGACACATTGTTATTTGGAACTAGTACATAATCAGGCTGGGGGCCTCGCTATACATTACAATAAATTATTTCGAAACAGATGTGACCATTTCTGTCAATAGTATAGGCCTATATAATGAAGAATATCATATCAAAAGTTATTGTTTGTTTGTTTGTTTTTTGTTCCCCCGACCTTGTGTTGACAGCCTTCAAACAAATTTTGGGCACCATGACATGCTTCAAAATGGACTTTCACCGGCCAGGATACGAGTTCGCGACTATAATTCGCCACTCCGAGTCTCTGAGTGGCGGGAACGTCGCTGCGACTTCTCATGGATCTCCTTGGAGTCCTGAAAAATTCATACAAATTTTTGATAATTTTCCCCAGTTGTTAATTAGTCCCTGTTAAGTCTATGATAAATTCTAGTAACAATTAAATCGCCGGAGATGTCACCGCGAAGTTTTGCCTCCCGAGTCTCCGGGCACGATTAGTCACGACAGTCGCGGCGACATCTCTGCCAGTATGAGTACTTGCATACATTTATCCAGATTTTTGCTTTACTAAAAATATGAAGAAAAGAAAGAGAAAGATCTGTGCGTTATTGAGCATGATAAAATAAGAGGCACTCAACATGCTCAAGTGCTTCAGGACGTTTTTATTTCCCCGCGGCAATTAAGAAAAATTAATGTTGACGACACGTGAGATCCCTTCCCAGGAATACAAGAGAAAACCTCAGAACTCGGGGGAAGATATTCCAATGTAAGACCCCAATCTATTCCTCTAATCAATCCACACAAAACAAGAAGAATGATTAATAATTTGTCCCCCAAAATGATCCAAATCGAAACTGAATCATTCTCAGTTTCTCATCCGTTTCATGTGGCCCATGACGGTGCCAAGTATCATGGGATCATATTAAAAACGAAATTCATTAAGTTTTTGCTTTAGTTCCAGGCTTTTTTCTTGAAACTTGTGACTGTTTAGAAGTGTTAATTTTTCTGTCAGATTATAAAATGTGGTTTTAGCAAGTTTCTTCCTGAGATTGACATATTTAATTATGGTTCATATGAATTATAACTATAAGGTTTAAAAAGTGCAGCAATGACAAAAATCCTGAACCGGGGTTGACTTTGGTTGGATCAACCAATTTTGGTTGAACTGGTGGTTTGAATATTACATAATCATTATCTAAAATTCCTGGAGGTCCTAATTCTAATATTTTTTCTTTATTTCTGATGAAGTTCATATATTTCTAGCTGAATGCTTGTATGGGCTGTTATTACATTCACGGGAAAGTAG
This sequence comes from Paracentrotus lividus, assembly GCA_940671915.1. Lineage (NCBI taxonomy): Eukaryota > Metazoa > Echinodermata > Echinoidea > Camarodonta > Echinidae > Paracentrotus > Paracentrotus lividus. The sequence goes on along the minus strand of CALNVZ010003434.1, from coordinate 18,519,195 downwards.
AGTCACACCTCCTTGTTCACAAATCGGCCCCAATAATCAATCACAATCAATGATATCGTGGTCTAGTGGACACAGAACGACGACCATTAGGTGACCATAATACCTCGAGGTGTACCCCAAAACTGGACAGATCTCTCAGCAATACCAAGA
>CALNVZ010003434.1:18477415-18516409 GCA_940671915.1 Paracentrotus lividus | reverse complement strand
CCTGTATCCAACTGTGATGAGCACACGTACCGTCATGACCGAAAAATACCTTTATGAAATCGTGATTGAATAATCTTCTTGAACCATTCTATTCGTAATTAGTGGTAGATGGTGTATGTTCAGCTTGAGATTGAGAATTAGATTTTTATTACAAAAATACAAATGCACTAAAAAAAGTAAAATAAATTCACTCTTTTTTCAATGGATAGTTCAATTTTACCTTTCTTATAATCCTCTTTATCTCAACTTACAGGCTCATCTCCGATTAGCTCAGTTGACTATGAATCACAAACACCATCAATGACATCACAAACAAATAATTGTAACCACAACGCTCACTTGATGTTTTTCGGATATCTAGAAGGAAAAACAAATGCTTCAGAAAGGGAAAAATGTTATTGAAATTCAATAACTCTTTACAGAATCAATTGTTATTGGAATAAACATAACTCAAAATCTAAAGAGTATAATGCTCATCCTTGAAAAAAACAAAACAACAACAACAACAACGAACAAACACAATACAGTAAAACGGATGATCAAACTATAGACCGATGTTTACCAAAAATGTATTATTCCATTCGAGTGATTGTCTAGAAGTCGTCGAGTGTGACAACGGTCACAAAATCAATTGATCAATTTATCCCCCACCAAAAAAAAAAGAAGAAACAAAACAAAACAAAAACAAAACAACAACAACAAAAAAAAACATAAAAAGCATTAGAAAGCTGTTCCCCCATCATTATCTGATTATCTGTGATGTTCTTCTTTAATTTGTTCGGCAAAATGTGATCTGTTAGGAACCAGAAAGGAGTTATCTCTTTGCTAGTAAAGATATTGGGTAAACTTTATAAAGGAAGGATAACATTTTCATTGCTCCTAACTGAACAGGCGATAACTATCACATCATTTGCCAAGGAAGACTTAAATAGACATGATAGAAGACAATGAGAAGAGTGGATAAATATATTGTCTTAATTGCTACATCATTGCCACAGTAGACAACACCTATCATAAAGCGTCAGAGTCTAATTACAAACATCCAGTAATGGAAGGCCTATTGGTCTACGCTTACTTTGTTGTGTTGATTTACGTAAATGAATTAAATTAATTGAGCCATTGCAACTGACTTGCGGTCAGGGGCATTATTTGGACGGATATAGATCATAGCGTAAGGCGTAGCCTCCATGAATAGGGGCGTCACTTGACTATTTGTAAGGGGAGGGGTCAAATTAAAATTTGCCAACAGAGTCAATTATTTTCCCCAAAAAAATCTGCAAAAGACAAAAAGTTAACAAATCGATTTGGCATCGTCCTATTTATTTATTTATTTATTTATTTATTTATGTTAATAAATTTATTTAGTTATTCATTCATTTTTATTTATTATTATTATTATTATTATTTCTTTTTATTTTTTTATTTTTTTTTTTTTTTTAGGGGGGGGGTGGGTTGAAGTGATTTCAGAAACCACACACCAATCCCAGTATGACAATATTGCATGATGATATACTCATTTTCCCGTGAAAGAAGCAACTTGTTAGGTAAAAGGTACGCTGCCCGTTTAAGAAAGCAAAAAAATCTAAATCTGTATGACAACATGTTGAAACAAATATATTTAGTGAGCCTGAAGTTATCGTATTTGATTATAGGCTATTGTCATAATAGACGGTAGAATAACACAAATTAAATCATTTAGCACTCAAACCTTGGAGAAAGAAATAATCCTTCTTTCCTTCAAGCTTTTAATGTAGAGAAAAGAAATCTAAACACAAATTTGTAATCTGAAAGAGAGGGAAGGGGCGAACAAACCCCCTTGCCCCAGAATATCTATCACTCATTGATCCCAAGTTGACTTATTTCCAAAAGGTTGTATTAATTAGGCGGGTGCCTATTTTAATCCCAATATGACAATTAGATTCACCACGGCCCCTAACGTTAGGACATGACTTCTGTTATGTAATCATGGTAATTGATTATCCCTTTCCCTGTCTGAATGTTTACGCACTTGCAGTTTTGTTGTTAACCACAATACACTTCATTTATTTATTTCCTTCTTTGTTTGGCATGTCCGGGTTAGAAAATCAACTTGCTGTATATAAAGGTTTATTTTTGCATTAAAAGTAAAATATTAAAGTATTTTTTTTAATGTCATCGTTATTCTCATATTATTTACCGTGAACATTCTCTTTATGAAATAATACTGTGATGTATCACCCATGTTTTCATAAATAAAATAGAAAAATGAACACACACATTAGTTGCAACACTTTCTTAAAAATCAAAAGTTTACTCAATCCAACACTCAGAAACGCAACCAGATTATTTTTTTTTTAAGGGGGAAAAAAAATAAGACGAACATAATATTTTTAAAGTGGCTCTCGTCGAACCTCAGTTATCATGAAAGACTTATCTTTTTTCGTTGTAGTGTAATATTGGAGATATGTACACTGTTCGTCATAAAGGTGGAATATTTTTTTCTGGCTCAAGCGACATTATGTTGCTCCGTTATTAATTTCCTGAATGTGTTGGTCACCGCTTTCACTTTCTGGGATCCTGGCTGTATCTTGGACGCTCCCTCAACCATTCCCGGGGATTTTTCTTCTAAAAAGTTTGTCACCCCCAGAAGATGGCCATTTTTGTCATTTTTTCTTATTTTGGGGGCCCTTTTTTGTTCACGCGACCCACCAAGGCCCCGTCAGTCCTACCCCAAGGAAACACGTCTGAGGTCGAGATTTGTTATTGTTCTTTAAATTAAATCTAGATTTATGGTTACAGGCTCGACTCTTTTGTCTATAGGGGAGGGGTCAAAATTTATTTTGATTGGGGTTCAACATTCATTTTATTCATTTTTACACCATGGAAATTTCTATCTTCCCTAAGTTGTATTGTAAAATCTCAACCAAACATAAATCAAAATAAAATATTATCAATAATGACAATTTACAGTCTTGTCATCAAGGCTAAACAAAATTTAAGGGGAAAATGATAATATTTATGGGTTAAAGGTGGTTTTTAATTTCTTTTGTTTTCAACATAAAGATGGAATAAAATATTCCGAATTTTCACCAATCTCGTTTTTTACTTCAACCCCTCCCCTAGACAAGAGACCTTAGCCTGTCCCCAGAAATATAGATTTAACTTAAAGAACAATATAAAACAGTACACCTCAGTCGCGTTTCCTGGGGGTAGGACAGAGGGGGGCTTGAATAGCCGGGAAAACCAAAAGGGGCCCCAAAATGAGAAAAAATGACAAAAATGGACATCACGGGGGTTGACAAAACTTTTTTGGTAAAAGGTCCACGTGAAGGGTTGGGAGAATGTCCAAGATATAGCCAGGGTCCCAAAAAGTAAAAGCAGGGACAAACATAATCAAGAAATTAAAGTCAGAGCAAAATCATATTCGCTATAGCGGCAAAAAAATATTTCACCTTTATGACGGACAGTGTAAGTAAAGTGCATTATAGTTTTGAATGATTATGCGCTATAATTTTATTTTTTTAATTTTTTTTATAAGAACCAGTTTATTATTATTATCATGGACACAAGATGATCGATTATAAGATGCGAACTGGTAATGTATTTGATTTTAGATCTGATCTCTCATTTGATATGATTCAATCTCTCCCAGGCTGACAATGTGTGATCATTTTGCAGATAAAGTGGTTTAGTTACCATAACCTCATAATGGGTCTACCAAATTATTCAGACATATAGAGAACATTTGTATATTCGTATATCATTTAGAACTCTGTAAACAACTTGAATGCATAAATCGACATTTCTGTACTTTGTCTCTTCAACCGCGACTATACCCGCAAGTATCACTGGGCCCAAAACATTTATAAAAGTATCATCCACACAAGAATCATAATGTAACTTGTGCATTGACATTAATCAAGACAATCATTCCAAGACTGCTAATTTAATGATTAATCAGAATTGGAGGTAGCAGATCAGGTAACAGATAAATCTATTTCATGTCACCTGTAAATGAGTGGTTTTGGATAAATAAGCCGAAATGTATCTACATCTTAATTGCGCTACTAGAATAGTGCAAGCTCTATATGAGTCAAAGTTTCCCTGACTGATAATGAGTTATCATCATTGCAGGTAGGTACCCAGTCATTCAGATTATCAAGTATAGATAAATCTCTTTTGTGTCACAGGTAAATGAGCGGGTGGGTCTGGGAATTTCTAACAACTTGAGAAATAGGCCGAAATGTTTCTTTTGTACCTTTGTACTATATACTGGAATTACTACGGATAAATTACTAGTGCAGTGCAAGCCCTGTACTAGCTGCTATGACTCAAGCTTTCCCAGACAGATAAATGTAATGAGTGATCAAAATTGCAGGTACCCAATCAATCAGATTATCATGGAAAGCAGATGAAATAATCGGTATTATGTCACATATAAATGGGTGGGCGGGTCAGTCTGGGAATACCAGTCAGGATTAGTCATGACCGATGGGGAAGCCCTACGGAGAGTTGAACGTCACATTCAATCATAATACACTACGTTAATCACCCACAATGGTCAAATTTGATAAGGATACTGCATTACATAATACCCCGGTTATACTCCAATGCCGGGAATCCTGTCCACAGATCTTGCCCATTCGGTATAACGCAATTTTGAAATGAAGTTTGATGTAGGCCACCTTGTTGTGACCAGTACCCGGTGGATGTTTCACCAGTGTCCGAGGTCTAGAGAGTGAGTGATTTGGGTTTTATGAGTAATCAAAGTCTCGATTTTATTCAGTTTCTGACCATGCTGACACATTTTTGTCATTTCTTAAAACTTCCGATCTGTCTAGATCATCTGACCAGTGGGTCACGTTGTTTGTGTCACAATATCAGAATAATGAGTGTAAATAACTTGAAATCTCGACCAGGGCCGCGAGGATTTATTGTATAGATTTATTGTTGGAAATTATTATCTCTCATTTAGTATGCAATGCTCACTTGACACGGCTTCCATACTTACAATTTGTACAAAGACATTCATGATCTGCATTCTATCAAGGATTTTCAATACTGTAGATGGTAATTGAACTGAATTGAATTGAAATTTATTTATTTCCACATACCAGGGGCGTAGACAGCGGGGGGGATGGGGGGGGGATGCATCCCCCCTAACTCAAAAGGTGGGGGGATGGCATGTACAATCATCCCCCCCCCCCCATTCACGGGTGATATTTTTTTTTTTTAAAGGCTGAAATAGGCTTTGCACACTCTTTTTTTCTTCCACGGAGCTCTAAAATTTTTCGCTCGCGCTTCGCGCTCGCATATTATTATTATTATTATTATTATTATTATTATCATTATCATTATCATTATTATTATTGTTATTATTATTATTATTATTATTATTATTATTATTATTATTATTATTATTATTATTATTATTATTATTATTATTATTATTATTATTATTATTATTATTATTATCATTATCAAATCCAGATTAATTATTTTTATATCCACCATTGAAAGTTATTAAGGCTTATACTTATTTTATTACTTCCAGGGAAATTATTTGGTTTTTCTTCCTAGAGCTTTATTGATATTAGTCTATATACCCTATATGTTTATTATAATTGTATTCATACTTATAATTCTATTTTTAACATAATAATATTTGCAGAGGTGCATTAAAGGTGTAGGCCTATGCAGCTCTCGGTATATTTTGCAGAATAACTCCTTTGTGGATACGAAATCGGGCTCAGGCCCCTAAATTGCTTCTTTCTTTTTTTTTAGTTCGCGCTTCGCGATCGCTTAGAGGAAATAAAAAGTTGGCTCATAAACCCTTCTGGTACTGCATGTTTGTTTCATTTCTTATTTTTATTATGCAAGCCTTGTATATTTGCTGAGGTAATTCGGCGCAACCCCCCAAATCGGCCCTTTTTTGCCCCTTCTTTGTGTGTATAGATACAAAAAACACCTCTCGTTTATTCAAAATTTCCGCTGCGCTATAATCGCCTTCCTGGAATTGTAGATTTTCTAAGGAAGATTTGGCGCGCAACCGCCTAATCGCCGCTTTTTGCCCTGTTTTGTGTGTATTAGATACAAAAAAAAAAACACTCTTTTTACCTTTAATTTTTCCGCCTCGCGCTTTCGCACTCGCCTGGAAATTGCTATTATTTGCGAGAAAATTTCCATGCAACCCCCATCAGATTACCGCTGAGGCTCCAATGGCCTTTCCCCTTCTTTGTGTGTATGATACAAAGAAAAACACAGGCGTCTCGGTTTACCTCAAAATTTCTGCTCCGCCGCGCTTCGCGCCCCTCGGCCTGGAATTGTATATTTGTGCTGAGGAATTCGGCGCAACCCCTCCCCCGCGACATTTTTTGCCCTTCTTTGTGTGTATAGATACAAAAACTACACCTTTCGTTTACCTCAAAATTTTGGGCAATATGAGTCTCTGGACCACGAATCATCCCCCCACATTCGAGGACCCGTCTACGCCACTGCCACATACAAAACAAGTTCGTATATATGTATACAATAAAAATAAACATTGAAATTCATATAAACAATATAGAAAACATAAGAAATTTCAATAAATGTATATTTAAATACTCCCAAATAATAATAAACATGGAAAATGGTTCAGCCGTAAAAGCCAATTAAGCTTGAAAGTCTGGATGAACCATGCGCACTAAAAAAAAAAAAATAAATACAAAAAATACAAAAAATACAAAAAATACAAAAAAAAAAACAAAAAACAATAATAATAAATTAATAATTAAGTAAAAATTATGGATTGCGTTTGAGTATGGATGACAGATGAAAAGGACCATTCTCTCCACCCCTACCCCATCCCACATGATTAAGAGTTATATAAAGAGAGAAGATTTTTTTTAATATTGTCTTTTAAAAAACAATATTAAAAATTTAAATTGATAAAATAAAATCTACCCCATCCTCCCCCGCTCCCCCCCCCCACAAAAAAAAAAAAAAAGATTGAAGCGCCAGATTTTAGATTGCAAGTACATGTAGGCTCTAATTTTACTTTCATCTTTTCTTTTGTAGCTGTTTTTCTTCTTGTTCTGTTGTAGCATTTATCCACATCATGGACCCTTTGAAAATTTTGATCTATTGTTTAATCCTTTAACGGATGTAGTCTTTTCAACCTAAAACAATTCATTGCGAACAAAACGAATTCATGGTATTATAAACCCCATCTTAATTTGACGAGGTACATGAAGGGTGGGTGAGGTATGAAGCCATAATTATTTTCGCAGAATATCTACACCATCTGACCATAACGTAAAGCCAGATAATACATTTATTGAAAGTGTCAAGAGATGTGTTTGACAAGCGGTTGATTGTACCAATTTACACTCGTTATGATCCTGATTACAAGCGAGGAAACTGTACCGTTTCTCGTTGACAGAAAACCACATGCCAAGTTTGAAACGAAGCCTTGATCACGCCAATACCGAATCAAGTATAGACCAATCAAATTACATGTATTCTGAACATATTCCCTCTTACGTCTATGATTCTGAACGGCCAAGGTGTGACTGAGTTTGTAATCAACAAATAAAACGTTTCCGGATATTGTCAGCGTCATTTTAATATTCAATGTTCCTGGTTTTGCTTTGAATACCAGGGTTGAGTGACATACACCCATTGAATAATATTAGACCTACAAATTATTATTGGGAAATACTTAGTAATAAGTTTACAATTAAATGTGTGGAATTATTCTAATAAAGAGGAAATTGTATTGAGCAGGTGCGATAATGCATGTGATTGCATTTATTCTTTCTTTGTCCCGTTTTTTTATTATTCTCCATATAAGCTGCAATGTATTTCTCAGTTCATTTTATCAAAATTGTATTATTTTTTTTTCTTCCTTCAAAGTATTCCCTGACTTTGTGGAGAAAGTTACCATTTTTTTATTTTCGTCTTCCTCTCTCTCTCTCTTATGTTTCATGGGGTGAGAGAGCTGTGTGTAGGCTACAATTTTATGATGATTATCGTAGAAGAAAAAAAAATCGAAGTGAAAAAGGGTCAAGGAACTCAATCAACTAAATTATATATATATAGTATGTTACATACAAAATGCCAACTATGAATCAAGCTCTTGAGCTCTCTCTTCTTCTTCTTCTTCTTCTTCTTTTTTTTTTTTTTTTTTTTTTTTTCCTTTTATAAACTAGCAGAATGAGTTTTCCTTATATGTGGATATATTCATATATATCCCAAGGCTTCTATTTCTTCTTCCTTCTAATACATGAAATCCATAATAGAAAATGCCACATGCATGCCTGGTCAATATCTGAGGAAAGACTCGACATTTTCATCCCCCCACACCAGCATTATTGATACGCTGAAGTGCATACACACACTTTCAACACTACTGATTATCACTCTATCCATCATGTCCATGACCTGGAATTTCAAAACTCCGCACATTGGATGAGTGCAGTCAGTCTTTTCCCATGAAGAAAAGAGTCATCATCGAGGCATGCCTGTATACTCGGCTATATAATTATTTTCATTTCTAGTTCTTGCATGCCACGTGACACCATCTCATCATTTCTGCTATCCGTTACCAATTTGAATTGTTGACATATATGTATTACTTTATATGCTGACGCGGATCCAGGTAGGTGCTGCCCGGTGCGCCCCCTCCCAGCGCCCTTATCCGCTCGACCACGCACGCGTGAAGTCGGAAAAAATGATGAGCCTTCTTTGCGATAATAATTAAACTGATCCATCAACTTGATCGAAGCCTGATGGGTCACATCGGAGTTTTTATCTAGTACTAGCCATACTTTCATATCACGGTCTTCATTCGTTGTAAATGACGCAATTTTCAAGAGCTGATTCTCCCGTCCCTTTCAGGCAAAAAGTTTTACTTTCTCTATTTCTTTTTTTTTTTTTTTAAATCTTAGGCCTTCCCAAGTATTTACAGAAAAACCTTCAATAAAATGTTTTTCAAAGGTCAACATTATACTTATGGTGCAAGCACACGAGTAAATCTCCCTTTACTTTCGTTCGAACAAGATTGCCATATTTACCAGTGCCCCTGTAACCATGGTAACATAAAGAATTACCATCAAATGCAAACTGAAGTAGCCAATCAGGATCCTTGTTGCTTAGATTTCTGCATAAATGTCGACCTGTAAATCAATCAGAATGGTTGTTTCAAAGTTGCAATTAATCGGTAACTCTTTGTGTTATAGGGCACAGATATCCAGCCAGACACCTGACAAAGTTATTGGTCAAATTTAATTTAATGCAGTGATGACTGAAATCCACAGATTACCAAACACAGTTAAGTATTTATCATTACACACTCTGCAATTGTTCATTCGGTAATTTTCGTGGAAAGCTTTCGAGGGATGCCAGTTTTGTGACTAATTCATTCCTTTGTTATGACCAGGCCAAAGCTGTGCTGAACTAAAAGGGGAAAAAAAAGAAAAAAAGACGCTGTCATTTCAAACAGTGTGAAACCACTTACCACTAAAAATAGACCATGAAAGGTCGAACAATCATGTCAGTGTATGAACTTTCGTTCATTAAAAATACTTTGTTTCTGATTTTTTATAATATTGCGTTGTTTTGACAGCCTTTCGAAGTTTTAAATGCAAACCTTTATGAATGAATATCATTAACAAATTCAACATAAATGGCTTCCGCTAAATGTTGAAATTCATTTTAGGCCTAATTGAGTCTATGTTCATGATTATTTTAGGGTAAGGTAAGCAGTCAAGGGACATACGACCATGAACTCCTATCAGAGAGCACTTGGCCTTCACCAAAAGAAATTATCCTATGAAAAACAGTGGTGTTAATTGGTGATAAATTAACACCACAGGTGTTTATATTAAATAACTCTCATGGTGGTTTTCATGCGCGTATTCGGGGGGGGGGGCTTGCCCCCCCCCCCCTCGGTAGACGCCCAAAGGGGCGCCAAATTGCCCTTAGCGGGCGCCAATACGAGCAAAAAACAAACAAAACAAAAAAAAATCTGAAGAAAAGACAGGTTAATAGCCGTTAATAACACCTACCCCCCCCCCATATTCCCGCTTATCGCTCGGCCATCATGACGTCAAAAATAAATTGAGTGTACCTTTTGGCTCGCCCGGTGTAACAAAATTAAAAAATTGGGTGTACCATTCTGGATCCACCACTAGGGGCGCCAAAATCATTATCACGTCGGGCCCCGGGGTGCCAAATCCTGGATACGCGCCTGGTGTAAGTTGTCTATAATTATTTTATAGCGCAACAACTCTTTCGAATCGTGAACCTTCAGGAAAATAATAACTGGCTATTGAAAAGGAAGGGTAAACAAGAACGGACCATGTATGGAGAGAGCTAAATAGATGGAAATACTTTAGACTCAAATTGGGCACGCTTATTAGTTTACCTAAACAAACTTATTTCGATCAGTTTCGTGGAAAAGTGTTTTAGAAAAAAAAAGACCCCTTGTAGCGGCGCATGGGTAGATGACATAATGCCAAAAATGAGTCACCACTCGTGTATACCCAAACAAACATTCCCGATCAGTTTCGGAGAAAATGGTTATAGAACTAAACCCACATTATATACCAATCATAATAGGGGGAGTAAACAAGAAAGAGTAAATGGTGGTAAATAAATTTAAATTCTTTGTGAATGCCGACTTGTAGACGATGAGTCACTAAAACTGTAAACTCAACCAAATATCCTACGATCAGATTCACGGCAAATGTTTTTTAAAAAAATTAAAAAAAACAGACAAAGAAACTAGTATAGAAGACATAATGATCGTAATAAGGCAAGGTAAACCGAGAACATAATATTTAGGCAGAAGAATCAGGGACGCAACAGGCGTGCGCCCCTATTTTTGCGCGGGGGGGGGGGTTAAAATATTTCTGGACCCGTTGCCGAAAAAGAGGTTTATATTTTATGTATGTCTGCCCAAAATTAATTTGTCACAGCATAACAGTGTGACCAAACAATTTCTTTTCCCAAACAGTTTCTTGGAAAAAGATCGGAATTTGAAGATCATGGAAAAAATAAAATCTATCAATAAATGATTACATTATCTTCGGGATGTGGTATTATTGGTATTTCATTTCCATTGCCTTTATATACGTGCAATACGAACAGTATGAACATTTGGAAATGCATATCAATGTAATCCTATTTATAGAATATGAAACAAAGAAGTCCCATCATTTCGATCGTCATAGACAGACACCATGATTGAGGGGATTTCCCAGAATCGCGGCGGCATGTAATTGGTCACAAATTTGACATTGATAGAAACCAAACTTTGGACCAGAAAAAGAGATATTTGCAATAGGTGCATGGAGGAAATAAATGCAAACAGTCATCATGGATGTTTTTATATCAATTTTACACATTTCAAAAAGTATTCAATTTTAGCCTTGATTTGTTATGGCATATAGTGACATTCAAAGTAGATCTGCCTATGTCGACATACACCATATACACGGTATTTACAAAGACCCAGGAAACTTGTTTCTTTACAAATTACATGAATACGTTGCAGTTGATTTGAATAATTTGGTTTGATATTCCATACGTAATCTATACAACGGTATCATTTGATTGATACTAATAAAAACCATTAATATTGTCACTGAAAAGTAGGAAGAAAGACGCACAGAGAACCGTAAATAGGGAGAACATTACAAACACGGAAAATTATAAAGTTCAAGTTTTCATTATTATTATTATTATTTTTTATTTTTTATTTTTTTATATTTTTTTACAGTTTTTAAATAATTATCACATACTAAATCATTGATAACGATTCTACTTTTAAAATTCCTAAATCACACAATGGGATTACAAAATAAACATCTCTTACTAAAAAAAGAAATACTTGATCTAAAATGGGTCGGCTCTGGACGTGTTGGGCTTGGTGTGCTACCCGGGGAGCCACGGCGAGTGGTAGCTACAGTAGCCGCCTCTTCGCCGCTTCCTCGCAGCAGGAATATATTACACAGTAATTCTATCGGAGATTGAAAGATAGACATGCTGGAGACTGGAATTGTAAATAAATATACATGATTGTGAAGACGAGAAAAATGTGGAAAACAAACAATTTGAAGGATTCCAAAATAATCAACCAAATATCAGAATAGACATTTGACATTCTATGCTGACCCGTCAGGAGTCTTGCATTTAATTTATGGTAAAGGGTCAAAATGCTTTTAACATCATGAACATTTAATATAAGTGCACAACATTTTTTTTTCAATTCAATTTCAATTTTATGTCAGGAAGAAAACCATACCACGAGTTTTAAACACACACACACACACACACACACACACAAACTGCATAGTTCTTAAAAAATACTTATAAAAGACTTTGGAGCATCAAGAACGTCAGTTTACATTTTTTTGAAAAACATTTGAAACATAAGAATAAGAACCAAAATAATACCCCCCCCCCCTAGAAAAAAAAAGAAAAAAAAAAAAAAAAAGAGAGAGAAAGAAAGAAAAGAAAAAAAAAATGAATAAATAAAGTAGTAAATAAAAAGTAAAAAATGAAAATAAATAAATAATAAATAAAAAACAAACAAAAAAACAAACAATAAACAAACAAAGCAAAACAAAACCAACAGATGTTTATCATGAATAAATAGGGCCTACTACGTCAAAAATTGTATCGATAAAAATTAGCTCGAAAACCAGGCAGCTGTGCTTAATACATGCAGCAATGGAATATTGAGTGTTTCGACGATGAAATAAATTTTAGGGAAATCTTCGTGTCTTTTTATTTTTCTAATCATGCTAATGTTGGATTATCTAGGCTGTAAATAGAACCCAAAACGTGATGAAATCAAGTTTCGATTGCCAAAATTTCGAAAACATTGGTTTGCCTGCATACCTCTAACACTACGGGATCATCTCCCGTGCAGTTGAGGATGTTTACCCATGCCGAACTTCTTCTTTAAAAAAATATATATTTCCCCTAAACCCATTTATATCATCACCTCACAAAATCATGATATCCAAAATACATCAGAGAGAAGAAACATTTTGCCAAGCATTTTGTAAAAAAAAAATAATAACAATAAAAAAAAAGAATAAAAAAAAAAAGAAGAAGATAAAAGATGAATACAGTAATTAAGAAAATACCAAATGCCAGGAGCTTTACTTTGCTTAAGTCACTAATAATTATTAAGGGTGGTATCTCACTTCGCGGAGACGTCTCCGCGACGGATAAAAAGTATGAGAGACGTCTCCGCGACAGTTTTCAAAAACTGTAACAAAGCACTTTCAAATAACCGTCTCAAAGTAGTGTCCGCGACTCATGAAACGTCTCCGCGACAAGTTTCAAAAATTTGTCGCGGAGACGTCTCCAAAACGTTTCATGAGTCGCGTCAACTACTTTGAGACGGTTCTTTGAAAGTGCTTTGTTACATTTTTTGAAAACTGTCGCGGAGACGTCTCCGCTATATCGGAGACGTCTCTGATACTTTTTATCCGTCGCGGAGAAGTCTCCGCTAAGTATGATACCAACCGTTTAAAGACTTTGTGTTTCAGTTTGCCGTTTAATAAATTTGTTAGATTACAATTTTAATCTAATATTGAGGAGGGACAAATTAGAAAATATAACCCTATTATACAAATTTATGGGGATAATTATTGATCAATTGATAATTGTTAATCAATTTATAATAATTGAGAACAGTGTCTTTAATCTGCAGGTTACCCCGGGTAAATAAAACAAATAGATGAATAAAATAAATAATTATCACGTTGAAATAATTCATCTTCAAAAATAAACTTTATCATTATATTGTTTGTATTTTTTTCTGTGGAATATTTCTTATTTGTATATTCGTGTAACTTTTGTACTTTGTAGCGCCATTCGTTTCACACGTGTAGCGAACCTGGGAGATATAAGAAGTCATTATCATTATTTATAACTATGACAAATATCGAAGTTACCATTCTGGCTTTGAGAGACTAGTCATCATGATCGTAATGAACTTGCACTTTTTCACCCAACTAGCCAATCGGAAGTCGTAACTAAATCATCCACAAGAGACCCATTCTCGTCATTCGGTTTTTTTTTTTGTTTTTTGTTAAAGACCCCACCCGAACAAAATACAACTGTATGTAAAAAATAAAAAAATAAAATAAAAAAAAAATGTATGTAAAAAAAATAAAATAAAAATAAATAAATAAATGATAATAATAATTTTAAAGTAATTATTGTGAAGAAGAGAGTAAGAAAAAAAATTAAGAAAGGAAAGAAAAATACTTTCCAAAGTTTCAATCATTGCACACGGACAATATAACATCTGCAACAGATGTCAAATTTGCCAGTGGTTTATTTTTAATTATAATATCATAAAGGCTATGCAATGAACCTTGCTAAATTATGGCAATAACTCAACTCGTTGAATATATGCAACAACAAAAAACAAAAAGCAAGCAAAAAACAAAAAACAAACAAAAAAAATGTTTCGTCTGTTTTATGCATTTACATGTAAGGTTCTCTGTGTTCAAAATCATATAATTCTAGATTTCAGATGTTATACCGAAACAGACAATAAAATCGTATGTTTTTATAATTTATAGTTTTGTATTCTAGGGCTTATCATGAGCTTTCGGACAGGACCTTTAATTCCCCTTTACGAAGAGGAAAACAACTAACCGCCCAATAATCGAACCCTCCAAAATATCCGTTCCATATTTCGTGAGATTACAAAATGTAAAGCCGATTCGGATACGACAGCAGTTTGCTCAGGAAAAGAGTTTGCACGCAGAAGCAGTAGGAATATTCATCTCCCTTACCGCATTTTGATGGCTGAAATAATAATTTATTGCAATTGACGCTCCCGCCCAAATATTGGTTGTGACAGTCCACTCACAGTCTTGGCACCGTGACTCCATTGCGAGCGGTTTTTAAAGGTCTGCCGTAAATGTCATGATCTGTATTTTTAGATTTTGAAGCACTTTGATGATGTAAATAAATGTTTGAACGAAAAATTGTTTATTCGTTTGAAATATATTTTAAAGTGATTATGAGGGTGCAAAATAATCGAAACGGTGGGCGATTGCCTTTTTTTTTACTCTATAAAAGTTTGTATTGCTTACTTCACTCCATTATTTTTTTAGATGAATGCTACAGAAAATATTACAAATAAATACTTTTTAAGAAAATACGTGTATATTGCTGGTTTTTACTTTTATAGTAAATGCAGTGCATGGCGGATTCGGGGGGGGGGGGTTGAGGGGCAAGAGGCGGCGCAAATATGTTATATTACCACAATATTACCTTCATTAAAAAAAGTGCCCTTACAAAATCTGCCCCTATCCCCCTTCAATTTGTTTCGTCTGGGGCTCTTCTCTCAAATCGAGGGTAATAAATCACCAGCGGTGAAGTCACAGGTAATTGGGCATTATTTTATTCATGCAGTGGCATCATCCACCAGAATATTCTATAATTTCTTATCCATTTCTCGCTGCAAAAATTTAAACATCATGCTAATTAATATCCTAAAATTGAATCATGCACTAAGGACTCGTAGTACTCGTAGAAGATTATTATTCTTTTAACTCATATTTAACATGTTTTAATGGTTATTCGATTTTGTTCCATCTCACCTTCTAAGTTGTATACCATCCTATATGCACAGTGTTTTCTCTTTCCCCCTTCACATGACACCATTCTGAGTCCATTCGAACAAAACACCATACCGAGTCAATTGAGGCCATAGTAGATGTATGGCGATAATTGGCCTGGAATGGTTATACCAAGCAACTTCACAAAGCAAACACAAAACATAAATTTGAAAAGAAAAAAAAAACACCCAATCATTTGTTATCCTTTTCTTTTCTTTTTTTCCTTTTTCCTTTTTTTTTTATTTATTATTTTTTCTTTATTTGTTTATTTATGTATTTATTTATTTATTTTTAATTTATTTATTTATTCATTTATTTATTTTATTTTATTTTTATTTTTATTTTATTTTTTTTTTTTTTTTTTTTTTTTTTTTTTGGGGGGGGGGCGTTATCGACCTAGCTGAAAATTGCGCCTGGCATTTTGATCCGATGCCTCTCTGTAAAAGATCATGGTGCTATATGCCAACACCCCTTGCACCTGCCCCTGTCATTCGTATTTACTATTACTATATGAAATATATCTTGGAATTAAACTTTTCAATTGAGAATTCATTATTGTTCCCATTTCATAAAACTTCTCTTGCTCCTGAATAAAATGCTATAAGCTTCGATCCTCAGGGGGCACAGAGCAGCTTTGTATATATTTTTAAAAACTTATTTTGATGCACTTTTTTCTTGTTAGGAAGGGGGAGGGGCTTGATACTCCTCCTAAAACTACGATACCATCTTACTTTGAAGCATTTATATCTCAATACAAATCACAAGATTTTAGATAACAATTTTGCAATTTATTTCGACGTTTTACGAGTTAGAATATGAATGGAAAACTGCAAACAACAGCACTGTCCTGCATATGTCATAATGATGCAATTTATAACATGATAACCCTATTCCTAATTTTAAAATTGGGAAATAGAGAGGGAGGATATAGTAAATGCCGATACATTCCCCTAACTGCCAATCCCAATTTGGCAAGTCATACAGGAATCAGGATATGTTATAATGAAGATCTTTTGGTACACGTTTACCAAACCTCCCTCCAACCAGCCCCATGCTCCCTCCACGCTCCAACTGACCCCAGTATCATACTGTACATGATGAGTATAATGTTAACTCTTTGCTGTTAATGTTAATAATAATAATAATAGTTACATTTATATAGCGCTATTATATCCACCTTGGTGTTTCTAAGCGCTTTAATATATTATATTGTTAACTAATTATTACCTGGCTTAGCTAGGCTACCCCGAAACGTGCTCACAGCATTCAAGGAATTGCTTCCTACCGGTACCCATTCACCTCACTTGGGTCAAGTACGGCAAATTTGCAGGTTGACACCTTGCCGAAGGATGCTAGTGGTATGGACGGGATTCGAACCGCGTACCTTGTGATCGTAAGTCCGCTGACTTATCCACTCGACCACACCACTCCCACAAGTATTTATTATTTTCCAATGTTGCTGTTAAAAGTTGTTGTTGTTGTGTTTTGTTAGGTTTGTTTGTTTGTTGTTTTTTTTGTGTGTGTTTGTTTTTGTTTTTTCGTTGATGCTTTTTGTTGATTTTTTTTATTTTATTTATTTTTTTTTTTTTTGAGGGGGGGGGGGGCTCAATTCACAGAATGTATACCTATAAAAGTCTGAGCGATAAATAGTTGGTCAACATGGTCACGAGGGTGGGTGGCAAAAATACAAGGGGCGCAGCCCAGTAGCGGACGCAGCCATGCAGATTTCAGACAATGAATTTATCCGGCCCATGCGTAAACATAATAGAGTCGCTTTTGTCCTCGGACAATTGGGCCCCCGAAATGCATTCAATTCGATTTTCTTGGATCCGCGCCTGCAGCCCCCACTCTTTTTCTGTTCTTTGAACATGTTAATATTACGTCATGGACTTATCCTCTTGACCTACCTGTTTCTCCCTTTAACTGCCTCTAATCATAAAGATGGAGCAATATGAGAGGGCTTGAATATATCTTTTTCCTCCATTCGGACAACTACCACTGGACAATTCCCCCTTGGACGACTGCCCCCCCCCCCCCATAAGGTAAGGGTTAGGGTTAGGGGTAGATTTTGACAGGGCTGGTTGTTCGGCGATAATTGTCTAGGGGTTTTCCTACAACCCTTTTTGCTCTATCTTCCCATGGAGTGGAGATAGGGCGTTCACAATGAGTCTTTTCCCTATACTTACCATTTTTATATAGGATACAGCGACATGTTTCATAAAGCGTTTATGATAGGCGTTACAAATTTTGACAGTCAACAAAATTAATGGATGGGCTATGTTACAGCTTTTAAGATTAGTTGTGTGCTTGACTAAACTGGTAAACATCTTGTATAACATGAGCGAGATAAGTAGTTAATTTACCATCATTATAGCTTAACCTTCGTGTAACCTCTTTTATGATGGGGATCAAAATGAAATAATGTTTGAAAGGAAAAGAGAGTGAAGGAGATTCTCGGATTGAGAGGTTCTGATAAACGCGACAAAGCGAACAATTGACATTTGATTTGTGTTTTCAATGCGTTAACGATGACAAATTACGGGATTTATAAGCTGAGACTGTTTGAGGTTGTTCAAGCAAAACTCAAACACTGCTGAAAACTGATCCCCTTTTTTCAATCAAACACACTTTTCAGTCTCGAAACACAACACAGTGGCGACTCTGTCTGCAAATCCCTAAACTTTGACAATTGGTAAGACGAAAAGTACACCTACAACAATTACGGGCTTTGTCTACTTTTCCCAATTGAAACCCAAGTGAATGAGCCCCTCTCCAAAAAGTTATAAAAAAGGAGAGAAGCCGCACTTAAAACCAAATGTTAAGGTAAAGGCATTTATTTCCCAACAGAGGAAAGGTTTCAGGTTTGTGGGGATAGATTTCAAGTGTTTTGTTCTCCATCTTTTGAAATCCTAAATCGGTAACTCTGACGGGATCCCATTCTTCGAAGAGCAAACTTCCGATTGGGGGCAGTTCTTTTTTTTCTTTTTCTGGCCATAAAAGACGCGGAAATTATAAATTCACTTTGTTTGTCCCACGGGTTATATGAATAAATTCCATTGGATGAAATGAAGAGAAGGGGTGCAAAAGAAATCAAAACATTTCTTAGTCCCGTCGGAAAGCGGACTCCCCCGCGTGCATCGCACTTTTTTCCTTAAAAAAAGTGTATTTTCTCTCGTAAACCCCCGGAGCATTCGTTAAAACATATGTGACTTTGAAAAGGGTACTCTATTTATGTGGTAGCAGTTGCGACTCGACGTCTTTTCTTTCCACAGCTTTTAAGAAAAATGTCTGCTTTGCTTTGAAAAGTAACTGGCCTAAAAAAAAGGAGAAAAGTACAGCAGGTACAAAGGAGAGACTTCGTTTTGATAGTCCTCAGGGGTAGAAGCAGGAATCGCAAGGGGAACAATATGAAACCAAGGTTGACTATACTCTTGGGCTGAGAAATAACATCGGAATACTTGATGAATGAATGAATGAGTGAATGAATAATTAAATGAATGAAATTTGTGGATTTCGAAAAGTTGAAAATACTTTTTGTGAGTAACTAGATACAAACCGTCTGCTTATTCGGTATGCATTTCTAGAGCTTTAGCCGCGGTATGCTCTATTGTTGCTCCATGAATTAATATGGGAGCAAATTTTATTTGAGCAGTGGGGAATTAATTTTTGCTTGAAGCACAAGTCAAGGACATAGACTGAGATGTCGAATATGATAGCGCGTAATAATATTTCTTTTAAGGATTATTTGCAATCATAAAGGAACCACTTATATCCATATTTCAACAAGCAGTCTTATACGAAGCTAACAGTTGTCAATTATTTGCGAGATAACCTAGGCAACGACAAATCTTTTCAATTCGTATGTTTCCCGCATATGCCCATTTTCCAATGGTTTATTAAAACATATTTATTATTATCATATTTGATTGACTTTTTAGTTGCTTGTTGGTATATAGTGCTGTTCATAATGATCAGTGCATGGGTAAACACAGAGATCGACAGTCGATAATAAAGCATGAATCGAAAATCACTTATAAATATATTTACTCTTAAGAATAAAACTGGATCTTAACAGTCTGACAATGTACATACTTTTAAGTTCAGGGACCGCGGATCCGGGGGGAGGGGTTCTGCCCCCCCCCCCACCCCCCACTTTTGTCAGCAAACGTGTACAAAAACGCAAAAATGACCATAGATTTGTGATTTTTAGCCTGTTCAGCCCCCACTTTCGGCTCAGCCCCTCCACTTTCAAAAATGTTCCGCGGCCCCTGAAGTTTAAGTAGCAATCGTTGCAATCTTTATTTGTGTGAATGATTTTTTGTAATTATTTAGTCAAGCTGGGCTACTGTGTTATTTGTATTATGTGTTATTTTGATTTTAGTAGCATTGGATAGCTAAAAAAAATTAGTAACAATAAGATAACTCTAGTCATGGCATGTAGCTTTACGTAGGTCCTATGATGTGAAATGTTATGTCGTTACATACGATAGAATGGTTTTATCGTCTTAATTTACCTTTGTTTACGGAAGAACATGCTGCTTTATGATTTCAAATCATTCGTTTGATCAAACTTTACGACTGTCCTCAATAATAATCAAGTCACACCAAATGACTGTAACACAACACCAGACCAGCAGAGGCGTCGATCCACTTTTCCAGTTTGAGTTCGACATGACATAATGCCATGCAAGCTGGTCTGCACAATCGATCGTACTTTCGCTTCGTCCGGTCTGCGTCCGATTTCGCAGAAAATCCGTACGTCTGACGCACGGAAGTGACCGTTTCTTTTTGTTTTTGTTTTACTTTAAGGAAAAAGGCGAGAATGACGTACTCCGACAGAGTGACATTTCAAGAAAGAATCGTAAGAGTGACCCAGAAGTGGCAAATTGCCAATTGGTCTAACCCATTTTGATCATTGCCCAATTGGTTTAATCCTGCATGGTCCAATAGAGCATATTCAAATTTTATGCATACTTTTTTTTAGAAGGTTGTTTTTCACAACCTGAAAGCTTGCCTGATGCTTGCCCGACATAGTAACACTTAATGTATGCATACTGAGTTCCATGTATTGTAATGTAGTTCATTCTTTCATTACAGGTTGTTTGAATACCTTGTTACTATGTCGCCAGGAAAAAGTATGCATAAAATTTGAATATGTTAGTAAACTGGTCTATTCCATTTTGTCTACAACCTGTTCGTCTAATATCTGCTTGGTCTAACGCCACTTGGCATGCTTGGTCAATTCCTGTAGCACACTGGTAATAAACCAATTATTGTTAATTTGCGAATTAGACGAAACAGAAATTAGACCAACACATAATAAAGACGAATTAGACAAAGAGGAAATTTGAACAAATTATTATTAGACCAAATGGGTTTAGCCCATATGGTATTAGACGATTAGAGATTGGACAAACTGCTGTTATTGTTAGACCAAGTGGATATAAACCGTATCATGCTATATCATGGCTATGCAAGCCCGGTTGTGAACATGTAAACGGATGGCCATGGTCATGATCGTGTGATAGTTTTGTCGATTATCATTCAAATGGAGCTTGAGCGTTCACATATCTCTGTTCTACAAAAAAAAAAAAAGAGAGTTAAAAAAAAAAGGAACAAAGAGAGACCCCTCGGACGTTATGTAAGGTAGGACCCCGGATGACAATTTTCACTTCCAGTTATTCTGTAGTCAATAAATTAATGGAGCGTGATTTGATAACTACTTGTTTCTGAGTAAAACTTTGGCTTCGATGGCAATGGAAGTCCCGTGTATATTGCTCGTGGTTGGTCAAGGTTGAACCAGGCACTTTAATTCATAAGAACAAGAATTGAAATCATTATGCGTGAATGATGATTGAACGAAATTGAAATTGATCGAAGATATATCCTTATTTCGTCGTGATTATTTATCACTTATTAAACTGCTTAAAAATATTTGAAGGCTGGTCACTTTTCATGCTTCACAAGATTGGGTTTTCAGACCTTGGTGCAAAATAAATGTATGTATTCTATACGGTGCTGCCGATGTGGCGAAATAAAGGTGCTCAATAATGGACCCCCCCCCCCCCGCTCTTTTTTTCTTTCTTTAGAGTGTAGCCACGGAAATTGTCACATAGGCCTATATATAACTGCTAAAAATAAAATAAATGAATAAATAAAAATTTAAAAATGTGCCTTAATACCAATCGTCGTTGCAAAATAAACTTTATTGAAGTTACTTTGTTTCACAAAGGAACAAGAATGAGCTTACACATCATCATTCCAAGCCTAGCTCCACAGCCATATGCATTTATGAGCTGTATTTTCTGGCTAGAAACAGGAAGGGTGGAAGGCATCAAGAGAAGAGAGAGAGAGAGAGAGAAGAGAGGAGAGAGAGGAGAGAGAGAGAGAGAGAGAGAGAGAGAGAGGGGGGGGGGGAGAGGGGGGGGGGGCAGGCGAGACGTGGACATTTTCAATCTTGCAGATCCAAGAGCGATTACGCACACAAAACCAGAATTACGAGACAAGTTAAAAATCGCGCAGAGAAAACCACAAGATAGATGAAAAACTCGGTACGGTTCGCTTTCCGTTTAAGGCGAGAATCAAACAAATCTTGTCAGATTTCTGGTATCTTACTATATCTCTTCTTCAAGATACCACAAAGTGTGGGGCTATTTGATACGCGGCGACGGGTATTTACTCACTACATCTCACTCGCCCACTCATATTTCATTAGCTGTTTCGTAAAGAATTTCGGCACACACTCTATTTTGATCGCAGCATATCAACTACCTGTAATGCGGCGTCACAACTCGCCGTACCTACGAGATTTCGTAGAAAAATCGTGCAGCGCAGGTACCTCGGAGGCACGTTGCATTGTACGACGTGCGCAGGAAGTTTCTTCCATACCTTACTAAGAAACGCAGGAATCGCAGAAATTGACAAACGACACCTGTGCATTCATTGCACATGCAACGCAAGCTACGTTGATGCGTACGTTCCCCGTAGCCTACGACGAGTTGTGACCGCCACTAAATATTGTAGTAATTTATGGTAGACCCGAAATTTTTGTAGGCCTATGTCAAAATCCGGTTCCAAGATTGCTGTTAGTGGTTGAGGAGAGAGCAGGAGGGGGGGGGTGATTTATAGGCCTTCGGCGGTTCCAATGTTTTGTCTATATCTAAAGACACTCCAAGTGAAAATACCTTCGCATCAATAATTTTAGGAAGCGATAAATATGATAACAAACAAGAAACAAAGATTTTACGCGCCAAGGTCGCAAGACTATACTTCAAGAAGTCGAAGATCGTACTTCATATTGTATCGTCTCTTTCTCTCTTCTCTCTCTCTCTCTCTCTCTCTTCTCTCGTCTTCTTTTCTCTCTCTCTCTTCATGCTCTCTCTCTACTCTCTCTCTCTCTCTCTCTCTTCTCTCTCTCGTCTCTCTCTCTCTCTCTGCTCTCTCTCACTTACTAATTTGAATAATCATTGATAATATCTCAGGGGCCGCGGAGCCGGGGGGCTGGGGGGGGGGGGCTGCAGCCCCCCCCCCCACTTTTTCAGCCAACGTGTACAAAAATGCAAAAATGACCATACATTTGTTTTTTTAGCCTGTTCAGCCCCCCCCCCACTATCGGCTCAGCCCCTCCACTTTCAAAAACGCTCGCGGCCCCCTGTAATCTAATTAACTAAGTTCATCAAAATAATACCCACAACCCAGCGGAGTCCCCTCTTTTCGTGCACATCGGTAAAACCAGAGCTGTTATGAGTAAAGCATTATTATTCTTGACAGAATGGATTATAAATACGCTCATTTATCTACGTAATGTTTCAGTGGGAAGCAATACCACACCCATTAAGGTTATCACAAAACTTAATAAAGCACCTACGCCTTTTATTGCCCCACAATTGAAACCTAAAACGCTCATTTACCATGTTAACGAATTTCTCTATGAAATTCAACCTCAAACTGTGTATTTATTAGGTGAGATTATGTTGTCATTTATGTACCATCCATATGCCTCAAACCACCCCCATTTCCCTGTGTTTATTATACGTGATTTTTAAGATAAATAATTTCAGACATTTATTGGTCTTTGCGGTTCTTTTGTCAGTTCACGTTCAAGACCCTATTACCCTCAAAGCTTCATACCGCCTTGGTTTGTGTGTATGAGATATGGAATTAGTTGGATCCTGAACGAAAGAAATGCACAAAGATCAGGAAAATTCATAATCGGAAAATATTGTTTGAATCTTATAAACGTCAGAAGCAGACGGTAACATCGCATCAAATCACATGGATTTTTTTGTAATTGTTTGTGGTGCGTTATAGTTCCTGTGTTCTCTCTTGACGCTTTTTTTTTTTTTTTTATTGGGGGGAGGGGATACCACAGGGAAGCAAGATTGAGCCCTTGAAGTCACACTTTATCCTCATTATAGGTAACATGCAGGTAATATAGACCCCCTAAGCTCATTTGCCTAATTTACATAAAATTACAAATGACACACACAGTCTAATCTTTGTTTATATGAATCAATAACTACTGCTCTATACTGTTATTCTTAGAAAAAACCAATTATCACCAACCGGCCCCCTGTCTGCAATATTCAAATGTTGACGTCATAACCAAAGTACACGCTAGTATGATCAAAATGAAATATAAGTTACTAAACACTCTTTCACCATCACATTCTGTGAAATATCAGTTTTACCTACCTTGTTGGTTTTCAGCAATTTTCTCACAAAAATTTCGGCATCAGATGCTGTCACGACGATATATTTTCGTATACAGTTCATATAAACAACATTATGGTGCTCATACCGGTCACCGGTCGACTGTCACGACATGATTTTGCTTCAGGTGGCCCATATTACCTGCATGTACCCTATCATTACTTGGAGCATTTTTTTATTTTTTTAAAAATTATTTTTTGCTTCATGATCGAGGTTTTATTTTCATGCATATTTTTTTTTTAATCACCTACCTTACATGTCTCTTTCGTCTCAAGTTCTTTTGACAATTATTGCATGGACCTTGTTATTTTCTTTTCCATATGATTTCTGCTCCTGTGTCTCTTCTATTCCTACCATATCGAAAACTACCCCCAGAAATAGGGTTAGGGTTAGATGTATGGTTAGGTGGTAGATTTTAGGCTGGACTAGTTGTCCTGGGTAATTACCCAGGGGGTAGTTGTCCTAGAACCTCTTCTATCTACTTAAATCTAGTGGTTGTCAAGCTTACTTGACAGACTGAAGTTCTGAACAAAATAATACCGAAATTCATCCAAACTGTCGATACAGAAGTGAAAGCTATACCTCTGCGAAGGTCTTGTCAGTGACCCCTCTCGGCGCACCGCCTTTGCCGGGTGACTGTCGGGCCGGGAGCCCCAAGGCTCTGGGTTCAAATATCTTCAGTCCTCCTCCCGAGCTGTTTTCTCTCTAAACGCGAAAAAGTACGAGCAAGGGCAATGAAAAGTGCTAATGACACTTGGTTTTTCGTTAGAAAATTGAGAAATGTATGCGATATTACACGATCTGGCAAAGAAAGAAGTCAAGGCATACGCATATGATGAAAAACTAAACAAACAAACAAACACACACACACACACACACACACACACACACACACACACACACACACACACACACATTGTTCTAAAAAAGATGTAGTGAAAAAAAAAATCATTCGGGATTCGAACCCAAGACTTCCTGATTGTGAATCATAAATAATCATTAATTTTGAAAATCAATATATCCGATTCTTATTGCGTAAAACAAACAATAATGATAATTGTGAAAAGTGCCATCATAAGTCTGGTAAATTTGATGTGCAATTATTTGCAGCTCGATGTTTGCCAAATTAACGTTGAAATTGTTAATAAGTTGAAGAAAGAAAAGGTAGATTAGATTGCACAATGTATATGGAATACCGTATATTTAGATGTCAAAAACTTTTACCATTACTGCACAATGAAAACCGTCTTCAAATTCCGTCTTCTTAAAAGAAACCAATATCCTAGGAAATAATCACTTTCATAGGAAAGAGCATAATGACAGGAGAAATAAAAAAAAAAAGTTTCATCAAAATCGGTTATAAAATAAGAGAGTTATGGAAGTTTCAAAAATCTCGTTTTACCTTCTATGGAGATCCTCAAATTGGCAACATCAGCTTCAAAATGGCCGATTTTATGGACAACTCTCCATTGGTTTTGTACACAAATTTTCAGATTTTCTCCGTTTTCTTTCAAAATACGTCCCATTTACTTCTGAGCTCAAAATATGTCATGGAAAAATATATTTCACACAACATATGTTAGGCTCAGAATGAGGTAAGACATATTTTGAAAGAAAATTGGGGAAATCTGAAAATTTGTGTACAAAACCAATTTTTTTTTGTTTTGTAGTAAATGGAGAGTTGTCCATAAAATCGGCCATTTTGAAGCCGATGTTGCCAGTTTGAGGATCCCCATAGAAGGTAAAACAAGACTTTTCAAACTTCCATAACTTTCTTATTTTATAACCGATTTTGATGAAACTTTTTTTAAAATTGCTCCTCTGATTGTACGCTTTCTTATTGAAATGATTATTTCCTTGGGTATTGGTCCCCTTTAAATTCCACCCAGACGTTTTGAATTTTAGTTTGTATTCTTTTCGTGCTTTTCAGTCGTTCCTCGGAGCAATATGAAATATTATTGTCTGGTGTTAGCTTTCTCCTTATTCTTTCGATTTCACTTCTAACTTATGTTACCTATACCTCTATCTCTCAATTTTAGTTTTGTTTGTCTGTGTAGACACGTTGGAATCTCCGAAAACGTGTCGTCGGCTAATTTTTGGTTATTTTCGTAACGAAATTCTAGCTCGATATATCCTTTGGCGATTTTGTCACTGCATAACAATAAAATTGGCTTCATTCCATATGTTAAAGATAAAATGGTATTCTTCCATCATTGGAGTAATCATATGCCGGATGAGACCAGAATGAATCGCGCCCCTCTTGTGCGAGGGCCTGGCAAAAATAATATGAAGCGTCTTATACCGCCCTCCCCCTTTGAACGCCAAGCTTACATTTTCTTCTTTAGTTCATTGTCTTATTTTGCTTATTTTTTTTTTTTTCTTTTTATTTTTTAAGCTGTCACATTTTACCGAGAGCAACTGGTAACTCGATTTGTCACTTACGACCACTAATTCTAATACGAAATGGGTGCAATTTTAGTTGATTTTGTCAATTTATTTTTGTTGATGGAATAACTTTTGAATGTTTTTTTTTTCTGTCGAATCATCACAGCATGTTTTCCAGGTATTTGCACTTCGCTTCAAACCGCACTCAACTAATGAACTTAATCAACTAATACCGCAACTTCAGAATCAATTGATATCATCCATCGGACTATAAGGATGAGGGGATGAATCATAATAGGGTTGGGTACTGGGAGTGCCCGGGAAAGGTCTTGATTTTATATATTGATTTCATTATTTAAAAAAAAAATTAATAAATAAATAAAAAATAAAAAAAAATAATAATAATCATTTTTGCCACAAAAGCAATGGGGCTCTTCAAGCAATGGGGCTCTTGTTTTTCACATGGTATAGGCCTATAGGCCTCGAGGTAAATATAGAATTAATATAAAACATCATTTCAAAGAAATGTGGGATAATATATTACATTTACAAGTCTATGAATCATTATAACGTACAACATTTTTACGATGGGACATTGCATAATAACACACAGTTCACCCCCCCCCCCTCCTACTACTGTAAAACAGTCAATAAAATTTTGTTTCACAATCTTTTTACGATATTTTAACATCAATTACTAGTATACAGTTTGACGTGCCTCTGAAACAAACTTGTAATACTATTGACCGGACTGCGTCCGATTGTTTGATTATCCAGAGGTTCAATAGTATAGGGGGTCTAAGGGTTCGTTAGAACAAATGAGAAGTAGGGTTCGATTCTCTAAAAATGAGGTAGGGTTTGTTTAATTCGTATGAAATTAGGTCCTTTCATGATCTAAAATGAAATACCACCAGCACAATTTTCCATTTTGAATAACTGAAACTAATGTACGGATTTATTTCCTTGAACAACGAAAAAACTGACTAGAAATATAAGATGAAAAAAAAGTGAGCAAAGAAAATGGGATTCCATCGGGATTCGAGCTTAGACTTCCTGATTACTCAACGGACAGGCGCTCTACCAACTGGGCTACGGCAAACCCATGTCGATATTCGTCCCTGAAACCCGTTAACTTTTCAAGGCTCGAGTGGTCAAAAGCTCATAGTAAAGCTCCTAACCACTCGATCACTGAAAAGCGGGTTTCAGGGACGAACATCGACATTGGCTTGCCAAAGCTCAGTTGGTAGAGCGCATGTCTAGTAATCGGGATGTTTCAGGTTCGAATCTCGATGAAATCCCATTTTCTTTGGCTTTTCTATTTACATTAATTTACTTTCTTTTCGGGAAAAAGTGACGTTAAAAATGTTTGCGTTGACTGGTGATTATTTCATTCACGAAAGAACCTTCGCTGCTGCGGGATGCCAAATATACGAATTGTGTAGGAATTGATGTGCGGTTTAAACAGGCGTGCATCAATTTGGAATTGATTTTAGATAAGCCAAAATCAATCGGATATGCACAAACGAAATGTAAACATTTTGGCCAATGTATATCGAACAGATACACATGGAAGATCATGAAACCACATTCACCAAGTGACATTCCAATTTAGTTCATTTTCATTCAATTTCCTTTCTAGATCTTAATGAAACAACAACAGCGATGCACCATGGACCTAATACCTCTGAGGCGTTGGGCTATTTTACAATTTTTTGACCCCCCCCCCCCAAAAAAAAAGAGGGGGTGGAGGAATGATGATACATTCTTGTACCTAAAAACAGAGTGCGTTTCGGAAGAATCATTTTTATTGTCGGAAACTCTGTCCTAATACGCGAATGTCAAGAACTCAAGGATGATGAAACTAAAAGTTTTTTTGTTTGCAACATCCCTCTTACTTCGAAAATTATAGACATGCGCTGCCTGTCGAGAGGGAAGATAGTACTTTCAACCGGGTCAAATTGCATCTTCCTTTTAACCCACTTATTCCATGTTGTCATGGTTGTAACGAGGAGATTCCATGCAAGACTCATGAAACGAGGGGATATGAAGTACAGGTGCCCTCTCTCTCCAACGGGGATTAGGCCCCTCGGGTGCGGGCATCGTCGGCAGAGATAAACTTGACTTGTCGCTGTCTCCGCCTAGCTGTATTTGGCCTGTCTGTGCTTCGGCAGCTGCTGTGGACTTTTAAAACAAAATTCCCATTTATGAGGAGACAGAGTCTCTTTACAAAATGAATATTCACTAATTTTCATATAGGCTTAAGCAGGAATTCACTCTTCTATAGTTCAAATTTACATACCCCTTTTTCATGAGTTTTCAAACCCAAGGTCAAAGTAAAATTAGGCATTCGATAATTATTGATACGTCAGGCAAGCTTGATATATTGTTTTGGAACAATTGGACAAGGGGATTTTGCCCTACAACTGAAATAACAACCTTTAGTGAAAAATTTTAATTACCATGATTACTATCAAAAAGCATATAAAAGGGTGATCATCAACCAGAAATATTGTACTAAAGTACATAATCTATAATTTTTTAAAAAACTATGGGCAATAATTTTAAGAGACGGATCAATGCAGGATTAAATACGGTACATTTTCAGAAGGAGGGGATGTAAAAGTTGTGTACTTTTAATCTGTCATTGTAAGAATAACAATAATAAAGGGAACCTCTTGCACCCCTGTCAGGATACGTCATGCATGTACAGCATTTAAGTATAGTAAAAAGTGGTAGTATTTTACGAGCTGTGATTGGTTGAAAGGGTGTCACGTGTCGTTCAACATTCTGGTGTGTTGAACGCTTTTTTGTTATAGTAAATAGTGGTAGTATTTTATGAGATGTGATTGGTTGAAAGGGTGTCACGTGTCGTTCAACATTCTGGTATGTTGAACGCTTTTTTGTTATGTTGAACGGTTTTTTGTTATGTTGAACGGTTTTATCCTGTGTTAAAATGAATGGCGAAATCGATTGCTTTGTTGCGCTCGCGCGTAATAACAGTAAAATGGTGCGCACAACAATAGATACGCGGAGCAACAATATACGTCACAATAGCTTAATTAGCCCCAAAAGTTTGGCAAACATTTGCAAAGATAAAACCAGATTAGGCAAGGTCAAAGATCTAGGGGTTTATTTACTATAATAAATAGTGCATGCATCTACTAATGCAACATTACTGACTATGTGAACTCCAAATACTAAATTATCCCTCGGGCACATCTGTTTCACCTCGGCCTACGGCCTCGGTGAAATAAATGTGCCCTCGGGATAATTTAGTATTTGTCGTGCACATAATCTAGTATGTTGCATGGTAGAGCATGCACTATTTATATAATGTTGAACGATTTTTTGTTATGTTGTACGGTTTTTACCTGTGTTAAAATGAATGGCGAAATCGATTGCTTTGTTGCGCAAGCGCGTAATAACAGTAAAATGGTGCGCACAACAATAGATACATGGAGCGACAATATACGTCACAATAGCTTAATTAGCACCAAAAGTTTGGCAAACATTTGCAAAGATAAAACCAGATTAGGCAAGGTCAACGATCTAGGGGTCTATTTACTATAATAAATAGTGCATGCATCTATTAATGCCACATTACTGACTATGTGAACCCCAAATACTAAATTATCCCTCGGGCACATCTGTTTCACCTCGGCCTACGGCCTCGGTGAAATAAATGTGCCCTCGGGATAATTTAGTATTTGTCGTGCACATAATCTAGTATGTTGCATGGTAGAGCATCTTGTAGGCTTGAGAAGGCTCGTAACTTTTTCTCACAATGCCTAACTCTAAAACCTAGATAAGCACTGTGACTGAGAGGTGATAATCTAGCCTTGAAGTCAATTGTCAGCGGTGCCTTTTATTTGGAGATCATTTCGAAATCATCTGTAATTGTGTTTTTAGTCTAGGATCAGAGGAAAGAGGTGGATATAAGAATTATGTGATGTCTGTGTAACACATGTTTACAATAATCGAGTTGCATAATACTTAATTGAATAACAAAGTTATTCTTGTCATTATTCAGGCAAGGGGGGGGGGGCAGCATGTCGGATACATACGCATCCATCCCACAGAAAAGAAAGAGAGAAACAAAATAAAAACAAATGGAAAGGTCCGCTAGATCTAAAGATTGACTTATATGTTTCCCATTAATCATCTCCCCAAACCAAACAGATCCTTTTTATTACAAAAATCCCAACCCCTTTAAAAGCCTGTGATTTTTTGACAAGTCACATTTATACTGCCTTTTTGTCATAATTACAATTTTTTTTATTATATACCGTATATTCATGAACCAAAACAAAAATGCTGAAAGTTTTTACCTTCATCCCCTCCCCCCAATTTTTTTATCTCCTCTGTCATTTACCTTCGATTTTTTTTTTCATTTTCTCGCTTATTTGAAATCCTGCCTGATGAAAATCAGTCAACTAATATTTTTATTAAGGCATTTTATTTTCTTATTATAAAAAGAAGTAGTTTTTTTTTCTTTTCGCAGGGATAATGAAAGGCACGCCAGTTGCCCTCAGAAAAAAAGATGCTGAGTGGTATCTATAGCATAATCTGTTATTGATTGTAATGTATCCTTTCTTTTCTTTCCCTTATAAAGCGCGGGGAAACTTTCCATTTCAGATCTAGGTGGAGCGCAAGCGGTACCGACTCTATTTTATTATTTTTTAAAATCTGTTAATCTATATATTTATACTTTTTTTTTTGTTGAGAATCACATATTGAACATCCTTTTTCATATAACTGTCGTACATCTAAAAAAAAAAAAAATGCGGACTGCATGCCCTTCTTTTCCAAGTTTGCTGACTACGCCCTGTCTATCGTGGACTGGTCACTGGTTCCATGCCCCCCCCCCACTTCCATATGTATCATCAGACTTATTATCACAACAAGGATGTATTACCTTCTTGGTCACAACAAAATAATTATGATAAGTATATAGATAATTCGACGTGTATTTTTCTTTTTAAAGTCAGTCCCCCAAAGCAGACAGCAATCGAAACTTCTCACCCTAAGTAATAGGTGATGTCGCCTTCCAAATTGCTGTGATAAGAAAATGTTTCCTCAGCGGCCATATTGAAATTATCTCGCTCATAATACGCGGTTAGGGGGTTGGAAGTGGGGGATTTTGAATGGATTTATTTGCGAACAGGTGCAGAAGACTCGGTAATTTAGAATGAATTTTGGAATTGCGCCGAGGTGTTATCAGATTCGTCTTGTGGTTTGCGGGGATGTCAGTATTGGTTTCGTTGAGGAGGTCGTAAAAAGGGGACAACATCTATTGCTTCAAATTCAAGAACAAGAGGGAAACGAAGAAGACAGACGAGGAAGATGCGGCAACTGGGAGATTACAATGGTAGCAAATGACTCAATATTGTAGCATCGTTGGGTAACGACAAATAATGACAGTTGATACGTTTGGCACGTCAATATAACCTTGCAATAGATGCAAAATAATGTCATCAATTATTATTGTTCGCACATTGGGCATTACTTTGGCTAGAAACGGGTGTAAAAGGAGAAATGAGAGGCGCTGAATACTGCAATTGCAGGTAATTACAGGTTTTTTTTTTTTTTTATTTATTCAATTATTTTATTGTTTTTTTTTCATCTATGTGTCGTCTCTGAGTTAAGGTTATATTGGCGCCCCCTTGTGCGCCTATTCGGGGGCTCGGGCCCCGTGCCCCCGAATACGTGCATGAATTTCTTGAGAATATACCTGCATGGGCTCATTATAGAATGACAATACATTTTCTCCGAAAATAAATCAACCTGGGGAAATATTTTTGGAAGATAAATGTCTAACTCCGCTTTCATTTCAGAAATGTTATCCGGTTATCCAAGGTCAATGTCACCTAAATCTGTTGAGCAACAGTGGTGGATACGAGGGGGGGGGGGGGAACAATATACGGCCCCCCTGTCTTTTTAAAAACAAGGTACTCAATGACTGCATATCGAATTAAAGTTTGAAAAATCATTAGTTATGCCCCTTTTTTTAACCCTTTATTAGGAGGTCGTCCCAAATATTTTCATCTACTGGATCTGCCATCAGTATTAGTATTCTTGCACACTGTTCAAGGTATTTTTATTTGTTGAAATTAAAAGAGAAAATTAACTTGGCAATAATTATTATATGACTGAAATTATTACGCTTCGAAACGTTTCTTAACACATTCGTTTTTATGCATTTGGAGAAAATATAACCCGAGTATGAACTCAGCCTTCGTTTCAGAATATTCAAGCCCAAGGTCAAAGTCACAATTGCAGGAAGAGATCGTCTGCTCGGCTCAACCCAACTATAATGTCCACCGGGTGCTGTAAAATATTATCTCCATCTTACCCCATTTCCATCTCTTCCAGTATGATTCACACCAATGATATACAGAGCAAAGAAAAAACGTCATACAACGTAAGACTTGCCTACTAACATATCAGTCGCATTCTTATGAAACATTAAATTTACTACAAGAGTATGCAGCTGAACATGCAACAAAACTGAAAAAATTACAAGAGATGGTAATTTTCGTGTTTTTGTATACGTCGCTTCGTGGTTCCTGAAGACCCTATTATGATGAAAAACACTTTAAAAAGTAGTATGAACTAAAGGGCATGTTGCTAAAGGGGTTCCCCTACCCAACCCCATCTCTTCCAATCTTTTTGTAGCCGCCTCGCGAAGAGAACTCATGAGAGATTGAAAGAAACAGATAAAAATGTACCCGTTAAGAACAGAGCAGTCGAGAGGTGGCGCAAGACTACTTTTTCAATGGGGAACTTATTTATCCTAGCTTTGACCATTATTATGAGATGTTTATTTCTCGGCTCATATTGAAAAAAGTTATTTCAAAAAGCTTTAATGAATATCAAAAAACAACTTTTCCTTTAAATAACTGTTGCATGACTATTTTTCGCACGGGCGTAAATCCCGGGGGGGATGGGGGGGATACATCCCCCCCAGATTTTGATGAGGGGGGGATGGCCTGTACAAACATCCCCCCCAGTTTTCAAGAAAGAAATGAAAAAAAAAATACAATAGATAATTGTGTTATTGGTTATAATAGCGCTTTTAATAACCAAAAATGCCTGTTTTTTACTCCAAAACCTCCAAAATTTTCCTGCTCGGTCGCTATGCGACCTCGCAATAAGTATCAAACAGTATAAAAAGGTTAGATACAATGCCCTCGTCTGGGGACAAACCTTAGGACAGGGCACTGCTGGCAAAGGGTGTTGTTGACAATCAAAAACATAAACGTAGTTGTGTGCGGGCTTGGTTGTTTGACGGCTTGGGGCCTGCAGCCCACAAAATTTTCATAGCAAAGATTGTGATTTTGTTTTCTGTCGCTGTTATTTAACAAAGCATGTAAAATTTATCTTCTAAATGGATAAACAAATTTCGGCTCGCACTTCGCTCTCGCTGATACTAAATACGATCTATACTGTCCAAAATAATATCTCCAATTTCTAGCTTTAAAATTCTGGCTCGCGCTTCGCGCTCGCATTACTTTTTACATTACTTAAATGAACAGGAATCAAGGCAGCCTTAAAAGTATACATTCAAAGACAAATTTCTTCGTACCTCCTCCCTGTCCGAGTACATTTCTCTTTAGGTCTATGCCTCGGATCTAAAGTGGCCCCTTTTCAGAAAAGGTGCATTTTTCCATCGAGACCCCCCCCCCCATTCAAATCCTTTCCGCCGCCTCTACTATATCTTTTTTGTTTTGTTTTGTTTTTTGTTTTTTGTCGCGCTCACGGTTACTATATAGGACCTTTAATGCACAAACATTATATTTCAGCTCGCGCTTCGCGCTCGCTGATACTGAATAGGAGCTGTAATGCACAAATATCTCAAACTTTTACCTTAAAATTTTTGGCTCGCGCTTCGCGCTCGCATTAGTTTTCCATTACTAAAATGAACAGTAATCAAGGCAGCCTTTATGATTTTTAAAAGCATACATTCAAAGACAAAATTCTTCGGCGTATCCCCTCCGTCTCCGAATACATTTTACTTTAGATGATGCCTCTGATCTGAAGTGTAACCGTTTTCAGAACGGTGCCCTTTTTTGTAACAAGACCCGTGACTTTCCAATCCGTTCCACCACCTCTGCTACCATAATAGGCCTATATATATTATTTTTCCGCGCTCGCGGGTACTATATAGGACCTTTAATGCACAAACATATCCAATTTCAGCTTGAATTTTTTGGCTTGCGCTTCGCGCTCGCTGATACTAAATAAGAGCTATATTGCACAAATATCTCCAATTTTTAGCTTAAAATTTTCGGCTCGCGCTTCGCGCTCGCATTAGTTTTTCCATTACTAAAATGAACAGTAATCAAGGCAGCCATAAGTTAAAAGCATACATTCAAAGACAAATTCTATTCGTACCCCTCCCTCTCAATTCCATTCCACCGCCTGTGCTATTAAAAACTTGTGTCGCGAGTGCTTGTGTCAAACAAGATCGCGACAAGTTGGCAAATTATTTCGCTCATCCCCCCCACTCCTCGA
This sequence comes from Paracentrotus lividus, assembly GCA_940671915.1. Lineage (NCBI taxonomy): Eukaryota > Metazoa > Echinodermata > Echinoidea > Camarodonta > Echinidae > Paracentrotus > Paracentrotus lividus. The sequence goes on along the minus strand of CALNVZ010003434.1, from coordinate 18,481,181 downwards.
CACGGATTTACGCCGTTGATTTTTCCACAGAAGGCATGCAAAATAATTGTGAACGAACCCCTTCAGCATATTATTCTGCCTCAAACTAAAACAGCCTGATTTCAATTATATCGGCTAATGTGTCATTGTGTCATAACAAGCAGACGACAGATTAAATTTAAAATCTGTTAAAGTTAAAAAGGGCGGCCTTGACCAAGGTCGAATGAACATACCTTTCATAAATTTGTTTAGCTGTGCCCAGTAATTTCTAAGGTTGTCGGCTGCGCCTACCCCCCCCCCCCCCCCCCCCCCCCCCCCCCCCCCCCCTTTTTTTTTTACACAGCTGAAAGTGTAGGCTTTATTCTAAGTCCTGATCTGTGAAAATAGGAGTTATTGAAATGAGGAGTTGAAAAACCAGGCCCGATAGAAAGGGGGGGGGGCGGTGTCACTGAAATTTTCCAACATGTATAGATAATGAGCGGTTTTCAAATTGTTTTAGGCACCCCCACCTGAAACGTATCGCCCAGGGGCTGGTGTCACTAAATAACTTTACAGAATGAAGATTTGGTCGACCTTTACATGATTGTGTTGCGCACAAGACAGTTAAAGCAGCTGCAGTCGATAAATCTTTATTCATTTTGATATGGAGAGAGATTTATTTGTCAACGTTTAAGTGATTACATATTACAAACAAAAACAAACTTTATGCCTACATGATGATGTTTCATAAACCGTTTTTTTTTATTTTTTTTTTTTTATTATTATTATATATTTTTTTTTTTTAGATCAGTGAGAATTTTTTTTACTGGAATCACTAATCAGCATTCCCAGAACATGAGCAATTACACAAAATATAAAATGGACCTACAATATTGTTTTTTAAAGCAAGTCCTCTCATCCTGACTAATATTTCAAATGCCACAAAATTCGACCCTATATAGACTAGGGGGAAAATATTTGGAATGACATAAGGAATCCTATTCGAGAGGTGTTTCCACTCCTTAATGCAAACCATCATGTGTAGCTCGAACCTCGTTACACTCAGTGTCAGCAGACCGATCGAGACTTATAGCCACGGATCTAAATTGCCGCCCCGATGAATTTGCCGTTTAAGCTCGTTATTCTGATAACTAGTTTCGTTAATCCGAAAAAGAAAATACGTGTTCTCAATCAGACAATCAAAAATTATATAAAGTTCGCTCTTATTCAAAATGGAATTATAGCCACCCCCCCTACTCCATTAGGGTCAATGAGTCGCCAGATTAAATGCCATATCCTAGGAACCACGGCGAGGACTTTTTTTTAACGGGAAAAATATTGCCTCCAGATTTCAAAGGGGGGGGGGCGGCTAAAACTTTAATTAGACTTTTGCATATATCTTTTTTTTTTCCACGCAGACCAAAAGTTCCTCTCATCAGCTGGGGGGGGGGGTAGTATTAAAACAATAGTCCAATTAAGAATCATAGCAGTTTTGTACACTACTTTGGAGGCTATTTTGACATGATTTCTTTTTCGGCCGCCTGCGGGGGGGGGGTGGTAAGTCCAAAATCGCCCTTAGTAGTGGATAATATATAAAAATTGTTGCTCTAGAAAATCTAGCTGTTGAATGGAAAAATAAACGTTCTTTAATGTTATTCGCTTGTGTCATTGCTGAAGAACGATTTAATGTATATTTAGGGCGTAGTTTTATTATCTTTTTTTATTCATTATTTTTGTCAAGTAATTTTTTTTTTGTTAATATTTTTTTTAGTTTATTTTAAATAATAACAAATATAAAAACGACTGGATTACAAGCTAGTTCAGGTCGCGTAAAAACAATTGGAGTTACGCGTTATTTGCATTAATTTAAAAATTTTGAGACTTTTCGCAGCTGCTGAGCTGCGAGCTAGCGATGCAATGACAGAAGGCAACAAAAAAACAGCTTGGAAAATTAGGTGAATATCTTTTGTATCTGCTAAACTTTAACATGTATTTGTGGCTTCTTGTGAATGATGAATGCTGGTAACTTTAGCATGTCTAAAACGAACTTAAATTGGCTGTGCTCAGCGGGCCGCAGACGAGAGATTAACCACCGCGGTTCAGCCACGTTCCACCCGCCGCAGCCGTACGGTAGTGTTCAGCCGGTGAGCTGTGACTCTTGTCAAGTTTTTTAGAGTGCGAATGAAAAATGGAAAAATGGAAATTGGAAAATATCCAAGTCAACTCTACTGAAGATCTTGGAAATGTCCCCCGAAACTAATATCTTTCCCATGACTCGTGTAATGTATCAGCACAATATTTAAGCAAAACTATGATTTAATATGAGTGCGAAGAACGCCTAAACGTAATTTATGACTCTACACACATCAAAAGTTTACAAGTTTGTTTCGTATTGATGTGTAACCATAATTTCGCCGCAGAACCTAAAATTCAACGCACGACATATCTCAGAAAAAGTAATCACATATGTGAAAATCTGATAGCACCATCAGAAAGAGGACCAAAAATGCTTAGATCACAACTTTCGTCACGTAATGTTGTATCGAATGTGAAATGATTGCAGACATTTGGGAAGAAATTGCGCGTTCCCGTTGCCAAAATTCCGAGTTTTTTAAAAGTTTGGAAATCATCATTGTCCCGATTAATATCATAAAATTATGAGATGACTATTAAATCATCTTATCTATGAAATTTTTGACTACATTTTACTTTAATTCCCTTTTCCTTAGACTGATGAATTTCTTTGATACATACTTTGTCGAAACGCTCCGTGCGGGAATTAAGGTCACACTGTTTTGTTGACCTTTTGCAGCAGGAATCGCGATCGTTCGATCGACATAGAATTTTGAAATGCGATATCGTCGAACCCTTTGACCTTGTCACTTCTCGTTTGCGATATCGGATGTTTAGAATTTTTGCCGTTATTTCGGTAATCATACATGTTAGTTTTCGTTGATTTTGAGTAAAACATGAAATATTGTTGATTGAATGTGGTCAATTTTTAAAATTTTTGAAATTGCGCGAAACTATGTCTCCCCATCAATACATCCGTAGTTAGACCTCTACGTTATGCAGGAGACCATCCAAGTTCGCGCAAATTTCAAAAAATAGATAAAAATGCCACATTCAATCGACAATATTCATGTTTTTACTCAAATCCAACGAAAACTATATTACCAAAAAACGCCAAATCTTAAACTCCGACTCGCCAAAACGAGAAGTGAACTAGTCAAAGGGTTTCGACGGATATCGGTTTCAAAATTCTATGTCGATCGAACAGTCACGCATTCTGCGAAAAAAGTCAACAAAACAGTGTGACCTTAATTCCCGCTACGAGCGTTGACAAAGATTTATCTAAGAAATCCATCAAGTCTAAGAAAGCGGAATACAGTAAATGTAAGTCAAATTTCATAGAATAAAGATATATTAAGTATCATCTCATAATTTTATGAATTAACTTGGAAAATGATGATTCCAAACCCTGTAAAAAAAACTCGGAATTTTGGCGACGGACACGCAATTTTTCGATGTTTGGTCCAATATTTCACAATTCGATAGCAAACATACCGCTGACGAAAGTTTTGATCCTAAGCAATTTTTGAGTCCCTCTTTCTGATGGTGCTATCAGAATTTTCACGATATTGATTATCTTTTGAGATATCCGTCTGGTGAATTAAGTTCTTGCGCGATTATGGTACACCTACCATACATAGATCTTAGACCTAGCCAACGTTAGATCTAACTTAACGTAGAGACAATGCATTTATTGGGGCGCTCGATTAGCTGTCGCGTGAAAGCTCCGCCTCCT
>CALNVZ010003434.1:18464562-18475693 GCA_940671915.1 Paracentrotus lividus | reverse complement strand
GTTGATTGAATGTGGCAATTTTTATAATTTTTGAAATTTGCGCGAACTATGGTCTCCCCATCATACATGTAACGTTAGACCTCTAACGTTATGATGGGGAGACCATCCATAGTTCGCGCAAATTTCAAAAATTATAAAAATTGCCACATTCAATCGACAATATTTCATGTTTTACTCAAAATCAACGAAAACTATGATTACCAAATAAACGGCAAAATTCTAAACTCCGAATCGCCAAACGAAGAAGTGAACTAGGTCAAAGGGTTTCGACGATATCGCGATTTCAAAATTCTATGTCGATCGAACGATCACGCATTCTGCTGAAAAAGTCAACAAAACAGTGTGACCTTAATTCCCGCACGAGCGTTTGACAAAGATTTATCAAGAAATTCCATCAGTCTAAGGAAAGGGAATAACAGTAAATGTAAGTCAAAATTTCATAGAATAAGATGATATTAATATCATCTCATAATTTTATGATATTAACTTGGAAAATGATGATTTCCAAACCCTTGTAAAAAAACTCGGAATTTTGGCGACGGACACGCAATTTTTCGATGTTTGGTCAATAATTTCACAATTCGATACAACATACCGTGACGAAAGTTTTGATCCTAAGCAATTTTTGGTCCCTCTTTCTGATGGTGCTATCAGATTTTCACGATATTGATTACTTTTTGAGATATCCGTCGTGCGTGAATTAAGGTTCTGCGCGAATTATGGTTACACCACCATACATAGATCTTTTAGACCTAGCCAACGTTAGATCTAACTTAACGTTAGAGGACAATGCATTTTGATTGTTGGGCGCTCTGATTAGCTGTCGCGTGAAGCTCCGCCTCCTGGCCTGGTTGCGATGACTGAAGTGCGTTGGCCGTAATTGAACAACGCGATTCAGCTGTTCCCGAAAGACCGCTTTTATCGTGCGCGCTGTCAATCATAACCAAAGTGGACCCATTTCGCAAGAAAAATGGCAAGACTCGACTTCACAAAATGTGCGGCGGAAAGCCACTCTTTCAATACTTTTTAGAATAAAGAAGAGAAATATAAATAGGAACTTCAACGAATCCACTGAGTGATTTCACGTTCGGTGTTATAATCGTTGTTAGTGTTTATTTTGGAGCAGAAGTCTGATCTAACACCGAACGTGAAATGGAAATAAAATCAGTCGGTGTTAGGTTTTGACCTCTAAATTTTGACGTATTTCCGGTTGCTGGTGTTTCATTTTGTGTCAAATGTCGTCTGCTGAACCGAGCTCTGCAGCCGGTGTTAATTTTCACGTGCAAATTTCCATTGACTAACACTAAACCCCTAGGATTAGAAAAAGTTCATTTCACACTCGGTGTTAGTGTTGTGTAGCCAACGTTTGGTTTGTCTTGTGAATAATAAGGCAGGGAGGTCCAGTGGCAAGAGAAACTATACTTTATTTTTTCAGAATTATTAATCAATTAATATATTAGACCAAAGAGGTACTTCAGGACCTACAAAATTGGTTACTTTTTGGTTAACGAGATGGATTCACAAATTGGCTACTTACTCTTCAAGCCTAACAAGGTCCAAGAAATTTCATCTAAATTCATTGGAAAAAATTATTAGAAAATATAAAATAAGGTATTCCGTAGTAAATCGTATAAGGAATAAATATCATCGACATGATGTCTTCTCAATCTATATTTTAGGAACAGAAGCATGATCAAATCACTGCTAATCTGAACCGATGTACGAAATTATAGGGTCTGGGGGCTACCGCTGCGCGGCCGGCTGGCTTTGAAGTGAACGTGGTAACGCTCCATTCCTGCTGCTTGCAAAAAGACTGCTCGAGATCATGAACTGTAAAACTTACTGTTTCATCAAAAAATATCCACCATGAGGTAAATTGTATCAAAAGAGGTTTGAAGAAGGATTAATTTTCGATTAGTGGTATGATTCTAACCTTTTAGTGCCTTTCTTCAGGTATTATCCGAACAGTTTAAACAACAAAACCTACTTCGCTACGAATTGCGTCGACCCATTTTTCTTCAGACGACGGTGTTAGGCTATCGATCCGCGCGTGTTGGGATATCGGTATCGCACTCTCATGATTGAGCCTGTGTTTGAGCTCGATTTTAGCAGAATTTCACTCTGCTAACACTAACACCAACACCAACACCGAACGTGAAATCACTCACTGTCGATCCACCCGACAGTTGAAAAACGTATGAAAAAATAGGACTTTAGATCTACAAAAAAAAAAAAAATGGCTAGTCTAAATTTTATCGTGACTATTGTTCATTGGAAGGCACGATGGTAGTGTATTTCTTTTGCTAACGTGATCATTCGAGCGTCGTGCATATTTGTGGAATAAAAATTTCAACGGTCATTAGACCCCTAAACGTTAGTTCGCGCAAATTAAAAAAATTATAGAAAATGCGACATTCAATCAACAATTTTTCATATTTTACACAAAATCAATGAAAACTATAAATACCAAATAGTCTAAACAGCAAAATTCTAAACTCCAAATTGCTGAACGAAGAAGTGAAGTAGGTCAAAGGGTTTAGACGATATCGCAATTTCAAAATTCTATGTCGATCGAACGATCGCGCATTCTGCTGAAAAAGTCAACAAAACAGCAAAACAGTGAGAAGGCTTAATTCCCGCACGGGCATTTGACAAAGATTTATCAAGAAATTCCATCACTCTAAGGAAAGGGAATTACAGTAAATGTAACACAAAATTTCATAGAATTAGATGATATTAATATCATCTCACAATTTTGATGATATTGAAACGAAAAATGATGATTTCCGCACCCTTGTCGGGAACGTCTGATTTTTCGGAACGGACACGCAATTTTCCGATGTTTGGTCAATAATTTCACAATTCAATACACCGTACCGTGACGACAGATTGATTCTTAAACCTGGTGTATAGTCTTGGTAGCAAAAAAGGAATTGGCACAAAACCGATCAAATGTAGTTACATGTTGTCCACATTGCACTAAAAGATATGTGTGAGAGATCTTGAGACATTTCTTTCAATATTTCCGATGAATTTCACTTATAAAGTTTGAATATAGCGCAATCCAACTGCCGTTTAGACCTCTGCTGACAGATTCGCACGCCCAAGGTTACGGCGTGAATTAGTGCGAACGATCTGTGTGTAACACCCACACAAGAGAATCCCCATTGGTTTTCCACGTGAGCGCTAACCTGTGACGGGTCCCCGACTTATCTTTTTTAATCCTTATATTAAGACACTAAAACGAGACACTTAATCCTTTAATCCTTATATTAAGACACTAAAACGAGATTTCAAGTACTATAATTTGCTTTATTATAGTTATTGGATTCAATCTATCATAATTTATCTTAATGTGAATCAAAATAAATTTTTCTTTCTCCCGTAACTATTCACCAGCTTTAAGCAATTTGGGATCCCTCTTTCTGATTGTGCTATCGGATTTTCAAAATATTAATTACTTTTTGAGTTACCTGGCGTGCGTAAATTAAAGTCACGCGCGAATTATGGTCACACCACCATACATAAAAACTCAGAAAGTATTTGAGATAGAGGTATGAATCTTTTATAAAAAGGTTATTTCAAGATGTTCGACCTGCATGCCAAGTTTCAGAAGTTTTATTCTCTTGATGGCTCAGATTTTAGGGAGTTGAAATCCTTCCCAAATCCACTAAGCGACTAACATACCTGCCCCTCTTTTACGGTTAACATCCAGCAAATCTTCTCTTTTCCTCCTTTCTTTCCCCTGAAAATTGAGATTTACGGAAGTTTCATGTAGCTTACATTTAACTGTATGAGAACAGTACTACCGGTGTATATAGGGTGGGTTTTTCCCCCCATAATGAACAAGTTTACTCTTGGAAATCTTCTTTGGTAGTGTTAGAAAGTCAACCTGTATCCTCTCAATAAAATCATCCCTTTGTTTAATTTGTGTTGAAGAGGGTAGGAATGAATACATTAGGAGTTAGGCTTCACTGCACTCCACATTGTTGAACCAGGTGCAGCATTTTTATGTTGGGTGGGTTTGCCCAGCTTAGCATTTAGATTCACTTTCTACACAGAAGTCATAGATGCAAGACCTATGGGTTGGTGGTGTTGGGAAGGAAGTTTTAAAACTCAAATTCAAACTCAAAAAAATTTTGAAGTCCTTGAAAAAGAACATCCCAATAGTCTTGAGGCCTTCTTTGGTTCCTGTATGCATTGAGACACACTTCAAAGTAGGGAGTCAGATCTTCTGAGAGATTTCATCCTCGTATGAAGTGGGTTTATTTCTTTCATACATCTGAAGAACATTGAACGTTTACCTACATATACCATGAACCTGGATCTTGGATCTTGGATGAGTTTCCTCTGAATTATCCGCTGGGGAATTTTAAATGGAGGTGTGGTGTCGATTGGTTTTAATTTGTTTTTTGAGGCTTAATTGAATTTGACAATTCTATTGACAACTCTATTTTGAATACCGGTACACCACTTTGTATGCATGTATATTTTATAGTATCATCCAGATGATAATTTTGAACATCTGGTTAAATTGCTTTATTCGTGACACCAAGAACCTTTGAATATATAATTGTCCTTCTTGGCAGAATAAAGATAAGAATAGAGTTGGCATTAACCAAAATAAATTTAGTCATTTATTGTTATTTGTCAAGTTTGTGGTTTTACAATTAGAGAATCTTATTATCATATACAAGTTCATGTTCCCCTGAGTTTACTTAGCTGTGACAGGTAGTATAATTTAGGACCCTAGACTCCTAACTTTTTATTAATTACAAATTATACAATCTACTACTTTTTAGGTATACATATTAAAGTATATGGATATATCTTTGTGACTTGGGTGACAATTTTTGAAGGTGTTTTCAATTTAAAATGTTGTCAAACTTCGGAATGAGAAAAGACCGAATACAAAAAAAAACAAAAACAGCAACAATCGACAGGGAATGGAACAAGAAATATAAAAAAAAACAACAACAAAATTTGACATCTCTTTGGAGTGATGTACGTGAAACTTAATCATTTAAAGGTGAAAGTGAGTAGAAAAAAAATCCACACCCTTTGGACATAAAAATGTACTTAGACAAACATGAATATATATTTTTTTAATTGGCTGAACTTGAAATTTTAAGCCTACAATACATGGAATGGATACTATTAAAAAAATCAGCATTTTTTAATTGCACCTAATATCGCTTTAAATAATTTTATATGACTTGTTATGCTGCATGTATTTGTTCTCCGACGATGATTAAATGATAACTTATTCCCACACAAGCAACTGAACCATCTGGGACTAATGACAAGACTCAGTAGGAAAACTTACAGGAAACAAACTTAATTTTTCACTTTTTAAAATCACATTTTCACTTATCTTTCTTCAATAATTGAGTGTTTGGATGTTCCTTTTACTATCCCTGATGTTTTTAAGTTTTCTTTTTTTCTTCTTGGATGAAAAATTATTTTTTCAATTCCACTTTCTGAAAATTTCCCCGCACGTTTTTGGGCGGGAGAGGGAAAACAATTCAGTGATGTTTTATTTTTTTTTTCATGATTTTGATTTGAAATTTTTCCAAAACTTATTCACTGTGTCTTATATTGACATAGACATATACTACTACTAATTTTGGAGCAGAAAGTGATTGCAAAAAGGAGAAAAACCTTAGATAAAACAACATTGACAAGGTTGCAAAATTTCCCCCAAAATATGGTAGTTTGGTCCACGAGGTCAATACTAAAGTATTGAAGGTCAATACTAAAGTATTGACATCGTATCATGAGTGCTTATTCCTTTCCATTATTCGTTTGAAAACAGTTGAAAAACTACAACATGTCTGAGCCAAGCAGGTCTTCCATAGCCAAGAATTTGTCTTCCACTTCTGGGGAACATTCACCCTTCTCTGCCAAAGATATGATGCAGTCAGAAAGAAAATGGACAGGTATGTCAAGTAAATATGAAAAGGGAAGACCACCATGAAATATGTATGCTGCCTGATAGATCCCTTGTTGTTATGACAATTTTACAAATGCTTTGAGTGATTTCTAAAATATTTAGCCCTCTTCCTCTTGCAATTTAATAAAAAGGAGGTACATGTATCATAGACAAACTCGGTTTGGGTGATGTTTTGTCTTGTGGCGACCATGGCTGGGGGGCTTCCAATGTACTCCGCATGCTCCATGTAACAAAGGAAAATGTACATACAGTGTACACGTAGAAATACATGTGTACGTGCACATGGCACATGCGTAGTACATCGGAAGGCCCCCAGCTATGGCTGCCATGAAGTTACATTGCCCTGAAGTCGGTTTGGTCTATAGATAGTTCAAGTTAGAGTTTGTTTTATGGTCCAGTATGGTTCCTTTTTACTCCTTACAGTTTTGCTATAGTGTCATTTGCAATTTTTACATTTATTTACTTATTCAGATTTAGTTTTCTGCCCACTTTAGATCTGATCTCTGCAATTTTAATCAATAATCTTTCTTGGTCTTTGCCCCCAGACAACTTCAACTCTGAACCATTCCACAGCACCCCAAAGAAAGGAGGTATGCATCCCTCCCTCTCCTACCCCACCCTTCTCCCCCAGCACAGTGCAGAGCCTTCGCCCCTGCACCACGGTACCCCCAGCAAGAGGTCCCCCCTGGCCGGTGGTGGGGCAGGGTACGGCAGGGATGATGGTAGGAACAGGGCAGGGTTGACTGCGGTGAAGAAAGGCTCCAGTTCAACCAATAACAGTGCCTTGCAGAGCCCTCAGAGAATGCAGTCATCTCCAGGGGCCTTCCTCCAGAATTCGCTTTCATCAAAGGTGCGATGCTGATAAATTATAGTTACCTTGGTCATGAGCTTTAATGTAATCTGGACTGTTGATCACAAGGGCCCTCTTGCATAATAAGTTTGGATTCTACGCAACTTGATTTTCGATCAATCAGGATTGCGTATTTGGGACTTGTGTTTGGTTGTTTTGAGTTGCGTAGAATCCAAACTTTTTATGCAAGAGGGCCAAGGTGCTGGATGTGAATCCTTGCTACATGTACAGTATTAATGTCATGTAGAAAGACAGGAATTCACTTCTGCCACACTCGACCCAGGTGAGTTTAATGGGCAAGAGGTAGACCTGATGAAATTTCTCCAATACAATATCACTTATGATAGAATACACTGTTGTATGTACTTTTTATATTTAGGAAAAAAGGGAACATAAATCCAACTGTTATTAAGAAATTTTTCAGGCCCTAGAAGTCATGCGTCCTAGCTTTTTAGATTTTATTTCTTATTTTCTGCAATTACTTCATACACTATGTGCGACTATACATAATTATGGCAATAATTGTGAGTATTCAGTCAGTCCTTACTCTTATCCCCACTATATATCTTGGGTTTTCAGAAGAGCTACACATCAGACCTTGAGAACACCACCATTCAGAAGCAACGGCAGGAGCTCCAACTCCTGATACGTGAGCTCCAGGACAGGGACAGGGAGCTGAATGAGATGGTTGCCTCTCATCAGAGACAGCTCCTTGCATGGGAACAGGATAGACAAAAACTACTGGGGCTGGAGACTAAGTGTGCAAGATATGAAGGTAAACGTTGCTCATTATGCACTTTTGAAATGTATCCAAAAGAAACTGTTCTTATGAGTTATGAATATGAATGTTCATCCTTGAAAAGCTTACAAAATAAAAATGAAAATGAATAAAGAGAACTCACCCAAATCGGTAGTGATGTGCTAAAATTTGCTTTAGGCATGCTTATGAGGTCAGGGACTGAGTTTTAAGGCGCGCGAGAGCGATCGCGCGCAACCGCGCGCCTTAATCTGTTTTGGATGGAGCGATTTATCGTGCGCCTCGAGATCAGGCGAGCATATGTGTTACGATATTGGTGATAATAACGCGAATGACACTCGAGCAGATTGCGCCGCGAAACCAAGCAGCTCCTCGCCCAATCTTGCGGGGATGTGGTGGGATTTGGCTACGTGGAATTGTGTGTGGTTTGTTATGTGATGCTGTGTGATGTGATTCGTATGGGATGTGTTGTTACTTGTTGGTTGGGATTTATGTTGTATGGTTGGTCGTTTTGTGATCATGAGCGGGCTTTTCTCCTAACCCATTCCAAAAACCATGTTCTACCATGTAATGTGGATTTTGTGTGTTCCATGTATTCCTTACTACCTGGATATTGCTTGCCAAAGCTGTATCAGGTATTAATCCTGAGCTTCAAGTCACCAAGCGGATGCCATCTCTCTTAAATACAAGCCTTGTGTAAAAGCTACTTGTCTCATTATTTGGGGTCTTCCCGGTCCAAATTCCAAGAGGCATCTTCCAAGGCAACACAATAACACTTGATCTCTCCTTACAACAACCTTAACAACCCTGTTTCAACGAGTCTTTTTGCCAATCTTTCAGACATTTATCACTCTTGGAATTAGACATAACTTTCCTCAAAGATCTAGAGAAGGCCGTCTTTGCATCTCTGGTTTCGTTTGACGGAAGTATCATTGGAGAAAAGGGAGGGGAAAAGAAAAAAAAAAAAAAAAAGAAGGGAGAAAAAACAAACTAATCTCTCTTCAACCAGAGATTGTTTGATTCGGAAATTCATCTTTCTTTCAATTCTCATCTCCGTACCCAAAAAAACAATTTACTTCAAATCCCCTAGCAGTGCTTTGCCACTGCGTCAAAGACATAACAAGCTTGACTATCTTAAGTGCAAAATCAATATTTTCCCACATCAATCCGCATGGATTTCATTCGTTTAGAGAATTGCTCATTGAAGACTCTTTACCTGGCATCAATGTTTGAACTGATATCCCTCCAATGCCATTCTCATATTAAAATTGACCACTTGGATACTTGATAGAAACACATTGTTCTGAATTTCTTACCATATCCTCACTTTAGGCAAAAACAGAAAATTTAAAAGCTTTGGGCAACTGAAGCTGTAAAAATACATGCAATAGTTCCATCTGAACCCATTCTCAAGTCTCTTGAAATGACTTTCCTACAATATATCATTTTAAAACATGAAGAAAACAAATTACGAACCACCTTAACAGACTTTGTGTTTTGGGATTAAATCAAACTTATATCTTGAACTCTCGGGCAAACTCAGCACATTTTCTAAGATATATAATAAATCTTTCTGTGGCGGTTTACACCAGATGTTCGGAATTAGATCTTTTCTGTTAATCAACTGGCTAGCTTAGACTATGGCACATTCCTGTAACAAAATGTTACAGCGAATATCACTTGCACAAATTAACATGGCAAGGTTTTTCCATTGGTTATCCTCCTACTTGGTTCTACCTCTTACTGAACTATTGAACCTTTCACAAAATGCTCTTGAAAATATTGAAGTAGATACAGTTCCTTATCAAATCCGTTCCAATGGAATTATCTAGACCTTTCTTTCAACAAATTCAAAAGAAATCAAAAAAGTATTATTCTTTGGGTCTTTACTAATCTCAAAATACTGAATGTCTCCCAAATGAAATACATGATGCCCTACTCCCCATATACTTTAACCAAGTTGATTTTTATCTGAAAGAAGCTTTTACCATCAAAACACGAAACGTAACCAAGGTATAAACACAGTTTTTGCTTACATGCGCAATCTCTGTTAAACCTTTGGATATATCCTTTTCAGAGCTGCGGATTTTTCTATCCGAAAGGGTCCATTTGCGAACACTTCTCTTTTAGAGACACTGATTTATGCTCGTGAGATAACGGTTTTTAAAAAGTATCAACTCTCTATTTCCTACTGGCCACAAAAAATCAATCTTTGTGCGCTTAAAATCTTTGGTCAGCTGGACTTACAAGCGAAATTACCTAGATAAGTTAAATCCAGGCACTTTCAATCCCCCAGGAAATTGCCAAAAGTTGCTCCTCTCTGAGAGTCATTCAATCAAAGTCCTGAATCCAGGACAGAGATGTTTGAGGGTCTCCTCTCCCTGAGATTCCTGTGGACCTACATCAAAATGGATTTTACAGGATACCTGCTGGTGGGTCTACTTCAATGCAGCACAATCTTGCCTGTCCTTCAATAAAAACAATAACAAATTGGAGTCAATTCCAGAAACCCTTTTTCAATGCAACTTCATCCTCTGCCACAGCCTTTACTTGAAAGGAATACAAAATTCACTACCAATAAAATCCGCAAATACCATCTTTGCCCCAACAAACAGGACACTAACCCACTTACATGCTTCTCGGATACCCATTTCCTGCACATGTGACCTGAGTTGGTTTATCCAGTGCTTCAAGCTAGCACGTGTAGAACTCAGCCATCCGAAGACACACTTTGTCTTCACTCGCTCCATAAAAGAACCAACGTGCCACAAAAACCTATCCCTCTCATTCCATCCCAACCAATCATACTGTGGGCATCAACATTGTGATGGGACATCTCTTCTTTGCTCACTTGTTCTGGTTACTGCCGTCATTTTGCTTGTTAGCATATCGTAAACGCTGGTGGTTCATATTACAAATTCTTCCTGATCAATCTTGCTATATCTTCGGTCTCGAGGACATTTAACCAGGAACTTTGATGACCAAGGTTACGAGTACCACCGAAACGCAGTCATTGGCTACTTTGTAATTGCATAAAAAAAATCTCAAGTGTCAGGTAGCTAAGAGAATTACTCTTCTTTTATCACATAATGGTTACTTAGTCTTTGACTCTCTTGGTAATTGCCTGACACTGAAGATATCACTGAGAAATATTCTGATGCCAGTTAGACTTTGCAAACAACATATTTCCTAGGAGTCACTGTTGCTGAGAGTGAGTGCCAACTCAACAGTCTCGGACTTTGACGGTGTATTTCTTCCATGAATCATAAGTTGAAATAACATTTTGCAGAATAGTACATTACAATAATATAAGTACTTGAAATTCAATGAGATTGACCCTACTGTACAGAATCTCTTCAAGTCTTGCTTATAAATTAGTAGGCCTACTACATGTACATGTATTTTGCATGGGGATCCTCTTAGCCTTCCGTTTTTCTTGTTCGAGTTAAAAAAGCTCCCCTTGTATCGTGGAGAAGAGCTTTTTGCATCACTCTACTGCTCTCCTTTAAATCTCCCAGGAAGCATTTTCATTGCTCCCCTTGGAATTCTAAAACTCAGTCCCTGTGAGGGT
>CALNVZ010003434.1:18392167-18464537 GCA_940671915.1 Paracentrotus lividus | reverse complement strand
GAGGTATCCTTCAAGAGCTTGAAAACCAGGTTGAAAGTCCTTGAATCTCAAGTCCACTCAAAGTCCTGTGCTCGGGAGGCCATGCAATATCAACTCAGAGAAAAATGATTGGTATGTGATTTAGACAAAGACTTTGTTAAAAAAAAAACGAAAAACTTTAAGAATGCCCTAATCATCTTATAAAATGATCTGTACAGGTGAGCTGAAGAATCGCAGTGACTACATCAAGAGCTTGAAGACCAGATTGAAGGTTCTTGGATCTCAAGACCAATCTAAGGCCTGTGCTCTGGAGACAATGCAACAACAACTCAGACAACTCTCAGATGGTGCTACTGCTGTCAAACAACGTGCCAAAGATGCAGAGGTATGGATGTTTAGTACATGTACATGTATATGGCATATATTTTGTAGGTTTTTCTTATATAATTTTTCATGCATTCCGCATTGGACATCCAAATAAGAACTTGGCGGGTGTGAGAAATACATGTCTCTACTGAACTTAAATATGTCTTCATTGATTTTGTAAGATTCGAGAATCTGCCAATTTAACAACTTGCCTAACGGTCTGGCAAGAAACATTTGCAAGCACGTAAAGTCCTGAAAAAAATACTTGATCACTTTCCTTAATAACTTCACAATAGGTCTCATCTTTGTTTACATGTATACACCATGTAACTTTTTGGCTTGGGCAGGTATACCATAAGAAAAAGTTTCTCCCTCTGCACTTTACAATGGGTTTTTGTGCCTCGGTGATGAAGTCTCGCCGCAGGCATTATGTTTTTTTGGTTGTCCGTCCCAACTTCGTTCTCACGATAACTGAAGAATCGTTTGACGGATCATCTTCATTCGTGGTACATGTGTGCCTACGCAAGATCAAAAGTCAAAGGTCACATTTGTCAATAAATAGGTGAAAATAGCTCGTTCTCATGATAACACAAGAACCGTTTAATGGATCATCTTCATACTTAGTACATGTGTGCATACCGGCGTGTCAATGATCAAATAAGATTGACCTTGCGGGGTCACAAGGTCAAAGTTCAAGGTCTAAGATATCTTTGTATAAATAAAAATGAATAGATGAATGTGCAGAGGCATAAATTTTGACCGTGCGCGGTCGGGGATTCAGTTATTCATGATTGTCTCGCACATGGGACCTCCAACCAGATGGATGGATAATTTTTAACGGTTCTAGGGCATCTACCCCCTGGACAATTACCTCCCTGGCAACTAATCCTGCCAAAGATCTACACCCTAACTCTACACCTAGCCCTAATCCTATATCTGGGGGGGATAGCTGTCCTGGGCATAATTGTCCAGAGGGCAGTTGGCCAGAGGGCAGTTGTCCTAATATGTTTTGATAACTGCTCATGCATATTACAGGAGGAAAGTGCTAGGCTGAAGACAACGATTCACAATTTGACAGAGAAAGCAAATCACTTTGAAGCAAGGGAGCAGGAGCTCACTGCTGTAATCAGATTAAAGGTTAGTTTGGATGCACATTCAAATTCCACTCTCTATGCTATAAGTTGTGTTGTGCAAACAGATTAGCCTCTGTTGGGCTAGGCCTAACTGATGCCACACTCTCTGTACTGATTGTATAAAAGATTAGGCCATTGAATATTACCATTATCACACTTCTTGTCTGAAAAAAATGGAAAAAAAAAAAAGACCAAGAAAAGCCACACTTGTATTTAAATGAACTTCAAACCACAATGAGTTGGTATCATATCAGAGAGTTTTAAGTTATCTTTATGTGCCCCCAATTTTGAAATAATTAACAGAGAATAATTTATGTAACTGAAAGTTTAAAGCTAGTGTATAGTTTTGGAGAAGGAAAAATTTTAATTTGGATTCACAGTCAGATAATATGAAAGATTGAATCCTATAAGTAATAAAGAAATTATATTATTTGAAATCTTGTTTTACTTTTAGTCTTTATTTCACAATATAAGTAAAAACCATGGAAAGTCGGGGACCCGACACCTTTTAGCGTTCACTCAGCGTTCATGTGGACACAGACCGTTACGTACCGTTCGTGCCGTAACCTTTGGCAAGCGGTCTTCGCAGCAGAGGTCTAAAAAAACCGTTACATTATGTTTCTTTCAAACATTTTCACTGATATTCACCGGTAATCATGAAAGGAATATCACATCTCTCACACATATCTTTTAGTGCAATGTGGACAACATGAGACTATATTTGATCGGTTTCATGCCGATTCTTTTTTGTTACCAAAACTATACACCAGGTTTAACATGGATTGGAGGGAAGTCTTGAAATATTGTATTTTGAAGACAGAGTGAGGTCAAAACAAAGTCTGCTTTAGCTTTTGCACATTTGGCCAGAAAAAAACCCTTTTTGCTGGCTTTGATTTTTATAAGATTTCTAGTTTTTCTTCATTTGATTGCAGGACAAAGACCTTGTTGATGCCTCTGCACATATTGCTGAACTGTCTGGAAGACTGAAGAACTTGGATTTAGTACATAAGGTAAAAAAAGAAAGGGAAACAAAAGAAGTAATTTGTTATGTATTATGTATGTTGTTGATATAGATAAAATTGCTATCTATATAAAGCTCCATCTCTGTTTTGTTGGAAGTATGAAGAAGGATAAACAGGAAACTGGTATTGTATAAAGTGTTAAGAGGAAGTGAAAGACTGGTACATGTCATGTACATCTGTGACTGGCAATTGCCTGGATGTCTCCAGCAGCAGCAAGGCATAGGAATTTCCGTCAATAGCATTATGACCAAATCTTGATGAATAAGATTTTCAAAGGTATTTTATAATTTGCTTTGTATTTAATTTGATAGTGAGACCAAATAGCGAGAAAGTATTGTAGTGCAAGATATATTCCTTAATTGTAAAGATTTTCTCCAAGGATAATCTGTTAATGTAATTTTTTGAAAAATGGAGGGACACTACTTCCTGCATCTGCCACATACATAAATGGAGCAACTTAGGAATAATCCCTGTTTGAGGATTGAAGAGTTGGTGATCATGGAAAGAACTAGTGACTGGTGTTTAACCCTAATCAGACTGGGGTGTTTTGGGTAGCTGTCAAGACTGGGGGGGGGGGGGCATGATGGGCCCCCTAAGATTCTCGGCGGCCAAAAATTTGCACGATGGTAGTGAGCCATGTAATCTACAAGACTGCGCTGTTAATTTTTCCAAAATAATATTA
Organism: Paracentrotus lividus; assembly: GCA_940671915.1. Lineage (NCBI taxonomy): Eukaryota > Metazoa > Echinodermata > Echinoidea > Camarodonta > Echinidae > Paracentrotus > Paracentrotus lividus. Next base: position 18,461,355 of record CALNVZ010003434.1, on the reverse strand, counting down.
TTTTTTTTTATATGAATTAATTATGCTAATTTATGCATGAAATCATACTTTTTGCTCTAATTGAAAAAATAAAGCTCCTAGAATGCTAATGTTGTGTATTATTATTCTTATAGGCATTCCTAACAATTGTACTAGAAAAAATTCTTGTTTCAAAATTAATTTCTTATGTATTTTATTGTTTTAATGAATTTCTTATGTATTTCTTTGTTTTTTTCGACTTTTGTTTTTCTTTTTTTTTATGCAAAATCATTTAAGAACCATTTTTAGCATAAATATGCTAAATAAATTGATTTCAGCAATGAAAAGTGAAATATCATAACTTTATGAATTAGGTGAGAAAACTCAATTTGCATTGACTTTGTACACAAAATCACGTTTTTGAGCCATTTTCGGTCTGACGGATATTTTTGAAAATCGCGCAGTGTCGTAACGGTACGACCGATTTTTGTGAAAATGGTTTCAAAAAGATGCGGCGAGATTGAAAGTAAAAAATTCAGCAAGCGGCGCGATCAGAAAATTTCGTGCGGCGGAGTGGTCCGCGGGAATGTCGAGGGAGGGGCCATGATGGCCCCCCCCAGTCTGATTAGGGTTTAAGTATGCTAAAAATGTGTAACTCGAGTATTTCATGCCCTGCTTTTGACAGATTTGCGTTTTGTCTTTAGACTGAACAACCATGGTTCTGAAATAGACGACTCCATTTATTCATGTATGCACCAACTTCAATGTATATTGTATGTCTTTCAATTTTTTTTTTTTTTTTTTGTTTTGTTTTGAAGGAGGTTAAACAAGACAAGGAGAATGAGAAGAAAAACGTAGTGGAATTGAAGTCACAACTTGATGAAAGTTACTCTGAAGTAGAACAACTCAAAGGTACAGAGTTTTCATCCTAATCTCATCTCATTATGTATATCTTCCATTTTTCAATGCACAGTATGGTCTTTTCCTTGCCACTTTATTGGTGCCATAGTGTGATTTCTTGATGATTCTTATTTTCTGTTATTACTTTTTTCCAATCATATAGCAGAGAATTGTACTTTTCCTTCAAATGCACAATCCACCCAAAATGCATATATCACTCTATACAACATCTAAGAAAATGGCCTTCTTTGATTGCAGTCTTTATGTAGACAACTTATAAATGGTTATATTTCTTTGTATAGTTGTGGAAAACGCTTCCCAGAATATGTGTGCTATCACCTCATGAACTTGGATGGGGGATGAGGAGTATATATATTATGAGGCTTTGAGTCGACTTATCGTTTGAAAGTCTCTTTATTCAATGCAATATCACCGTGCCTTGTTATTTCATTTTACATCGCTTAGCCGACCTGGTAGATCGAGTAAACAGAAGTACAGAGCACAGGATCGAGCTTGGTAAACTTCAGGAACAGATAAAGAACATGGAAGCTGAACTAGAACTCTCTGGTAAGCATTTTAAGATGTTTTTGTCCTGGGTTTTTAGTGTGATGTCATTTACGTCACTGTACTTGCATTTTTTATTTAACATTAATTGGCTAGGGCTATTTTCAAATCGCATAACAGGAGGGGGGGGGGGGGGGGAGTTATTCGACCTTCCTCAGATCTCCGCCGATAACCACGCAAGAGCGACAAATTTTTGTTCGACTTGTTTATGGTAATTATGCTAATTTACATGCTCTGCATGAAATCACATTTTTTCAAAATGAAGATCTTAGAATGCTAATTTTTGGTGAAAGTATATTTTTTAGCATTCCTTGACAAAAAAATCTAGTTTATCTATTCAATAAATAAACTATTGTTTGTGATATTTTGTTGTGCGGCTGGCAAAGGATTAGGATGCAAGAGTTGATCTCAACGGGCAGCCCTTATGGCCATGTGCCAGTTGCACAGCGATATGTATGGTTGGTGCAATTTAGCTTTTCATGTTGTATAGAGGTACTCTCTTTTAACAGAGTTATTATGGATTCTACACAAATTTGTTTGAAAGAGTGGACCGATTGTAGACCTTCAGTAATTTAAGCAGGATAGAACAGAGGCTGAGTTGTCTTTGTTATTCATTGATAGGTTTATAATTTTGATAGCTCTTCATTGATGCATAATTTTGTATTTTGTGTGGATGAGGCTCACTATGGATAGTATTCAAATATATTTAAAATGCTTATCACAGGGTTACAGTGAGAGTTCATCTTTTATTTTTGGTTTTGAAATTCTGCTTATTTTCTGCTTATTTTAGCTTTCCTCTGTACAGAAGAATGGGAGCTCTTTCAAATTCAACTATTTTCCAGCTCTTTTTCAGCTTAATTTCACCTCTTTTTATTTGTGGTCACTCACACCCCTGTCATCATAACCTTGTTGAAAATTTAGGGGAGAGAGAAAAGCGAAAGGATCAGTTGCTGGACCTTCAGCGATCTAAGCAGGATAGGACAGATGCTGAGCTGACTTCTCTGAGACAGGCATATGAGAGACAGCATAGGGAGCTCAGTCTGCTACAGCTCAACATGGAGAGTCAAAGAGAGAGGAATAGGACAGAGGAAAGTCAGGAAACCATCTCAAAGATATCCCTGTGAGTAGTCTCTTTTCTTTATGAAAAGAGTATCTTAACTTGAAGTTTTTTATAACTTGCAATATTTGTGACTTTTTATTTTAGAGTAAGAGAACGAATGTGAATCTACACCACTTTATAATAATCCTCACTGACATTATACGTGTGCCAGAAATTGTTGTAAACGTAAATCTCAGGAAATGTGAATATGCAGCAGATCTCATCAATCGCAAACATGTATGTATGCTTGAGAAAGTACAACGTAAAAGTGAACTGTGTTCTCTAATATTTAGATTATAAAGTACATAATTTACTGCAATAATTTGATGTATCTACCTGAGTTTCTAAGTCCTCCGTGACTTGCTGCTACCGAGTAATAAATTAAAAGTTCTCTTTGTATGTGTCTGCCCACCCATCCCAATCGCGCTCCCCTATCCCAGAATGCCATGCGCGGTGGCAGAACAAACTTCCTCTTCCCCTCTCGCTGTCTACCAAGCTAGTCGGAGACAAGTTCTCGCACCAAAATTTTGCATTTTCCTTGGAAAATTAGCGTTTTTGGTTCGCATTTCTCTTTTCAAATTTTACTCTAAGGGATAGTGTTTCTTTTAGAGTATCTTTTAACCCTGCCCGTTTTTCATTTAGCGACTTTTTATATAAATTTAGTCGCATTTGAACTTTACTTTCGGCAGATCTCGTCAATCGCAAAAATGTATCTATGCTTGAGAAAGTACAACGTAAAAGTGAACTGTGTTCTCTAATATTTAGATTATAAACTACATACTCTAAGAATGGGTAATGTCTTTTGTCTGGAAATATTTTGTTCTCTCTTCTTTGAACCTGTCATGAGTCGGAATTAATTTTACACAATATTTACCGTTGTTAATCCAGGAATGACAGCTCCATCTTTGGTTCTAAGAGAACCACACCAACAAAGCACGGTCTCTCTGCAGCTTCCATCAGCCCTGTGAATGGAGGCAGTCCCTTTGTAAGCAGTGCAGGAGAAGGGGGTGTTACCCTCAATCATAGCAGTGTAGATACTGAAGAACTGCTGGACACTACTCATTCTGAACAGGTAGGTGCAAAGCATGAAGCGGAAGGTAACATCGGCCCTGTCAATGGGGACATTCCCTTTGTAAGCAGTTCAAGAGAAGGGGGTGTGACCCTCAATTATAATGGCGTAGATAGTGAATAACTGCTGGATACAACTTATTCTGAACAGGTGGGTACAAAGCATGAAGTGAATTGAACAAATTAAACAAACAAACACTGGCTTCAATTGGCCCTTTCAATGAGGACAGTCCCTTTATAAGAAGTGCAGGAGAAGGGGTGTGACCCTCAATCATAGTAGTGTAGATACTGAGGAGCTCTTGGATACAAATCATTCTAAACAGGTAGTTATAAAGCATGTTGCGAAAAGTTGCATCAGCCCTGTCAATGAGGACAGTCCCCCTGTAAGCAGTGCAGGGGAAGGGGGTGTGACCCTCAATTATAACAGTGTAAATACTGAAGAACTGCTGGATACAACTTATTCTGAACAGGTAGGTGCAAAGCATGAAGCAAATTTAAAAAATAAATAAACAAAAAATAGGTTCAATTAGCCCTGTCAATGGGGACAGTCCCTTCAGAAGCAGTGCACGGGAAAGGGGATGTGGGCCTCAATCAAAGCAGTGTTGGTATTGAAGAACTGCCCAACATGACTCATTCTGCACAGGTACATTTTGGTGCAAAGCACATTATGGTTATTCCACGTTGCGAAATCAGCAACAATTCGTTTAGCATCCCCGAGGTCTTCTGCTTTTTATTCGTTTTCTTTCTTCTCTTTTTTTCATTGACATATCTTGTGCTCCTAAACAAAGTAATAACTTTGATTGAAATAATTAAATTTTCTCTTTTGTTGTAAAGTTTCTCAAATGTCAAATGGCAGTCATGAAAGTAAAAACTGCTACCATCTACAAAGAAATCTAGGTAGTTGTTTTGGAACGTTTGAAAAAGAAAGAGGAAAAGAGATTGGGGCGCCTTTACCTTCATGTACATTCGAGTTTAGTATGAGCAGTTTACAATAAGCCAATGTTGGTATCTTAATTTATTTATCACTTTGTCTGAATCTCTTTACAGCTTGGTTTGTCACCCACCAGCAAGCTCCACCGGCTCCTGACAGAGTCCAGACAGATGGTTGAGAACCTAGAACAGTCTACACTACCTCCATTCATAGCCAACAGTAGCTCCAAGGGAGACCAGGTGATATGGCCTCGGTGACAGAGAGCTAGAGAGAGTGTGTGAGAGAGAAAGAAAGAATGAGAGAGTGAGAGAGAAAGATAGAATGAGACTGAGATGGAGATAGTGTGATATCGAGACATGCACTAAAAGGAAGTTTGCACAAAGCCCTACTATAGAATCTGAAAAAGGCACAGAGAGATTGGTAGAGAACCTAGAACAGTCTACTCTACATCCATTCATAACCAGCAGTAGCCCTAATGGAGACCAGTTGATATGGCCCTGGTAATAGAGAGAGAGAGTGAAAGAAGGAGAGAGAGAGAGAGAGAGAGAAGAACGAGTAAGTGATTGAGCATGAGAGATCAAAGAGGAATTGAGAAAGAGGCAGAGAGGAGGAAAGAGTGAATGAGAAAGAGAGAATAAAAATGATAATGATAGTGGCTACTTCTATAGCGCACAGGTCTGCCTTCAAAGTCCGCCTTTTTTAAGTAAAAATATTTTTTTTTTGCAAAACAGCAAGATATCCATTGATTTTAATTGAAAGCCACCTACATGTAGTCTTAGTGAAATTTTTGTTGCAGAATAGTATTTTAAAGCTCTATTAAAGAGGGAAAAACCCGCTAAATCATCAATAAGAACACGCTATTCGTTATACACACATCAGGCTGTGAGCTGTTTTTATTTGAAACTTTATTTTTTTTATAAAAAGCATCCAGGGTAATTTGTACCTGCTTTTCCATGGTGCAAACTGTCATTCTATGATACCCTGTCACTTTACAGTAACGACTTTGTGTAATAATAGGATTCTTTGATAAAGATCCTATGAATCCTTTTTTTTTTTGTTTTACCATGAGTGAGCCCTTTGTACTCTATAATAGGTGCCAAACAGTAGTGTTGCAAAATTGAATTGTTTATACCGGTACTGACAATTTTTTGTGACATTGCCAGAGATTTTTCTATATTTGAAATTTGAAACAGCAAAAATAATCTCCATAATTATTTTTCAAATTCACCTTCCCATCTATGGATTTGTTATTGAGGTTATTGTAATAACTACTACAATGTAACTGCATTCTGCTCTCATACATTTGCCATTGTCTTGACCGATTTCAGCTTCAGGAATAACAGTGGCATTTCAAGGGGGCATAGACAGAAATTGTTTGTCAAAACGAGGAAAATTGCCTGCCAAAGGGCTGGCAGGTATTTTCTCTTTGTCTCAGTTCCTCTTTGATGTAGTGCTGCTACCGTTACTGAATCACCATCCGACAGACCTTTTTCATATCTGGAGCCAAAACGTGCTCAGTGGGTATGTCAGCCAGACTCGAAATGAAAATAATAGAAACCTGTTAAGTGGGGGTATTCCTTATTCTATGGGTGAAACACACCTTGAAAATATACATGTACATGCAAGTTATTTAAAACTTACAATTGACAACTGATTATGGCCAAATGTGTGTAAGAACATCACAATCCAAAATGATCTGTTTACAGTGTACATGCATTATTCTAAAAGTAATTTAAGCACAGGGAAGTAGAGTACTATTTTGCCAATTCTTTTCTTAAGCTTCTTTGTCCTTTTGATGAGGCACATTTTTTTTGCTTCTCCACCAAATTGAATACTTTCACAAAGGCAGTGATACAAATTTTTGTGAAATAATTAATGATGGAATTGAACAGTGGCTTCATGTCGGTGTTAATGTAGTATGGGCTGATTAAGGGATTCCACCTCTGCAATACCTTGTCATTTTCAGTGCACAATTTGAATAAAGTAGTCAATGTTTGTTTTACTGAGTTTTCCGATGCCCAGAAGAACCTGAAATCTTCGTCAGTGACTCAAGACAATCCCCCTCTAATCTGTATGTTCATGTATATCCATGTAATGGTGCACACCAAAAAGGATGCGCTCATTGTCTCCTTGTCCCTGTTTGCCCTCCAGGACTGCGGAACTCTCACATATTCTTTTGCGAGAGGAGATACTATACTATTCTTACCTTAAGGTTCTTGTCTTTTTGATGATGCCCGTTTTGCTTGCTTCTCCACCAAATTGAATGCTTTAACAAAGGCAGTGATACAAATATTTGTGAAATAATAACTGGTGGCTTCATGTCAGTGGTAATGGAGTATGGGCTGATCAGGGAATTCCACCTCTGCAATACCTTGTCATTTTCTGTGCATAATTTGAACAAAGTAGTTTGTTTTGCTGAGCTCTCCTACTTCTTTCTTACAAGGGATGGTTTAGCAACCCTTTCACATGCCCAGAAGAATGTGAACACATCGTTCGTGACTCAAAAAAATCCTCTAATCTGTTTCTCTATCCATGCAATGGTGTAGGCCAAGAAGGATGGGGCCATTGTCTCCTTGTCCTGGCTTGCCCTCCAGGACTGCAGGACTCTCACATATTCTTTCGCAAAAGGAGATTTTGCTCGCCGATGATACTTCAACAACGCCACACCCCAAAACATATCTTAGCACGTTTAGATCACGCTCACTAATCTCCACACGAGAATTGTCAGCTTCCTACTCATATGACTGTTGGCTTCCAACGTGCATTATTAAATGCCTCGACAAGCGATTCTCCGTCTGGACAGTAGGTGTATGTATTATAACCTCAGGTTGACTCACAGTATTCGCATCGGACCCTGCTATGGATGTCACAATGTCTTGTAAGTTCCACCCTCTCTAATTGATAATTTGTTTTGCTCGAATTTAGAAGTTTCCTTTGGTTTAACTCGAGGCACATTATTGACATTATTATTTTGGAGGTTCTTATTGGGTCTATCTATCTCATTCTGTAGTCTCTTGACGATAGTTTTTTTCACACCATTTTTTGTTGAAGCCTCGCTTCCTGAGTTCTTCAATCAACCCTTTCACATGCCTAGAAGACCCTGAACACTTCATTGGTGATGTAAAACAATCCCCCTCTTTTCTGTATCTCTATCTAAGCAATCGTGTATGCCAAGAAGGATGGGGCTATCGTCTCCTTGTCCTGGCCTGCTTTCCAGGACTGCAGAACTAGCACATATTCTTTTGCAAGAGGAGATACTAAACTATTTTACCAATTCTTTTGATGAGGCATGTTTTGCTTGCTTCTCCCTCAAATTTAATGCTTTAACAAAGGCAGTGATACAAATTTTTGTGAAATAATAATAGAATGGACTTGTGGCTTCATGTCGGAGTATGGTCTGATAAGGGAATTCCACCTCTTCAATACCTTGTCATTTCCAGTGCACGAATTGAACAAAGTAGTCTTGATGTTCATTTTTCCCCGAGTTCTCTGATCTTTCTTCTGATGAGGAATGGTTTAGCAACCCTTAATACATGCCCAGAAGGTCCTGAAGACTTAGTTGGTGACGCAAAACAATCCCCATCTAATCTGTATCTCTATCCAAGCAATGGTATACAACAAGAAAGATGGGGCCATCGTATCCATGTACTGACTTTCCCTCCAGGACTGCAGAACTCTCACATATTCTTTCGCAAGAGGAGATTTTGCTCGCCGATGGTGCTTCAACAACGCATATGGGACAAACCCTGAAACGTATCGAAGTACGTTTAGTTCACGCTCACTAAGCTCCACCCAAGAATTGATTGCTTCTTGCTCATCTGACTGTTGGCTCCCCTTGTGCATGATTACATGACTGAGCAGTAGTTCCAAAAGGAACTGGTAAAGCAGATTACCAACAATCTGTTTGCCTGAAATATTGCGTAGCTTCCTGAGGAATGCTCTCCACAATTTCCTGTGATTCTTTGATAAGCGAAGAATGTGAAACCGGTAAATGTCTCTTCAAGCAAAGTGGCACCAAAAGGGGTCTTCTCTACTGAAGCTTTCGGATCCAGTATAGTGTTTATCATGATATCTTCCATGTTAGAGTTTTCAAATGTCAAAATTTCTTGTCGCATAGACTTCCCTGAAAACTGTTCTTTACGGGAGACTGAATGTAGGAGGTTCGAAACTATGGACACTGCTTTGGATTCCATTTTACTCTGGCTTTCAGCCAAATAAGAAAATGCTCTATTTATTTGAATAGAGAATAATGACTATGTTAAAAAAAAAAAAAAAAAAAAAAACATTACTGTGATACCCTTCGATGGCAGTGAAGTTCATTTAGTAAATTATGATGCCTAAACCTTGACTCTATGGTTCAAATCACATGTAGCATTAGGGAAGTTCAATGTATTGTAATGACTAGACGGAACAGATACAATATACATGTAAGTTTACAGAGTTTGATGAGAAACATACAATTACTCGCTCCTTTAGATTGATGGCATCATTTTGAAAAAGGTTGAGGTGCATGTGAGTTTATGTCATCATGACATATCCCCCGCCCCTCCTAGTCTCCAGACAATGGACCTAGCATGTTTATTAACCACTCTTCTTGTTTTGCCCACATTCAATTGACCGTCGGGAGAGCAATTAATATATCGCACCCGAGGGATTATGTCCGACAGGTGAGTAGGGCAGCAGGAAAGCACATAAACAATTAGCGATGAGCCTACACAAGTCTCTTTTGCAAATGTTCCTAATATCATTACTCCCCAAGTGCAAAATAATAGTAGTCGGCAGGGTTCGTCTCCATTAATTTACGATCTTGTCAATAAAAATTTGTGGTTAGAGACAAACTTCTTGCTTCTCACCACCAATCAATGGGCCTGATGAACCATAATTGAAGGTAGCACAAACTGTTGGCGAAAGCCTTCACTATGTATACAAAAGAGTATCTGATTATCCACGTGTGTCTACCTGTAGCATGAAATGGGGGTGAGCAAAAGAAAGGAAAAACACAGGAGAAGCAATATTTATGCAGGGGAACATTTATAAACTTCTTGGGCAAAATCAGAACTATGAATGATAAAATTTCTAGTTGCATGATCAAAGTCCTACAGGCCAGAGAGCCCTTCCTATAAGAACAAATTCTGTCGTTTTTATTTTGGGTCTAAACCAACTTGTGAACAAGGCAAATTTAGGAAAGGTGGTTGCTGAAATGGGCCAGCCATCGTCTCTCACTCAATTTCTTTAGCATTCTAGGACTTGAGAATATCGGGAAACTCCCAAGCAGATTTTAAGTTTTAAGCACATACATGTACCACCTGACGTGTACCTGTAAAACCTAGTGAAAATTTGAACTGAAATCCATAAAAGAATAACGCTGCATCTTCTCACTAGGGGTATGTAGACAAAAATTGGGTGATGTAGTAGTAGTAGTAGTAGTATTTGGTTTTATTTAGCAATCAGTCATAATTGACTATTTTTGCCACAAAATTTTCGTTTAATTATTTTCCCATCTGGAAATGAAATTTATTTTTCTTTTCTCTTTTTACTTCTTATTTTTTTAGAAGTAATTTCCATTACTACATTAAAGTAAAGTTAAAGTAAAATTGTCTCACATCAAATTAGCCTCTTGTAAATTAATAAATAGGCCTTGAGCATAGGTTACATTTTACTCCTCTTTTTTTTTTCTACTTTTTTTTTTCTTTCCTGTTTTTCTCTTCTTTTTTTTTCCTTTTCTTTTTCTTTCTTTCTTTTTTTTTTTTTTTTTTTTTTTTTTTTTTTTTTTTTTTTTTTTTTTTTTTTCTCTCTTTTAGCCATAACAAAAAAAGGGAACAACAAAAATGAAAAGAAAATAAATATATATATATATATATACCAAAAACTAATAAGCCTGTGAGACAGCATATACCTAAATTCTTTTGGCCAGTACCACCTTGTTACGTTTGTATGAATTTTTAGGATGAAAGTAATTACTAACTATTATCATTTTACTTCTTTTTTATTTTTCATCTTCCTGTTGTTTTGATTTTTTAAATTTACGATGCTAATAATCATATGAATGTTTATTACATTTTCCCCCTTCTTTTTCCCTTATTCCTTCGATTTCTTACTTTTTTCTTTCTCTTTCTGTTCCAAAGAATTAAAGGAGAAAGTAAACATTTTCTATTTAAACTCTGGACCCTAACGTCTATTCTTAAGCTATTGAAACGTGAGAGTAGCCTTACTATTGTTTTTAAAGAAAAGGAAAGAAGAAAAAACACATATTTATTTATTTGTTCCATTTCTTGCTTCTTTCTTCCCTTATTCATTCTTTCTTTCTTCCCTTTTTTCTCTTTCCGAAGAATCAAAGGAGAAAGAAAATAAATTCTTTTTAAACTGTAGATCCAAACGTCTTTCCATAAGCTTACTTAAGGGGGATTAGAAAAACCTTGATCTATACAAGGCTCTAATTAAAAGGAGAGTATTGTTTTTCAAAGAAGGGAAGAAAGAAAAGTACATGTACAAAATCTGCCACCCTGTGGTGTTGGCGCCAGGCTTGCTGGGGGGGGGGGCACCAATTTTTGCAGGTCTAGGCCCTGTGACTCTACACAGTGAGCATCTGTGTGGATATACAGACAATTAATTCTGGAGCAAGACCTAGAGTTGAAGGCATAGCAGTGGAGTGCCGCCTTCCCTTGTACCTTATGCGAGTCGCTGTGTCGACCCGGTGTACTTGAGAAATTGGGTCGCTTACCGAAAGATTTCTCGAGGCTCCGAAAGGACTACACCTTCCCTGATGGATGAGCCGACGTTGTGGCATCTGTGATCCACAACTGGGTATTGATTATCGCCCAGGATCGCATTCACAATGTGAATGGAGGGGTTGGGTCAAGTTGATCTTTTGGCAATTTCCCTTTATGCTTCCTGCAGGTGATGTATCTTATGATAACATTAGATACCGCTGAAGATCCGCCGATCACCCAGTTTCCAGATTGTCTCAGTTGGTGACGAGTCATCCTTGTACATATGTGGTTAACCTTTTCATGATGGTGTCGAATCAGGAGTAGAGTCAAATGGGAGTGCTTAGGTAAGATAAATGGGTGCTTTGTCTTGATGGAAATGTCAGCTCCGCTAATTCCCCCCCTGACCCACTCGTATGATGTCTTGGTCAGTTAGGAATGGATCAAGTTTTTGAAGTTTGCTTGACTGTTTCAGGTCCTTACTTTTCTTAGAGTTGTTACATTGCACATCTACAGAGTGGGATTTGAGAAGCTTCTATTTATCCTGCAAGTACTCACTGGAAATTCTGTGTGATCGGAGATGGAATGATTTTTGCAGCAGCTGCCTCTCTCTTCTTCTTTCTCCATTGAGCAACACACTGGCGTGTAGCCTCTTGTTCCTCTTTTTCTCTCTCTTTGCGCTCAGAAGGTGTTAGTGACTCCTCTCGATTCTTCTGTTTTCCCGACTTTTCTTCGACGCCACAGCCTGACGTGCCTTGAACTCCTCATACTGGTCGTTGGTCTTCGGGCATTCTGTATCTTTTTTGCTTTTCAACGTGTGTTAAAGGCATGTTTACTACCTATGGGAAATGAAATAGAAATATTTTAAGTTTAGTGAAAAGCCTTTTAGTACATGTAAAAGAGCCTAGATATTGATTTATTTAAAATAATTTAAAAAAAGTTGTATGTATGGTGCACTGAGTTCACATGAATCTAGGGTTATCACTTTCATTATGAAACGCCATATAATTTGCTGCAATGAAACATGAGTCCCCAGGGGCAGTTGCACGAGTAGAGACCTGTGGTTTTTGTAGACTAAAGGTACATGTAGTGCTGTAGTTCTGCATTCACTGGCTACATCTGATATGCAGGCTGCACTGGTGCTGCAAGAGCATTACAAAGCTGTCATAGAAAAATTTGGAAGAAAAAAAAACATCAATATTATCAACTCAATTTTTGTTCTTCTAAATCCTACAAACAAACAAAAACTAAACTTTTCAGGTAATGGGGAAAAAAAAAACAAAAAAAAAACAATGATAATACTTGTAGACTCTCTGTGCTTATGAATAAATATATCATTTAGGCCTCAATATTTATATACGACTCATCAGAAAGTTGTAGTTTGGACAGAAACATCATGCTTCCTATTCAGCTGTACCATGTACTGTCCAAAACTTGATATACCCTTGAGATCTTTGAAGCATCAGCATCAGATATGTAGTATCAGTACTTCCTTGATATAATGCAATGATAATCTTAGAGATGGATGATCAGTTGGACACAGAATATGCTCTCTAGCAGCCCAGCAGTTTCTTTCTTCACGAGCCAGTTGAATTGCTTTGCTGGAACATGAGGATGCATATTAAGTTTACATGGTAGTCCCCATATTCCTCTGATATTTCATTGACAAGGCAAATCCATGGTTGCCCCCCACAAACACGACTGACTTGCTTGTTATAGTTCTGCACTGCTGTCGGCTTCTTTGTTGTAGGATATCCTCCAACGTGGTGTCTACTCCTAATTTGCTTTTCAATAACGGCGTTGCCATCAACGGGGAATAACATGGATTTCATCTTCCTTTTCCATGAAACTCTGGATCTCTGAGTGAGGTTGAGGGTCCCTCATGTTTTCCAAAAAGCCACTTGTATTTGAATGCACTGTTCCACACCCTCCTATCTTGTTATCTGCAAGTACAAGAAAAAGAGGAATAGACGTGTATAGTTATCCATGTAAACAACACGATCCGATCCGTGATAGGGTTGAAATAGGTGCTTCACTACCCCCTCTGTCACACTATCCTGAGGTGGAACAGGAAGAGGCTCGTTTCCAGTGTATGGTGTCCAATCTAAAGAAAATTGTAGCTGCATCACATAACACCCATATTTTTACTCCCCATTTCTTTGGCTTGTTTGGCAGGTACTGCTTGTAGACTATTAAAATGGCCTTTGAAGGGTGCTACATGTAGACTCTCGTCAACACTGAGTTGCGCACCTGGCTAGAAGTTCCACTGGTAGGTTGGCAGGAACAGATCCATGAGCGGCCAGAGTTTGTACAGTGGGTTGTTGCCAGCTTGTCCTCATGGTATGATTCCTCGGTTATCGTTGAAATAAATTCAAAAGCTGGTACCGATCCCTTGACATCACATCCCCAAAGCCAGGTGTAGCCTGGAGTTTCACACTTAGTTTCCCAGTACCTCAATCTCATGAGCAGTTTGTCCTTTACCCCCAACGCTTACTTCTGCTTTTCCCACAGATAGCGTTCCAGAGAGTTTGCAGGAAGAATGTTGTCCAGTTCGATTAAAGAATCCTTAATTAGGCCTTGGATTAGTTCGTCTTTTGAAGCATCAATAAATGCATCTTTCTCAATTTTTTTCTTGATCTTTTGTTGAAGAGATTTTAGCTTTTTGTCACTTAATAGTTGTTTTTCCTTCTACAATTTATTTGTTCTTTGTTTTAATTCTGTATGGATGAGATAGCTCAGCTTTGTTGATGAACTTGGCGATGTATTATCCGCCCCTTTAGCATCTGTTTTCCCTCAATTATGAAATGGCCCACCTCGCACTTTAAATCTCAGTGAATGGGAACGTGTCATGTATCCGGTTGACAGCACGCAATGGTAAGGGTACTCTCAGGTTTTTTCCGTAAGTAGCCCCAGTATGGCAAGTTTTCTGTACGCAACATGTTGGTTCCTCCTGCAAGTTAAGAAACTTAAAGGAAAAATAACGAAAAATTAGTAAAAGACATAATAGAGCAACAAAAAAAAAAACTCAGAATTTCATTCATTTTGGATCTATTTATTAATTTATTTTTCTAATACCTTGGTTTGACAGCTAATGTTTTTGAAGCTACATCGCCATGATTTTAAATTTGACGAAACATCTATTACACATGTTATCCCACTTAAAAATGCCCCTTATCGTACTTAACTTTTTTTTTTATCACAAGAACAACATTTGAACTAATTCAATTTAATAATGTCATTACATTGGTATTATTATTTGAAGGATGTGTACATACTCATTTACTGTGGCATCATTTTGAGCTCCGCCCCCATACTACTGTCGATTTTGGTAGTAGGCGATTTCCAGGACCCACGCGTCCAAACAGCCAGTAGCAAACCCAGGATGGTCCATTATACAGTCCATTGGCTCCTCGTAAGCATCCATCTTGGCAACAACCTGTTCCACCTCCTTGCAGCACACACACTCTTTCACCTTCGGCGTGGGTGTGCATCCACCACTGCATGAACACCTAAGAATAAAAGAAAAATTAATATATAAAAATTAAAATAAACTTTTGGAAACTCAAGAGCTGCTCAGCACTCTATTTGCAAGATTTTCTGATGTCTAACTGTAAAACTCAGCCCTCTCTGGCTCTAGCTTTTAAAAAAAATTCTGCTGTAGAAGTCAAAACGTTATATTTCAATCTCAAAATATATTTTGTTTTTACTTGTTCTTCCTCCTTCCCTTGTAAATTGTGGTTGTACGAGGTATTCAGTGTCGAACGAGCATACATTGCATCGTCTCGGCCTTCCCGCTTTGATGGCAAGC
Organism: Paracentrotus lividus; assembly: GCA_940671915.1. NCBI lineage: Eukaryota > Metazoa > Echinodermata > Echinoidea > Camarodonta > Echinidae > Paracentrotus > Paracentrotus lividus. The sequence goes on along the minus strand of CALNVZ010003434.1, from coordinate 18,446,320 downwards.
TAGCTCGAAGTGGCTGTACCACACTGAGAGCAGCGCCGAGTGCACAAGTCCCTACAGTGCAGTGAAGCAGTGAGGCTGACTAAAAACAAAGCAAATAAAATACATTATAATACTTTCTTGAACAAAATAATGCATGTCCCAGATGATTAGACATGACAGTGAAACGTTAAACTAAATTAAATTTACATTACATGTCAATGTTTCCTAGTCTTTCTTCATTCAGTACAGGCTTGCAAGCTTCAGCTTGGGCTTGTTGAGTGTCCTCATCATTCCGATCATCAGATTTTGGGTGAATAAAAAGGGGACGTGGCCTGCAGAATTCATTGTCATAGCATTTACTTTAAAACTAATTGTTTGGTATGAAATCAAGCGTCAGTTTCTTTCTTTTCAGGATAAACTATTTTATAGATGTAAGGACATGTCCTATTGAAATCATATGACCTTTAAAGGCCTGGGATGTGATCACTGGTGATCCGGTCCCTCTTTAAGAGGCAGTTCTCCTCCGATGTTGGGAGCCTCCATGTCATCCACCGATGATATGGGCTCTGGATCCAGGAGGTGCCATCCATCAATGCGGTTCAAGATTGCTATCATCTGAGCCATATGATGATCCATTCCATAGTTCGTCTTCGTTGGATGGCCTGCCTTTATGACAAAGTCTAAAGTTATCCATCGTTATTGATAGCTTGGGGCCTTACGAGAGGCATTAAAGGTGGCTAGTGCCTCGACATTGCCTGCAGCTTTTAAATCTCTCTCAGTCTTATTGTCCTGGTGGAAATCTATGGCCCACTGCTTCAGTTCCCTATCAAAGTGTTTGCCAAGCTCCCTCTGTACGTTGGGAGGAAGTCCCGAGCCTCCATGTCATCCATCGATGATATGGGCTCTGAATCCGGGAGGTGCCATCCATCAATACGATTCAAGATGGCTATCATCTGAGCCATATGGTGATCTGTTCCATAGTTGGTCTTAGTTGGATGACGTGCCTTTACACCAAAGTCTAGGTTAGCCATAGTGACCTGGTAACTTGGGGCCTCACGAGTGGCATTAAAGGCTTCCAGTGCCTCTACATCGCCTGCTGCTTTCAGATCCTTCTCATTTTCATTGTCCTGGTGGACATTTATTGTCCACTATTTAAGTTCCTTGACATAATGTTTACCAAGCTCCCACTGTACATTTTGAGTTGTGTCATATGACGCACGAACACCTCGTGTGTTGAGCCTCTTGAAATTGGGCATCTTTGCAGCCCCCTCCATAATATAATAGTCAAAGAGTTGGTGGGACATCATGCTCCTGCCAATTAGCAGAATGCTTTGCTGCAGTCATATCCTTGGGTAGAAGGCTTTCTTTTGTTTTTAAGGGTGTTCGTCCTTAGACGTTCTGCTACAGTGGCAGTCTGCAAAGTTGACAGCAGTGTTGATGCCTTCGTTTGTAATTCCAGCTTTTGCTGTTTCAGATTAAAAGTTTCCATGTCAGCAAGGCTTGATCTTCTGAATGCAGACTTTCCTTCTAGCTTACAAATTTCACCAAATTCCTCCCAAATTTGAATGCAATGAATATTCGCGACTTCCCTTTTGGCAATGTCCATGGAAAGCACCTGCTTTAACACAGCAACCTCATTCCCTTTGTGAGAACAGATACAGCTTCCCTCTAGGAATTTCTGAAGTTTTTCTTCGCGCTTCCCATCTGATCATGGCAGACAGCCTATAAAATAAAGACAGGGAGTAAGTGATGATTTTAATATAGTGAGTTCAATAAATTTAATATTGTAATAATTTTTGAAATATCATTTTCATTTTGTTTTGAATACATGAGTTTCATTGGACTTATTATTCAAATTATAAGCTCTGGAACCTACTTATACGAAGAGTCATAAAAAAAAAACTGTTACACTGTTATCACTGTTACATGGAATTTTGAAAATGATTTTTATCCCTTATTGTTGATCTCAAATGTCAATATATTATGCTTTTTTTATTTTTAAAATTTTTTTTATTGCATTTAATATTTTAGACATTTTCCAAATTATGTGTAATATGCGTCGCTCTTGGACACCAATTTGACACCAAAGTGAAAAGGCTGAATACATTAAATGTAACTTATTCCTTGATATTGCATACAATATTACTTTTTGGTCACCCTTGTCGGGAGGCTTCAGAAACATAAGTAACAACAGCAGAAACTGAATTGTTTTTAAAAATACATCCGTAACGTGTCGCGGTTGGACATAACAATTTGGCCGGTTTTGCATGGTAAATTTGCCTCACCGGGAACATCCCGACGTGGACGTCGCTGCATATTGAGAAGAACCATTCCATTGACAACCAAATATCCCCCTTATTTTGGAACTCCATAGATTAGCAAATATTCCTGTTATGTAGCTTCATGGCCAAAATGGATTCCCTCAGATCTTTAAAAATTTTTTCATCTTCTTTTCTGAGCGATGAATTGTTTGATCTATTATTTCACCGATTCTTCAAGACAAATCTTCTGTTGCCGCTTTAAGATCAGCAAGATCACTGCGTAAAGTTTGAATTTACATATCGTCTGTTTGGAGCCATAAGGGCGTTATTGCATCTTATAGATGTTCCGTTGGGAGCCAGAAGGGCGCTATTACTGTACAAAGTCAATGGTAATAGCGCCCTTATGGCTCCAAACGGAACATTCTTGATCTGCAATAGCGCCCTTCTGGCTCCAAGCCGACGATATATTCCCTTCATCTTTGCCGAATTATCCATTCTCGACAACTTGCCTCACACTGAAAATTCTGCAGTTGGCAGTATAATACATGCAACCCCTATTCAGATGGATAAATTGATTGGCTACAAGGTATTTGATAATTAGAAATAAATTGTAAATAGATTTGTGGTTATTTTTTCCTAATGCTAACAACGATAAGGACAAGTTACGTTCTAAATTGCCTCGGCTGACCATCCAATGTAATATCTTATGTAAACTTAACTTAAAGTACATAGCTCAGATTCATTTCTCCAGACACAGCAATGCTTAAATGGCATCATTCGCTTCTCCTCTTTGACAGCTTCACTGCAAGTGGCTTCCTATGCCTAGATTTTTACATCTAGCAAAGGCATTTGCGTGCGAGATGCAGGGCAGGTTGACACTTTCCAGGTTAACTGCATGAAGTCAACGATCACACTACGGTGTATTGGATCATTTCCAGCACTCTACTCCTCAGATCATGCAGTAATCGATCCCTTCCAAATCAAAAACGTCTCGGCATAATGTTCTGACACAAATTTTCCCCACTTGAAGCCTGTGTAGACTTTGCTTGATTCAGGAAATTGACTGTGGATTTGCACAACAGCGCGGGCTGGTATCACTCTCCCGTTCTCATTTCTTCTATCTTCTTTGCCATGCCTTGATCCAAAGTAATGCTGTTCATTTGGTCTCTTTATCTAAATGAGATATATGTATGCGAATCTATGTGATGTATGCGAAATTGGGTTTACAAATGTACATTTGACATGACAAAGTCAATATACGATATTAACAGTTATTGTGGCACCTCCACCTCTACATGCAAGAGCATGCAAATAAACGGCAGACGTCTTATCATATCACTGTTACAAATTATATCTGCATACTCTACTCTCTGTTGACATCTCGCCCTCTCTATTTTCTTCATCGATACCAGCAAAAAAAAATAAAATGAAAGTGGCCCTAAACACTCTATACTAAAACTACATAAATTGCCTGCTCCATTTATACCCGGGCACTGGCTCTCCTTTGGGCGTCTTGTCATCTTCTCTAATTTTAAATACTAGTATATCTCACAGATTCATTCCTCCAGAAACAGCAACGGCATCATTCGCCTCTCCTTGTAGACAGCTCCACAAGAACAAAACCAAAAGAAAAAAATAATAATAATCATATAACAACACATGATAAGGTCTGCTTTCACATTACAATCTGTCATGCATCTAGGTTTTCTTTGTTTTTATTGCAGCAAAGTGGTGATTTCTCGTTCACTGCCTTTCCTAAGGAAGTTCACCTCTTGCAATAAAGAATCCTATCTGAAGCTGGTAACACGTACCTTGCTGAGGAGGAATCCCTTAACTTTCCTGGATTCATTTTCGAATTGATACATGGACTTGTGGTCTAAGGTGAGACATTCCATGGCTTTTCTTGATGCTTGGATCACCTCTCTGAAGTCCTTGAAGTCATAGATGGACTCTCGTGAGCTCATCTTCTTGCCTATGCTGCCATGCACACTGTCTGCGTGCATGAGATCAGCATCAGATGCTTTTGACAAAAATGTACTTTTCCAAAAATGTACAAATGAGACTTAAAAGTTAACCCCTGGGGCCCATTCCATATTTTCTTTTTCCTTTGGCAAAATTTTTACAAGTTTTTCGCATTGGCAGAATATATTTTTTTTTTCTTTTCATTTTTTTATGGCAAAATTTTTTATGCAACAGGCACCTGTATAAAAACAACAGGGAATGAATGAAAAAGAAAACTCACCTTATAAAAAATGTGACAGCTACGTCGAGCATCACCTCCCATTCTTGATCGTCTGCGCTGAACAGGCCTGGTTGAATGACCACCAGTCAGATAAGCATCTTGTGCCTTATGGTCACCAAGGGCATTAAAATTACCACAAAAAAAAAAAAATCATATAACAACACATGATGAGGTCTCCTTTCACATTACAATCTGTCATACATAGGTTTTCTTTGTTTTTGTTGCAGCAAAGTGTTGATTTCTCGTTCACTGCCCTTCCTAAGGAAGTTCACCTTGTTGTCCACTCAGCCTAGTCATGTGATCTCTTGCAATAAAGAACCCTGTCTGAAGCTGGTAACACGTACATGTACCTCGCTGAGGAGGAATCCTTTAACTTTCCTGGATTCGTTTTTGAATTGATACATGGACTTGTGGTCTAAGGTCAGACATTCCATGGCTTTTCTTGATGCTTGATTCACCTCTCTGAAGTCCTTGAAGTCATAGATGGACTCTTGTGAGTTCATCTTCCCTTTGCTGCCATGCACATTGTCTGCATGCATGAATGTATTTGTGAACTACAGTTATCACAGAACATGATTATCTCTTTTATGTCCCTGTTGTGACAAATGAAAGATAGGAAAGCACTTGTGATATTATAGGCTCTTCTACCAGCTTCTGCTTTGTGCCAGACTACGCAAAGGACCGGTCCATTCTTCTGTGGACATCCAAATGTTTCATTGAAAACAGCAAACTTACTGGAAAAAAAAAAAGAGCTCTTTGGTTGGGATTTTAGGCATGGTAATGGCCTTCTGAAGATCCACGGTTTTCACAAGCATATTGTCGTCTGTCTGCATTCTAGAAGTGTCAGCTTCCTTTGTGTGACGTGCTTGATTAGCAGTTTATGTTGAGGATAAATGGACAATATTATGTCTTTTTTTGCAATGCTAACCATGATAAGGATGGGTCATGTTCTCAATTGCCTTGGTTGACCATCTGAGCTTCCTCAGATCGACCGCTGAATTTATGACCCATTGTTGCCTCATTCTTGTGACGGTCCTTGCTGATCACAAAGATTCTTCATCTATTGACAATATTGACTTGATTCCTGATTCCTCCCTTAGAGTATATTCTCCTCTGCTCCGCTGTGGAATCAAGTTCTCCTCCATGTAGACATACTTTCTGGTTTCCTTCTTCTATAGCTCCTTGTTCTTGCTCTTCATGATTAGCAGCTTTGTCACCTGACGAACAAACTTCTCAATATTAACCGGTTTAATAGTGCTTTTTCCCACCTTGGCTAATAAGCGATGACTTACCCTCACATCGCCAATGTGAACTCATGTCTCCAGCACTACCTTCGCCGTGGTTTCCTCTCATGATGTCTTTTTCAGACTAAAGATGGGTACCCGCGAGGATAATTCACATATAGGCGCCTATGAATACATGGCAGGCATGGAAGTATGGAATTGAATCCTGTGAACGGGGTAATATTAATATTCTGTAAAGCCCTTTGGGCAGTTTAACTGGAAAAGCACTATACATGTATAAATACCAGATATTATTATTATTATTATTTTGATATTATCCTTCTAGGATACCATGGTAATGCTTAAACAAAAATGATATGACTTCAAATAAGAGTATTGAATAGAAGAATTAAGAAGACAGTATTGTTTCAGAGTTATATTTAGGATGGCCTAGTGAATGAACAAAAGAGTAAATTGAATACTAGTATTTGCATTAGGATTGCACATTGATATCCAAGTCATGGGCAAAAGGAGAGAGCGAGTTGATGCCACTTGGATGATCAGTTTTGTTTTTTCTTCCTCTTGTAGCATAGCTCACAGCCTGATAAAATAACAAACAACACATACAAAGCACATAGATGTATGTAACACATATACATGTAGATCTGTTCTTTATATTCTTTATTCATGTAATTAACACCCCAAAAAGTGCAAATGTAACCTCCACTAAAGTTATCGTTGACTACTGAGAGTCAAAGCGAGAGGAGAGAGAGAGAGAGATGAGCAGAGGATACCAGAAAGAGTGACACAAAAGACACAAATTGTGAAAGAAGATGTAACGAATGTTTAAAACAAAAATAGCACATGTCGCAGTGTTGACAATTCTAATGCCACCAAATTGTCCAACAAGTATGAAATTGATCTGTGATGTACATGATTTTTATACCATGTGAGTTATCACTTGATTTATTTCAAATTTATCCAAAATTTATTTTATTTATTGGTGTTTCTACATGTACCTCAAAGTCAAGCTTCATTCCAGAAATTTGAACTGTACGACGAAACTGTTTATAAACCAGTTTTATTGTTATTACTTTTTAGGACAAGCCAAAGAAAGAGTCACCTCTAAAGTCTGCAAGTGTAGCTTAGATAGGATCATAAAACAAGACTTAGTGGACCAATGTTAGGACCAAGACAGGTCTATTTTTAAGGAAGATCAGGATTAATCCAGTCTGCAAGTCTATCTTAGGGAATCATAGGACAGGACTATGGTAAGGAGGATCAGGATATACATGTAGGACCAGGAACCACACTTCTATCATTAAAAAGTGAGGAATTATATATTTTACCGAGTCTCAATGCTAACTTTCTTTTCTCAGAGGATTTTAGTTTTCAGGGTTGGTCTTCAATGCTTAGTCTCCCTCTTTGATCTTTAGGGTCCGTACAGTAGTTACTTACCCTTTGCACACACATCCAGATACAGTTTAATTACATTTTAGATTCATTTAGATATTACAAGTGACAAAGTATGTATCTCAGAACTGTTATCTATGATATAAAATAATGAAGCCATTCATTGCAATAACATTTGGAATTCCCACATTTTCATGTCATACACATTGTGGGTCATGTTTATTTTTAAAATTTGTCTCATGATATATTCAATACTCAATACTTAATGAGTTATAATCTAATCAAATTAATTTTAAAAATATTGTTGTGAGAAGTGAAGAAATTAATTCTTTTGGAGGCCTATGTACATGTAGGAATCCAAAATGACTTTATGAGAAAGGTACATGTAGCTACAAAAAGTATTAACAATTCAATTTTAAATACTTAGTTAATTATGGTTTTTGTGGATATCAGATTTTTTATTTATTTTTTTGTAAATTCTGTTTTAGTGTAATGTTTTTATCAACTCATTGAACACCAAGTTTTTTTTTTTTTTTGCATGCATGTCCCACCAATGTGATGATGAATTTAATTTTATTCGATCAAGCAACATTTGATGTATTAAAATATTCAGTTATTAAATGCAGCTGTAGATATAGATTTTAAATTATTATAGGAGAAATGTTTTGCCCTAGGCTGATTTGCTGAAGTGTGTTGTAGCCATAATTCATAATTATTTAAACTACGGTATATTTTATTTATGACAAATTTTATTGTAAATACCAAAGATTGTGGTCGCAGTTTTGACTCAACATTTTACTTCTGTATTCCATGGAATTTCTTGATTAAATTTTTAGCTCCGTCCACATTTAAGCAGGAGCGGATTCAGCCTCAGCCAATTCAAATGATTGTATCAGTTCATGCCCATACAATAAAACTGCTATTGTCAACGGACAATGGGGCCTGCACAATCTTTTGTCAGAGCGAATGCTGAATCCAGGTCTGCTAAGCACTGCTAAACAATTTGTGAAATGTACTATTGCCAACTTTAATTGCAATGGCCATAATGAAGGCATTATTTTGAATTATGGTTCTATTTGTCTCTGATGAAACTGTGTTTTATCTTGATTTACGAAAAACATCAGAATTATTGAATATTTTACTCTTTTTTTTTTTTTTTTTGATCATCAAAATGTACAGTGTCTACACTCTTTTCATCGAACATCAATAAATTCAATTTTTTTCACCTGATGTTTCATTTTTCTGTAGAGTGGTTGGCATACTTGTGTTAAAAAGATATCGAAATTGCCAAATGGACACATTCATTCCATATTGCCAAAATGAAAGAGGCATCTTAAATGTACATGTACATTTGTCAACAATTTGAATGTAAATATCATAATTATTTATTAACAATAAATCCACTTGATATTGAAATGCTTGTGTTTTAAAGTAAAATGTGCAGTTGCTATCTTGAAAAATTCCATGTTTTTCCATCTGAAATATCGGTGCCTATCCGCAACATAAATTTATATTTAATAAATTGTTTTATTACAACTCAAAATGCTAGTTTGATATTGTGTTTTGTGTAATGTTCTCAATAAGAGGTAAGTGTTTTTGAATGAGAGTTTCAGAGTGAAAAGGAAGATACAATGTAGGTAGAGGAGAAGAGAGAGAGAGAGAGAGGGGTATAGGGGAGAGAGGGAGGGATAGAGAGAGAGAGAGAGGGAGGGGGTTCTTCTAGGAGAAAAGGGGAATATACTAGAGATATAGAGAGAGAGAGAGAGAGACCAGTATTGAAGTTGTAATAGGTTATTAATAATGTTCAAGAGAGAGTGTATGAGATTTTATGAAGACCAGATAGAAAAGGGAAAGTTGTTTAAAACCACTTAATTTGGTTTTGTGATTAAATTTGACTACACTGATTGAAAGTGGGGGTTAGGTGGCAGCAAGGTTGAGTGTTTTTTTTTTTGTTTTTTTTTTGTTTTTTTGCGGGGGGGGGGGGAGGGGGAAGGATTTCTTACTGAATTTCTTATCCTTTAGGATCTCCCGACCTATTTTTATCCGAAGTTCCATTATCTTCTGCTGAGAGCTAAAGAGCGCTTAACCTCTATCCTGATATACTACATCAACGCCCTTCTGGCGCTCAACAAAGTTTTTCTTTTTATTAACTACCATCTTTCCCCTCACCATGATACCAAATCAAGTCAAATATACCATGATACCCGCCTGTCTCGACCAAAAGTGCAATGGCGGAGACTAGATAATAATAAAAGAGAACTTCCCCCTGATCATTATCATCATTGATGATATCAATTTCGCCCAAGGACATTAGGACGTCCGTCTTCGATGGTTAGAGATTGTTCAACAATGATTAGGCACAAAATTGCGTAATATGACACCCTCTTGGATGTAATGACTCTGCTCACACGGTCTCTGATGAAGTTATTGACACGTCTTCATTGTAGCTGTCAACGACCGTCTCGTCCCTGGTCGTTTTAATAATGATGGCGGTGGGGGAAGGAAAGTACAATCAAAGAACTCGAAAGTGCAGTCGCAGAATTCGGTCATTGGTCTACTTTCTGTCTTAATTTTGATACCTCTCATACCCCTTCTCTATCTAATTCCTCTTGAGCCCTTCTCTGGGCCTCCTTTGAGTTTTGTGTCAGTCTGTAGTCTCCTTCCATCCCCCTCTATTTCTCTTTCTCATTTTATCATCTTTAAGAATAAGTTGCAAGTCTCTATCCATAATAAAAATTTTGTCCTTTCCTTTCCAGATCCATGATTTTGAAATGGAGGAGATATCCGGGGGTGGGTGTTATAACCCCCGGCCGTAGGATAACCACCCCCCCCCCCCAAAAAAAAAAAGGGGCGTGGGGGGGGCTCTTTTCCAGTGTAAGTGGTAATCACCACTATGTTTAAACGAACACCTTCTATACCTCACCCCAATTATTATTGGCCATAATTATTAATGTCTGGAGACTATAATTTATTTTCTTAGTATAATAACCTACTCTTAAATATGAACACCATCGTACAGCAATCACCCCCCCCCACTACCCATCAGCTCCATCTAACCCACTACCACTGCTACCATAGCATCACCGCTTCCGTCACTATCATCATCATATTCCACATTGACATGATGTTATCACCAAATTTATTGCTACAGGAAAGATCCGGTGTCCCCTTCCCTCTCAAACCATCACAATATTCGAACAAACAGGTGCAGTCTCGAATTTCATTTTAATGGATGATCAATTTTATGGAGTCTTTTTCACTATTTTTTATTGTAACTTTGTTCAGGCCACCAAAGAATCTTGATGACAAAAAATGGATGTTGCTCTCTGACCCAGATTCAGTCATATCATGACATTGTGAAGATGGTTGAACAAACCGGAGGCGTACCATCTTTTTGTAGCGAAAGGTCGTTATCTCGTATACTTTAACATATACTTAACGCCATTTTCGCAGTCAAGAGACGATAATGTGGAAACCTGCTACCTTCACCTTCAATTTAGCAAATTTCTTGCAGTCTTTAGAATTGAAGTTCACATTGAATGAAAAACAAATACTAAATGATCTCATTGCAATGTTTATTTTGGTTTTGACTTAATAAAAAAAAAATAAAAAAAACTATATTGTTCGTTCTCCGTTGTAGTTATGACCCGGCATTTCGAAATGATTTAGTTATACGAAGTACGAAACCCCTTTGCAAATATCACCATCACTGCTCTTTGACACCTTACCTACATGTATCTACCTTAATTTGAGTTTGGTTCAGTATACCATATATTCTATTCGTGCAACCTGCTTTACAGACCCTTGTCAGAAAACCCTTCACTTAATTTTCTTATTAATGCATTTTTTGTCAACTCGTCAATTTGCAATGCCTGCATTTCACGTTATGCTGTAGAAATGGGCTGATCCCTTTATTTTATTTTTTTTTGCGGTATTCCATTTTATTTAACTTTATTAATTAATTTATTTATTTTGAATTTTTGGATGTACCTGTACAATTATGTTAATATCATAAGAATCTTGGCTCCGCCCCCATGGCCCCCTTTTTTTTTTTTTTTTTTTTTTTTTTTTTTTTTGTTGTTAATTCGCCTTTCCTTTTCTTTTAATGCTCATTTGCTCTAATATCGTACATATTAAGAAAACCGTTCACATTTAATACGAGGGTTTAGAACCAATGAAGGCTAGTGAACATTTTCAAACTTTATTATTTTTTTTTAAATATCATTAAGTTAACTTGATGAATTCCTCACGGACAGCTTTTATCTCTTAGTCCATGTAACCCAGTATTCTGTCCACATCGTTAACAAATTTGATACTTATCTGGTTTTAGCAAACAGTTTTCAGCTTTGAATGGGATTTGGGACACATCTTTCCTTGTTGCTATGTACGATAAATCGTCATTTTGTGTTCAATGAGAGACGCTGCGAATGGCGGTAAAAGAAGCATTTTCTAAGAAGCTACCATTCATAATTTATCCTGTATCGTATATCATGGCGCCAAAAAATTATTACAACATGTACCGTATTCGAATGTGAAAATAATCATCTTCCCCGAAACACTTTTAATGGCGTACGAATAAGTTCATTTCAAGCAACAGGCACTTGTGGATTAATAAACTAAACTAAAAAAAAAAGGAAAAAAAGAGATACATTGACAATCTTTATTGCCAGATCTAAAAGGCCACACATTTACTCTCTCTCTCCTCTCTCTCTCTCTCTCTCTCTCTCTCTTCTCTCTTCTCTCTCTTTAATTTTTATTTGAGGCGGGGGGGGGGTAGGGTTTCATTAAAGCTAATATTGTAAAACATTTTGAGTGTGTGTCAAAACAAAACAGAACTTCATGTTTTAAAACTATACACCCACACTGAAAAGATAACTTTGTCAATTGACAAATATAGATTTGTCATTAATGTCGTTTAATTTAACAAATTAATAAATTTGTCATGCCAAAGATTTGTCATTATAGATTTGTCATGCACCATAACATGACGAATTTTAATTTGTCATGAAAAGTGGTCTAATTTGACAAACCTTTTTCAAAGTTTGTCATTGCAACATTTTAATTCCTCATTCTCATTTTTCAATTTGTTTTTTTTCATTCATCAATTTGTACTGCATTTTGACGTTAATTTGTCATATATATGCGGTACTTTCGGGTAGGTGGGAGACGGGAGTGTGGTGTAGTGTGGTGTAGTGGAGTGGGGCCTGCACGAACTTCGCTCGAGGTATATAGCCGTGTACATGCAGGTATGCATACTCAATTTACTAATATTTCGGTGAAAAACACTTCACTATTATAGAATTTCATACAAAAGTTATCTCCACAGTAATATACTACAATCAAATTCATTAATTAATCATTTAATTTATTTTTTTAGTATAAAAGTTTACCTTTTTCGATCTACTCAAGCTAGCTTGCCTCGCAGCTAAATCACGGCGACCGGCGAGTGATTCGAAGACGCTGATTATGTGCGGGGTTTCCCAAACTGTCTTCAGGAGCTAAATTTGTCATGCATTTTGCGTCAACAAATTGATTTGTTTTTCAGCAAATAATTTGTATTATAATTCGTTATGGCCGACTTAAAATCGTCATTTCTACATTGACTGCGAAGAGGATTTGTCAATTACGGTTGCGAAGAGTCGTCACGCAAATAAATCAGTCATGCGCAAGTTTTTTTTTGTCAATACCAGTTGAAACTTTGTAATAGTGCTCGATCAATTTGTTATGTATACTACCATGAGTTTGTCATTTCACAGTTATATCGCAAAACAAATTATTTTACCCCGATTGACGAATTAATCTGGCCTTGTGACAAAGTTATCTTTTCAGTGCAACGATAAGACACATTGTATAGCGTATATTATGATAATTAAACACATCAGCTTACATTGACATCAACTGAATTGTTTAAAAAAAAACAAACAAACAAAAAAAAAAAAAAAAAAAAAAAAAAAAAAAAAAAAAAAAAAAAAAAAAAAAAAAAAAAAAAACAGAAAAAAGAAGAAAATGTACCATACATAATAAATCGAGAAGGATACCAAACAGTAATGCTTGCAAACAGAATGTGTAATAGCGCCATCTTTCTTAATTGGCAAAAAAAAAAAAAAACATGTTGGTGTACGTTACACCAAATAAAATGGACGCATTTCATCGGCTAATGCCTGGGGTAGTTGTCCGGGAGGTATAAATTTGTAGGTTTTAATTTAGCCAAAAATTGGACTTGTGCCGTATTTATATTCAGGACTTCAATTTTCTCTGAAAAGATCACGCTCTTAAAAAGTCGTCATCAGTAATCCTGAAGATGGATCCGCGTACGTAATCATAAAAAGACCTTAAAATCCCTGATTCATCATACAGAATTGTGATTGTCAAGGTTTTAACTGAACAGAAAATATTCAAGATCAGAGAAACCGTAAACCAAGTTAAATTTTGAGGCCGCACATTAACTCATTCTGTTTTTAAGGTCACACTGATTTTCTTTCTTTTTTTTTTCAGTCAGATTTTTTTCTTCTTTTTTCAGTTAGATTTTTTTTCTTCTGAGTTTTGTCGATATGGCTGTTATTATCCATCCTTCACAAATTTAACAGAATTATAAATATTTATTCAAGATTCATCATGAACGTATTTATAAAATTGAAACAACATAATTTATGAAAGAGGATATTAAAAGGCATTATGATGTTTGTGAACTGTAAATGTACAGTGTATTTTTCTTTTGCTCTTTTTATTCCAGCATGCATGAGAAAGGAAGGGGGGGGGGAATGTGCCTTTTCTTTGCTTCAATTTCAATTTCAATTTCCTTCTTTCTTTTTTTTTTTTTTTTTTTTTTTTTTTTTTTTTTTTTTTTTTTTCTTTTTTTTTTTACTGCATGTTACTTCTCCCATCATTGCCCATAGTAGATTTTTGTTAACTAAAAAATATATAGGTATGAGATTTTTGTAAAGCCTCTATCAAATTTAATTTTTATTTCTAAAGGGGGTTGCATTGGGGAGGAAGGGTAGGGGGCAAATCTGCCTTTCGTTTGGTTTCAATCTCAATTTTCATTTGTTAAATGTATATTACGTCTCCCATGGTAGATTAAAAAATGATAACAATAATGTTGCGAGAACTAAAATATTTAACGGTATGATATTTTCATTTATTTGTGCTCTGTTTACTTTCATTTCCAAAGGGGGTTGCATGAGGGAGGAAAAGGGAGCAAATCTACCTTCTCTTTGCTTTCAATTTCAATTTTGATTTCTCAAATGTATGTTACTTCTCCCATGAAACTTTCATTTGAATGTGCTCTATTTGTTTTTCATTTCCACAAAGGGGGTTGCATGAGGAAGGAAGAGGAGGGGGCAAATGTGCCTTTTCTTTGCTTAAATTAATTTCCTTTCATAAACATGTTAATTCTCCCATCATTGCCCATGGTAGATAAGAAAAATGACATTAGTAAGTTTTATGTGAACTGAAAAATGTAAAGGTATGAAATTTTGTTTGTGCTCTATTAAATTTAGTTTTTCATTTCCAAAGGGGGTGACATTAGGGAGGAAGAAGGAGGGGGGGGGCAAATCTACCTTTTTCTTTGCTTTCAATTTCAATTTTCATTCTTTTCTTTGATGCATGTAACTTCTCCCATGGTAGATAAAAAAATGACAACAATAATATTGTGTTAACTAAAATATGTAATGGTATGAGACTTTCATTTGCATGTCGCTCTTATTGTTGATGATTTCCATAGGGGATTTTATGCGCCGCGGAATGTGGATTAAGGGGAAAATATATCTTTTCTGTGCTTTCGATTTCAATTTCCCTTTTTTTTATACGTGTTATTTCTCCCATTATTGCCCATGGTAGATAAAAAAATGGCAACAATGGTTTTGTGTGGAAAATGGTATTAAATATATATAATATATGCAAGTCAATATGTTATATTATCTATACGCACATGAACGTTCCAAAGGTGCCGCTAACACATCGCGCCGTCAGCAATAATACGCCCAGAATCGGAGAGAAAAAACATCCGAAGAGGAGGGGGGGGGGTATATCTGCCCTTTCTTTGCTTTCAATTTCAATTTTCATTCTTTTCTTTGATGCATGTAACTTCTCCCATGATAGATAAGAAATGACAACCTACTGTTTATTGAGATGACAGGTGTTAATAATTCGATTTGCAGATGAAGCACCCGATCGAGAAGTCGTGTTGCAATTTCAAGCCATTTTCTCCGGATTTTGATATTTCAGTGTCCCTGATGTAACTGACATGTCTGACTTAGATTTAAAGGGAGCTATTCTTAACAAAACCTTTTGACACAGCAATTGACATAATAATATTGTATTATATTTCCTTTTACTATAATTATTTTTTACATAGAAAGACAGTGTCATGTGTATCAAGTTAGCAGTATAGTACAATAGTCTAAACCGTAATGGATAACTTGTAATCATTATTATGAGAATACATGATCTAAACGTTTCATCTGATAAGAAAAATATAGAATATAAAGGATATTATGCTGTCCGCGCTTAAGGCCATTGCTCGGTGTTGGCAAGATATCAGTGAGCAGGGAGGACCCCCAACCGCGATGCCAAGGGAGAAAAACAAAAACAAAAAAACAACCCCCCCCAAAAAAAACAAACAAACAAACAACCCCCCAAAAAAACAAAAACACAACAACAACACAACAACAAAAAAAAATGAATCAAAGAAAGGAACAAAAAACAAAAACAATAACAACGAACAAACACCAACAAATAAACAACAACAATAAACAAACAAACAATAAACATGAAGAAATTGGATGCCATTTTTTCCAAACAATCTTATGCCTTCAATTATTTCAGTAAGCATGTACAAAGTAAATTTACACCGTTAAAATTGTGTGAAAAAATATCTTTCCATTTTCACCATTATATGGAGCGATGGTACTGATGCTTTCAAAGGGAACATCTTCTAAGGGTAGAAGGTCGTTTTAAAGCCACTGAAGCTTTTTGTAGCATCATCTCGATTCCTCAACCTCTCAAACTGTCCAGTTTCTGAACCCCGGATTCATCATTCTGATCGTGGTCTTCTGATAATTAATCATTATAAATTTATCCTATGCTCTATCAAACATTAATAAATCAAATATCCTACCTATTATTCCTATTATTCCTGTTTTCCAATGTAGTTCCAATCAAAAGTTGATATGAACCGCAAGTACACACAGATAATATTTTACAAAATTCTGGTAGGTTTTGTAAAATAGGAAGTGCTGCATTATTCTGATGTAAATTCTAGACTGTGTGAATGTTATATGGATTTACACCGCTCCCTCTTTTACAAAACCTTTTAGAAATTTTTCATAAAATTCATATGTGTGCACAAACATTACAGGACTACCTATAGGTTACACAGTGCTAGCCAACCGCCCACATGCGAGTATAATATGATGCACCTTTAAAGTAATCGGTTGGGAATTCGATATTTTTCGATAGGGATAGATGGAGATCTTTTGGATAATCTGAAATTGTAATTTGTGGAATATAATCATGGCGGGATGACTGGTGGAATAATTTTAGAGTCAGTGAACGCATGAGTTGGAGAGCAATCGAACCGTTTGTATCCTCCGTCGACTCCCGACTGCAAGATAACGTAGAAGTCAAGTTTTATTTTGAATGTATGCCCGGTTCACAACCGCTCGCGTGTATTTTTGCAAGTGCGTGTCCCTTATGTAGCCATTGTTAGCCTGTTTCGGGTCGCTGCCAACTCTTTCGATTCCTTTTATTTTTGACAGGGCTATATAAAAAAAAAAAAAATAAAAAATAAAAAAAAATGGCTGCCTTGTTCCTGTGTTTCTGACATAAAAAGTGCACCCCTGTTTTCCGACGCTGTGATTTTCAGGATTCCGAATCAGAATTCCAGGGCATGACTTCCGACATTTTACAAGTTGTGACCATAACTTATTGTGAATAAAGGATTCCATGATATTTGCTAAGGCGACAATTCCTCTGCTGTGATTTACATAATCAAATGACTAACTTCAACTCTAGACTTATTCTAAACCTAACTTTAAAGTGAGAGTGAACTGTCCAACATCCCCATTGACTGTGTGTTATAAATAGCTAGTCTTAAAATATACATTTTGAGATAACTATTACTTACTTACTTACTTACGGCCACATGTCATGAGTTGGGTGGAAAATGCGTTACATGTCCAAAAAAATTGTAGAAATGTACATTGTCACAATCAAACATCTCTAGTGTCTTAGTAGTAAGTCAGACATGTATAAAAGTAAATATATATTGAATGCAGAGATTGAAAGGAGGATGATTAACATATTTTTGTGCTTGTATAAGGTGTGTCATAAAAGCTATACAGAGTGTTACAGGAAAAATGGTTTGAAAAACTTAACAATTTTACCGGCGAATAATTTCTTAATCTTTTCACCAAATGAAAGGAATCATCGTGGATTGTGAAAATTAGACGCTATGCTTCTAAAAAATACAAACTTGTAATACAAAATTATTTTTTCTAACCGCGCTACAGGGTGTCAAAAAAGAAGAAAAAATAGTGCAAAAAGGACAGGAATCCTGTCTTTTACACTTGGATTACAACTCAAACAAAGTTTATTGCAAGTAATATGTTTCCACTTAATTGTGTTTTTACATGCATGCAAAGAAAATAGCGAAAAAATGACAATTATTGTTATAAAATTGCATGAGACAATTTTTGATGCCTGCAATGCATTGTCTATGAAGATGTGTGCATTAAGTTTGTTTTAATTGATTAATTAATTGATTAAATTACTTTTGAAAAATCTTCTTCATATTTATCTAGAACCACATAAATTCCCAACATGCCCAAGAAAATAATATATCACTCAACCCATAAGACCAATTGGCTGCAAAGATATAACGCAGCAAACAATAAGAAAGTAACAAAAATGGGAATTCCCTATGCTTTAACACGTGCCTCCACCGTAGGATCCTCCACCGTAGGATCCTCCACCCCTTACCCTACTCCACTGAAAGTATCTTTGTATTAAAACTATGAGCATAACGAAGCTGAAACTTCACAGACATGTAGCCTGATAAATTATCCACAATATGAATTATTGCACAGCTTATGACTGTACATAATTTTTATGCTATGTGAAAAAATGTGATAATTTTCCCTCCAAAATGTAACGCCTCCACCCTTTTACAATAGCCCAACTTGTGACACATGGCCTTACTTCCGTGGTCCTGCCCAACTCCCCTAAAAGGGGTCAAACGGGCAGGGTAAGGGTGCGCAGCTGGTCGTAACGCGGAAAGAAGAGGCGCGGCTTAGTATTTGTTTTGGTTGAGGTGTTTTTGGACGGCTTTTTTTAAAAGTTCTCTTTGTCGAGAATTGACTTAATTACACTTGGTAGTTTGTTCCAATCCGTTATGGAACGCGGTATAAATGAGAATTTGTAGCAGTTTTTATTTGTTGCGATTGGAATATAGCTATTTGTTGTAGATGTATTTCGCAGGTTCCTTTGGGCTGGGCGTATAAAAAAATATTGAGAATGAATATTAGAGTGACTAATATAGCCTTTAATTTTATTTGTATCAAGGAAACTAAAATGTTTTTTGGGGAAAAAATCAGGTAAAAGTACTTGTTTTGCAACTTGTAATCATTTTTATTGCGGCATAAAAAGTACCGATTGAGATTGAGTGTGTTATCATTCTGCTCAGAATGTTGCATTCTGGGTTAGGAATCAGGGCAGGAATGAGTACTTGAGGACTTGAGGTGGTGCTATACAAGGCTACTGGTTCGTACTGGCTTTAAACCTAACTTCAAAACATATTGCAACCCTCACCTTACCCTATCTTAGACGAAATAAAAACAATTGTCGCAGGAGCAAAATGTCGTGTCACCGAATCTAGACGAGTGTGTAGTGAAACAGAACTTTGTTTATATGCAGTTGAGTAGTTGATATCCTTGGTGACTTTCTTGCTGGACAATTAGAGGAAAGTGGTGTTTCATTCATCCATATGACTTACCTAGAGTTAAACAAAATAGCGACTAATATTGACTATACAAAATAGAGATCACCTCGACTCTTTATCTAAAACTATGTTGATATCAAACTGTCACAAATCATTTTTAATACGTTTTGCCTTGAAGATCTTAGGCTGAAAATAAATAAAAAATAAATAAATAATAAAAGAACAAATAATAATGTCATCGGCTGGTAGTATATAAATTTAGTTGTAATGAATAAGTTCTGTTCAGATGATTTTTTTTCTTTTACTCGATATTTAGATTTCGTTTACGAGTATATTTTTCTTTCTTTTTAGAAAAAGAAACCTGGAAAATTTAAGATCGAATCGGTTATAATTCGTGCTAACCAAAATAATTATGAAGACTGGTCTCTTGCCATGTTATGGTATCTTTCAAAACAAAAGTCAAATTGTGTGTCACTGCTTTTCATGTTTCATCGGTTTTAGTATCTACTTTGGTGGGAATTAGTTAGGACTAATAAAGAAGTTCTCTAAAAATTAGAAAAATGAATAAATAAATAGAAAGAATAAATAAGACTTTAAAAGGAATAAAGCAGAAAAATATAAAAATCTATCACATGCAGAGCCACATGTGCTTCACATGTTTTGCCTAATTATTAAAAAACGAAAAAAAAAATCATGTTGTCTCGGATGGAAACTATACGAAGTAACTCAATGAATGTTGTTTGAGACTGAAATCTTTTGATCAGAGAGGGATCTTTGCTATGCTGTGGTCTGCCAATCTAGACATCATAGCTAAAGCCATTTGTATCCTATTGCCAGGCATTTATTCGAATGATCACCGAGATAATAATAAGTGCATCCCACAATTTGCATTCTTTGCAAATATTGATAATAATATAGTATGCAAGCACTTAGAGGTAATAAACACGGACTTCGATTTCTTGTTCTATAAGTATTCAAGTTTCTTATCCATGGGCTCACAAAGGCCGCGGAGTGTTTTTGAAAGTGCAGGGCAGCGAACAGAAATAGAGGGGGTTGAACACTTTAAAAAGTTTAATCATTCTCATTGTAATTTTTGCGTTTTTTGTACATGTTTCCGACAAAGTGAAGGGGCTGTATCCCCATCCATGCCATTTGCCTCCGCGGCTCGCCGGTCCGTGTATAATCTGATAATACAATATTATGTTAAAGTATAAAAATACGACATACAATTTGGCAAAATTAAGAACTATAGACCTAGTGCTTTTCCAACTATATCCAGTATAATAGCGCCCGAGAATATCATGCAATGATTTAGCACGGATCTCTCGAATACTTAACTGATATTTAGATCACTCATTTCACTAATTAGTCAAAAACATGAGGTCAAAGGTGTGGTTGCAAAAACGATAAATTGAATTAATCGACGAGACATATATTTAAAGAAAAGAAAAATAATATAGCACCAAATTTTCCCCCTTGAACTAAGATTAAAGCCGCAAAAGTTAAAGATGTCAAGCAGAGTTGGTCTCGCGGTTTTTGCTTTTTCAATAATATCGAGTCTGATTGTCCGCAGTTCGAAACTGTAGTCGCGTCATTTTAATACAGTGACGTGAAATGACGTCACACCACTCGACGAAAATAATCCATTCTGATTGATATACGCCTGCAAATACTAAATCACATTCAAGATCCCAGAGGTGTTTACATTTAGCGATTATCTATTTATCGTTACGAACGGAGAGCCGTGGGCCCTCCGTCTCAAAGTGAATCCATTTACGCAATCTGTTTAATCTCAATTTGTCGGAACTTTGGAGGCCAGTGCTCTCGTGCCTTTTCCGGTTCCTCCACCCATGACTGTACCCCTATCTCATTCTCTTTCTCCCTGCCCCGCCGGCTCACCCCCTTGATAATAACTCCTAAAAGAGCTACTCCAAGTCACCGAACTCTATTCCATTAAAGTGAAACTCATTATCTGATCTACAACAGTGATGTTACCTCCTGCAACCCCTTAGAATAGAAGAAATTAAATTCCATCGATCTGCACCGCGAGTGGAAATTTGTCGCATGAACACATTGCCAGACACGAATTTAAACACATGGGACCACCGGGCTGGAAACTAGCTTGAATGTTAAAAAGCGAGCCGAACGAAAGAGAAGATTTTCGGGGAATGGCATGGCGCACCGCTTATAATACAAGGTGTAGACAAGTTTCTGTCAGTTGGATGATCCCAGGCTCAACATTAATCCATTTCTGGATTAGGTATTCAGTGGACGGTGTTTGGAAACGATTGGCTCATCAATGGCAGATCCAAAAGGATTTTTGTTGAAGGGGGCGGGGAAGGAGAAAATTCACAGATTGTAGGGTTCTAGGAGAATTACCCTGGACAATTATCCCGACATTTAGTTTTTTCAAAGTAAACAAAGAAAAAAATATTGTTTATTGTGTCTATTCTCACCTGTTTGTTTTATATTTGTTTTGTTTGTTTGTTTATTTTACTGTGACCTTTCAATTTGATTGTTTGAGGGCAAAAATATAATACCTGTATATTTCGGGCTGGTTTGTGCACCATAATACAACAAAATCTCTGCATTGGGAAAAAAGGTAAGGGAAAAGAAGGAAATTTCGAATTCCCTGTGGTATTTAGGTAATGAACGTATTGATAAATTTTGTTTTGCGGGGGATGGAGAAACATAACACGTCTTTGACCCCGTCTCTGGTTAGGCCAATATCTCATGAAACATGAGTGTCTTAAAATCAAATCGACTAATCGTAGCATAATTATGTGGTTGATTTTTTTTTTTTTTTTTTTTTTGCTGTTGTTTTAAAAAAAAAATAGATTATTGATAATTCTTGTTTTACGGGGGAGGAACCACTATATGGGAAACCACCCCTATAGCCCGCCTCTTGATAGGCCAATAACCCAAGAAACGTAATCAAGCTACAGTATCTCAAACTCAAATCGACTTAAATCGTAATAGCATCTGGAAATGTGTTTTTGTATTTGAAACAGATCGCAATATTTGATAATGGCATTCAAGAGAGTAAATTGAGATTTTGCATTAAATAGAAACGAATTCCGTTTACTCTATTTCTCTCTCTCTCTCTCTCTCTCTCTCTCTCTCTCTCTCTAAAATGAATAAATAAATAAATAAATAAATAAATAAATGAATATCATAACTAGTATTCTAATATCATTTTTATATCTTTATTTCTTTACGGCTGTTGTTTTTTAAAAACATTTTTATGATATCACTTGAATATTATTTTAATATCTATAAATTATACGTTTTTTTAAAATATTTTTTTTGGTTTTACTTCGTTATATCGATTTTAAAAGGACTCATAAAATAGATAATGAAAATAGTCGCTTTCTTTTTGCTAAATTGACATTGAAAACCGCACAGAGTTAGCTCAGTTCTAAGGCCACATAGGCCTAAAAATTACTCCGAAGACACCAAAAATGTGAGTGCAATATTATTGGTTTATTGACACCAATTCCCAGGAAAGCAAGGCTTGGACAAATTGGAAAGATATAGGCTCTTGTTTTGGTTTACTGCTTCTGACTCATGACATCAATGAGAAGATGAGTAAATTGTCTAAAAATTACTACCAGACAATAGTTGGCCTAAATTTCACCCTTTTCTCTCCAAACGTTTCGAAATCTAAAATTAACACACGAGTTAACGGGGTAATAGACACCCTAACTTCATTTTGCTTTCTAAGGTAGATGTGAAATTAGCAATTAAAAATAAAAACATCAAGACTGCTTAGAAAATTATTGATTGTTAAGCAAGCCACCAGAAGACATAAGGTCTTAATTCCTTTCGAGGCGAGACCTGCTAATGAAGTTTAATGCCTGCCGTCTAATGGCTCCTCATCTTGCTTTCTATGGTAGATATGAAAGTAGCAATAATTTACTACTTTATTTTTTACTTTTCTACGTCTGTTAATGAATCACTATTATTTTAGTAAGTAATCAATTAGTTGAAACCATGACTTTAAATCCTATTCTATGGAGTTAGTCACCCCTCCCCTCCCTCCCTCTTTGCTTCACCGGCACCCCTTCCAATATACCCGCGTTGTGTACCGCCCACGTACCTTCAAGCTGGCTTGTTGACATGCCCACAGATAAACCAGCCGAGACGAAGTAATTCACCATGAATGGACCACCTGATTGGCGCAAACTTGCTAGTCACACATTGTAACGTCATAGTCTGTACTAGCAGACTACCGGGCGCACGTCATACGGGCATTGTTATAGAAGGGTCACACCAGTGAAACCGACCCTTAACCGACGAACAAAATATTACAGTAATACAAATTGCAATCTAGTGGTTGGTTTGGAGTCGGTTTCACTGGTGTGACTCGACTTCAAATTTCGAGACCAACGGCACGTCCTTGAGTGTTGAAATAATGCATTTGGAAGGGCTACTGCTACACTAGGCTTTCAGCAAGAAACGGAAACGGGCAGTATTATGACATTCATTCCGCCTATGCCAAATTTAACAATAATATTCGCGATGCTAGTATACAGACCTACCAAGTCTCACGCCTCAGCACCACATCTCCCGCTCACCCGCCCAACCCTCATAATCTCACGCCTCAGCAAAAAACTGGAGAAACTATCCAAAACTATAAATTTGTACCATTTTGGGGCTTCAAAACTCTTAAAATCAGCAATTTTGTGGCACATCAAACACTGCGAGTGCGATGTTTTCATGCAGGCGATCGTTATATGCAAGATAGCTTACTGCATTGTACTAAATGTTACATAATTATGTAGCGTGTGCGCGCACCTCCTTTGTGTACAAGTTAGTACGGGGCGCGCGCACATATGGTAACGTGCGCCGCGTGCGCACTGCTTCCAAACTCGCCTGCTGAAGATCTCACGCCCAGCCACTCTCTGAACTTGGCATCTCTGAGTATATTTGGGGTAAAGTTGAAGGTATTTGAAAGGCATTATCACTTTATTTTGCATCAAACTTTTTGACGACTTGTAGTATCATTAATCAATGAGTTATATTTGTTGTATGTTTTTCTATCATTTTGATCAACTTTTTATATTCTTGACTTGTAATCAATATCGATCAAACGTGTAGGGGAGACCGGTGACCCGACATATGCTCCGGCGACAATTGCTCCGCCGACAAATACTCCGCAAAAAGTGACAATTGCTCCGCGACATTTGCTCCGCGAATCTAGCTTCCGACTTTTAGAATACTGTTCTAAAGTTGCCTCAGCTGTGGCGTTCAATTTGTCTAATCCAGGCCGACAACTTATGCTATCACTAAGTCGATCGGCACTCTTGCTTTCCGCGGACAAGTTCTGCATCCCGCCGAGCAGAGGTGGTTATGCTCACGCGCCAAACAAGTTACGATTTTTCTATCTTTAGTATACTGCGCCGGCATTGAGCTATCCGCCAGACATTGCTCCGCCGACAATTCCGCCATACTTCGGGCCAATTGTATCGCAGATTTGCTGCATCGGCCGAATGTTGCGACAAAGTGCTCCGGGCGACATTTGCTCCACGAACGACCAAATGCTCCGCCGACAATTGCTCCGCCGACATTTGCTAATCCGCAGATATTTGCTCCGCCGACAATTGCTTCCGCCGACAATTGCTGCCGATCAAGGCACATTTGCTCCGCCGACAATTGCAATTCCGGCGGCAATTGTTCTGCAAAAGACATTTGCTCGCCGACATTTGCTCCGCTAATGGTCAGTCACCCAGGACTTACGGATAGTTACGCTCGGCGTTGCGTCCACAAAAAGTCATTTTTTTTTCTGCGAATCCCCACGTTACGCCTCAATAATTATTAAAAATATACGGGACAGATGCGATGATACGAATAGTTTCGACCAGATACGGACACTTGCGTCCCTTACCGGATAAACTTACGAGTTGATTGGTCTTTGTTTTTCCGACTTACGGAAACTTCCGGATACTTGCTGAACATCTTTCGGGGATTTCATACGTATACGATAACTGGGAATTTGTTATGAAAAATTATATGAACAACGTTTAATTTCTCTCTCTCGTCAATGAGTGTGTATTTTTTTTATAAGACCGTCGCTAATAGATCACCTTTCCTATTTCTGCTAGTTATATGGCTTCAGAGTCCCACCCAAAAAAGCAAAAGAGGTAGGTAACCTACAAAGACAAAGGCTGAAGAAGGCAACACAGGGCAACAGATGTTGACCCACGGGCAAGCACCCTCCCACCCCACCCCCCCCCAAAAAAAAAAAAAAAAAAAAAATTAAATAAAAGCGGGAAGGAGATTAAGGGAGAGAGAGAGAGAGAGAGAGAGAGAGAGAGAGAGAGAAGAGAGAAGAAAATGTAATGCTGCAGTCACACAGACACTATCACGAGATAGTAACGTATTTGTTGTTTTAATCTTATTTCATCTTCTATTCTATCATTTCTTATGCATTTCTTTGTTTTATTGGATGAACGAAATTATCACTCTTTCCACTGTTGACTATGACGGGAAGGCATCGTGGGATCCGAGGAAAAGAAAATAATTTTTGGACGCAACTGGACGTAACTATGCGTAAGTGTCTGTGTGACTGCAGCATTACATAATTAGGTTTCAAAAACTTTTTATATCACTTTATATAACAGAGCCTTATAAAAATTTCGGCCCCCAATAAACAAACAAAAAACGAATGATTTTTTTTTTTAAAAATACAGAAACCGATCGAAAGATAACACACCTCCACAAAGAGGTGACATGCAGCGAATCCCCAATTTACACACTTGATTTATTATATTGATTATTACAGTTTTTAAAAAAGGTTTATCTTTTCCAAAAGTTTAACTTCGCCTTTACATGAAGGAGGAAAAGAGAAATTCAAGTTATGGCCCTCTCTTTTTTTTCTCTCGTCATTTTCCCCTCAAGTATATTGAGAATTAGTAATAAAATTGAAAAGCAAATATAAAATATTAAAGTGATTGTAATGTAAAATTGTTTCCTTTTTTTTGGGGGGGGGGGAGGGTGGAGTGCATAACTTGATTTTTTTCGTTCGCTGTCTCGCATTCTAGCATTTATACACCATGAAAATGTAACCAAATAGATCAGCACTGTTCTGCTATCCGAATATTGAATGGTAAATAAAGTAATTGCGCTTTGCGCTCACGTGATTTAACAATGCATGACATAATTTGAAAAAAAAATAAATATATTCTGTCAACGTGAAAAGGAAATATATTGAGTTATGAGATTTATTTGCAGAGGATTTAAAACAAATATGGTTTAAAACATTTTGTTTTCCGTTATTTTTTAACGGAAATTTTAAATATTTTTTTTAATGGAAGCTCACGCTTGGCCTCCGTTTGATTTTGGGGGCCAAAACGGGAATTTCAGATTTTGATAACACCCAATTTTTTCCCCGTTTTTTCCCGAGGGAAGGGTACAACTGTAGTTTTTTTTGTCACGTCACGCTGGCCGAGCAATAAGGGGGGGGGGGGAGGGGGAGGGGAGGTTTTTTTTTTTTTTTTTGGCTTTTAGCCAACAAAGAGTTCATTATACATTAGCCATAGGGGTAGGTTTATTTTATTTTTATTTTTTCATCTTTTTTCCCCTCTCTTTTTTTTCCTTTTTTTTTTTGGCTAGGGGGGGGGGGCGGGCCCGCTGGGCCCCCGTCGCAGATCCTGCGCCCCCCTCCCCTCGAGGATAGCTAGGACCTGACCCTCTGAAGCTATTACATTTATATACACCCTATCCATGTGCTATATCAAGAACGGGTGTTTTGCGAGAGGACGTATTATTCTCCGCACCGCTTAAGTGTTTGTCCGTATAATGTTAAACGTGTAATTTGTTTTTGGGTTTTTTTTAAAAATTAACTTTCAATTTGGCCTTTTTCTTTTTTCGAAATTAACGGTAATTAAAAAAAGGGTTACGCGAAAAAAAAATAAAATTTTTGCCGGAATTAATTTAAAAACCGGGTTGGGGACGTTGTTTAAAAATGATGAAAAAAAAACGGCCCCCAATGGGGGAACGGAAAAAAAGTTTTTAAAAAAGAAATTAAACCGGATGGTATGCGCTCCAAGCTCGGATTGTTACGTTCATTTACGATAGTTACTGTTTTAGACTACGGAACTTACGAGAAACATTCATCCGTAAAGATGCCCTGCGAAATTTTGAACATTTCAAAATTTTGCAGGCTCGGCACCGTCCTTGTGCGTTCCACTACGGAGCAATTACGGACAGATACGGACAGATACGGCCAGATAGGTCCAGTTACGTCCCCTGCGTATGTGCTGCGTCCATGCCGCGTCCACTTAGCCAAATCTATTCGCAGCGGACGTATCTATCCGTAAGTGTATGTGTGACTGTAGCATAAGAATGTGCTCCATCGGAAGACAATTGCTCCGAAGACATTTGCTCCGCCGGAAATATAATATGTTCTAACGGCGCCCCTGCCTCTCCAACTCGGTTACTTCCCTCCCTCGCCGACACTCGGCACCATTCATCCCTCCCCCTCCCCTACCACAAATACACTTCGACACACACATGCATGTACGTCCCAAATATTGTGCAATGATTAATCATCACATGTCAGGGGAAAAAGAAGAAATCTAACAGATGTATTAAACATGTTTCTGTGGAATATCCGTTACGAAAGCCGGAATGAAATTCGTATATTATCTTTTTTTCTTGAAAATATTTATCTATTTGGGCATGAACAGATTTTTCCAATATTTTTGACACAACACTTAAAACACTAGTAATAGGTCTATAGTTACTAACGTCAGTTTTGTCTTTCTTTTTATATAGGGGAGTTACCTTCGCCATTTTCATGTCGTTGGGAAAGGTAGAGGACATAAGAGATGAATCTATAATATATTTCAACGGTTCATACGAAATTCTTGCCCCATCCTTTAAAAATCTTGCTGGTATCATATCCAGCCCAGTACTTTTAGATATATGCAATTTCTTTAGCTCATCTAAAACAAACTTTGCTGTCACCGGAGAAAAATGAAAGCAATCTTTCGGGATGTTTTTTTCGTCATAAAACTTTCGAAATTTGTCACTGTCGCAATTGTCGGCGGAGCAATTGTCGGCGGAGCAAATGTCTGCAGAGCAATTGTCGGCGGAGCAATTGCCGGCGGAGCAATTGTCGGCGGAGCAATTGTCGGCGGAGCATTTGTCGTTCGGGGAGCAAATGTCGCCGGAGCATTTGTCCAACATTCGGAGCGATTGTCGGCGGAGCAAATGTCTGCGGAGCAATTGCCGGCGGAGTAATTGTCGGCGGAGCAATTGTCGGCGGAGCAAATGTCGGCGGAGCAAGTGTCGGAGGAGCAAGTGTCGGCGGAGCAATTGACGCAGGAGCATTTGACGTCGGAGCTAATGTCGCGGAGTAAATGTCGCGGAGCAATTGTCACTTTTTGCGGAGTATTTGTCGGCGGAGCAATTGCCGCCGGAGCATATGTCATGGATTCGGGGAGACCGGGTATGGAAGTTACACGGGTCAGTTGTTACAGTTCTCAGTGTGCTAAGTTGGAACAAGAGAGTTTCGTGCCTAACATGGCATCTATATACAGCCTACAATAGCTGTGATTGAATTGCCGGTCCGTGAGGTTTCTCGTTGTTTTATTAAAAGTAAATAAATCAACAAAACCATTTTTTACAGTTCCAAGTGAATTTTGAACAACCATTAAAATTTGTAATAGTTTTACAACTGAAGGCCACATGATGATATCTGGTTATTGTGAATATAGTACATGTATCGTCACTAATTATACCCTGAGCCATGCCCTTTAATTCCTTGCCTATGGATTTGCTACAGTTGATTTTAATTTGTAAGATCACATGGGTATGGTTGTTACAACAACCTACCTCATGTCGATGTAACAACCTTACCCAATTACATTACACATGTAGAGTAATTTTGTTTCAATTTTCAAGGGGTTAATATTTTGAATTTTCTTTATTATAGTCTATGCTGAGCTCTACTTGATCTACTGTTAACGATATCAAGAAACTGGAAAAGTTGAAACAAAAGTATGGTATAAGAGCATTTACACATTTTACCAATTACCCGTATGTTTACATAGTAACAATTTACCATCCGTATGGTGTAACAACCTACCCCGGTTACGGGGTAGGTTGTCTACCAACAAAAAAAAAATGTCTTCATTAATTAACTTATAGTTAATTGTGATTTACAATGTTTTTCAAAGTTTTTATTGCCTCAGGTTTTAGCCAACATAAATGGCTAACTACAGACCCAAAATGGAGTGTGGTGAGTACTTTCATTAGAATGGATCTGCCCAATGTGAATTTTGTACGTCCATACCCGTCTCCCGCCTATTAATTATACCACAATTGGACTATAATAATGGGTAAAAAAATATACCGTTCGTATATCGCGCCATGATTAATGTCTTTCCATTTTGACATTCCTGCCGCAACATATTATTTCTCGGCTTCAAGCATAAGTGGAATTTAATTGCAAATTACCAACTACCAACATGTAAACTTGCTATTATCTAAACATGACGTTTCCCAAGTTTTTCCAAGGTTAGATCAAACTAAAAACCCTCTTCGAGACCTGAAGTCAACAATGACGGAAACACGAAGAAAACAACAAACACAAACAAAACCAAAAACAGAAAAAATCCACGGTTTGTGTAAATTGGTGGTTAAATTAGCACACTGGTGTTTTCATAGGATACTCTCTTATGATGATGTTTTCCCGAATAAACACCAGTGGTCTTGATTAAAGCACCAATTTTAACACCAACGTTTTTACAGTGAACCTATTATAGAAGACCGTCAAGAATGTCGGTCACTCATGACCTTGTCATGTATCAATCGGTATTGTGTGGTGTCTGGAGTCGGTCTTATACCGATTTATTCTGAGGTAGAAACTTGAATCCGTTGAGGGGCCAAATCAATTTGGTAATGCACAGGTTCCTTGCCACGGACAGGTGACTCGCCCAACGCACATGAATTCTGTGAACATTTTGAGATCAAAGTTATAATGAATGCGCTATGATCGCGAAGGGGGGGGGGGGGTAGCTATCGTAGGGCTTTTGTTGCATGTTTATTGTTATGTTTTTGCATTTGGATATTGGGCGGTATCACAGATTTTTCTTCTACGTTATATTGTTTTGTAAGGGTATATGGTTTTGCCCCTCGAAATAGGGGCACACTCCATATACTCCTTAAAATTGAGACAGCTACATGTATAGGTACCAGCGTATGCAGCCAGGTGATTTGCCCAAAGCATATTCGATTCAGGGAAACACCCTTTTAATGCAAGCGCCACGAGTGTGTAGCTATTAGCACGGGGCTTTTATTGTTGTTACATTTCTCGATTTCGATATGGGTCTGGTACTACGGATTTTTGTAGGATCTGAACGCATTTATACGACAACCCCCATCCCCATACAATAAAGTAAAAAGTAAAGATAAAATAATGATAACAAAAACATGGACGAACTCCATTTACGTCCCAAAATGAAATCATTCAAAGGAAATATATGTCGCCAAAGGTTCCTGCATCTTGACAGGTGAGTTGCCCAAAGAACATTGAATCCGATGAAACACATCTTAAGAGCAAGAGCCATGAGCGGTGGGGATAGATAGCATAGAGAGTTTTTTTTTCTTCATATTCATATTTCTCGAGTTTGATATTGACGCGGTTCGATGGATTTTTCTTTTAACCATTTGGCTGCGGACCACGTAATATTACGTGGTTGGCGTTTGCGCATTTTGCGCGGACCACGTAATATAATATAAATGATCATGCTATTGTCTGAGCTTTGTCTGTCGGGTATCACCAGCAGCATGCTGGTAATACCCGTACTGTGTAATTAGCGCCATGCAGCAGTCAAGTGGTTAATATATTTTACTAGTACATAATATTGTTCT
This sequence comes from Paracentrotus lividus, assembly GCA_940671915.1. Taxonomy (NCBI): domain Eukaryota; kingdom Metazoa; phylum Echinodermata; class Echinoidea; order Camarodonta; family Echinidae; genus Paracentrotus; species Paracentrotus lividus. Next base: position 18,415,384 of record CALNVZ010003434.1, on the reverse strand, counting down.
ATCAAAAGTCATACGATCCTGCGCCCTGTAACAGGGGCGCACTCTCTTATGCCAGCAAATGGAATGTAACAATCGATGGGCCTATATATTCATGTCGCCACAATTTATACAGCCCGGGAAAAAATAATTAGACCAAAATCTTGTTCATAAGGGTTTCAGTGTGCTGGATTCTCGCTTTGTGTGTTATAACAAAGATATTAAACCCAGACTAACTGTACCTACAATATTCAGTACTTATATAGACCCCCCGTTTATTTATTTATTTATTACTATTATTACTATTATTATTTTTACTAATGCAAGTGATGCTCTTGTCCCAAAACAGAGAATGAGCTTGGTCTAATAATTTTTACCCAGGCTGTAGGTCACGGCGAAGTCGACATGTGATTTGCCTAAAGCACATTGAATTCTTTGAAACCTCTATAATATATTTTGATATCTTTGAGTAAACGCCAGGAGCGTGGGGTAGCCATAAAGGTATTGGATTTGCAGTTTGGGGCGGTACAGACATGGCAGACGGCATTTCATTGATTATTTTTCTATCAGTAGACATGATCTTGTCTTGTTATTGTCCTAGTTCTTTGTTATCCATATTCTCTAAAATGTAAGACGAGTGTAAAGAGTGGAAAAAGGAGTGAAGGGAGTGAAACGTTGGACAACACATTTTCGAGTGGTAAAATCTCAATCTAAAATGAGTGTGGAAGTGAACTGTTAGCTGTGTAAGAGTAGAAACTTGCTATCCAAATGACAACTTTCACTCCTCTCAGAGTGGTTTTCCACTGAAAAACATGTTGTCCTTCAAATAACTCCTTGAACAAGTGGATATTCACTCGTTTATATTTAGAGAGTATGTATGTAAGGCAAAATTTAAAGGAACGTTGTTCTTTTCTTTGGATCCCTTCAATCTGTTTTTTTTTTTTTTTATGAATCTGTAATTTCCAGTTATATTAAGACATTTCCTTTTATAATTATGTATCACATATAGGCCTATGTCAAAAAGAAGGGGGATGAAACATGAAAAATGTGTTCTATAATATTCCATCTTATAGGCCTAAGTCTTCTTTTTCTTCTTTCTGTTGAAAATAAGAATATACGAATTTTGCATTAAAATGTGACTCGATAGGAATGCACGATCTTTCCTCACGATTTTTTAAAATATTTATTTTATTTATTTATTTATTTATTTATTTATTTATTTATTTATTTATTTATTTATTTATTTATTTATTTATTTATTTATTTATTTATGTCATTATTTTTTTTTTTTTTGTATTTATTTATTTTTTTTTGGGGGGGGGGGAGGACCTCCTTTTCTGCCTACGTCTTGCACAGACAAACTCGTTAGAATATAGGGCGGGTAATATTCTAAAGTGAGTTGACGCTAGCAGGTAACCACAAAATGAGATCAAATTATAAAATGAGATCGAATGCTATAATGTGGCTACAAAGGTTTAAAAGGTTCATTATAAGGATCTATTCAAATGGTGCAATATGAGATATTAACGAGCCTTGATTTCCCCGCAATTAGAGAGGTCGTAATGCCGCGTCTAACCTTGGGCACCATCTCGTGTTACAGCTCAAGAACATCTATATTAAAACCTTTCCCGACTTCAAGCTAGTACACTCTTTAAAAAGTTAATGGGTAGAGTATACGCGAGTAAAGAATATTATGGCCGATTGTAATTCAATAGTCAGCGCTTCTCATGCAGGGGACCCAGGTCCGAATCCCAACGAAGTCACGCCATTTTTGCCCATTTTTGCTGAAAGTCCAGCTCACGTGAAAGTGCTGAAACAGCACTTTGAGTGCAGTCACTATGTAAGCTCTTAAAAAGCGCGGATTTCAGCCTCTGAAGTGCTAAAATGAGCACTTAAGATTTTAGAGTGTAGCTTCCCTTCAGTTTGTCCTTGTTTTATATAAATGTTAACCTTAATGATGTACAGATACCGTATTCGATGTATCCTTGAAGAATATACCCAAATGTTGATGTCCTCGTATTAAAATTTACTTCTGTCTGGCTTATTTCTTGCAATTGGGTTACATCAAACAGAAGACAATGTTTAGGAAGCCAGGGATACCGTCAAAATAGTAAAATGAATAAAAACACAAGACGGTTTGTTTTAAAGGCCATATTGTTCAGTTATCCGTGCAGACACAGGCATCAAATTTGGTTTGACATGAATATGAGTCTTTATTCACATGTTGTTGTTTTTTTTTAAAGATTATAATACTTTTCAATATGAGGCTATCAAAGTTGGGTATACATTTCTTTTTCTAGGACGCACTGTAATTCATGATGAGGGGTCCCCCCCCCCCGTGAGTTAGTATAGGCGAAAGAATATCAAATAATACTTAAAAGTAGTTCCATATCTACCTAAGATAGAGGACTATATGTAATTTGATTTTGATTTTTTATTAGTATACATGTAACTTTAATTTGTATTTTGTTGCATATACGTTACATATAGGTTCCTCCAACAAAGAGAACTGTTGCTAGCGCCATGAGCGTCATTGGACAGTGTTTGTGCTTTCTAGAAGTTTTCTCTGTTATTTTGGAGCTTTAATTCTGGCATTCCTTAATCCATTAGCCTGGATACATTACTCCTATCATAGCGATGAGTCCAAAGAAAATGACCTTGATATTGTACTGCAAGGTAATCCCTGTATCTTACCAAGAGGGAGGAATATTAATAACTCATTGTAGCTCAATATCTTCCGAAGATACAAAACCACTAAGCACCAACAACCCTAACTTTAAATCTGTTTTGAAATTTAAATTATTTTTTTTACATACGTTACAAAACCTATCTCGAATAGAGGATATTAAAGAATCCTAAATAGGATGGGATTGTGCATATGCCCAGTGACGGATACAGGATTTCAGGATTAGGGTGGGGGGGGGGGCGCCGCCGAAATTGTCCGATTTTAACATGTACAGTCAATGAGCGGTTTTCAAATTATTAGGGGTGTCCTCTGCGCCCCCGCCTGGATCCGCCACTGCATGCCAGAAGATACCTTGTGATCCGCCATGGTTAACCAGGGCGTTATGTGAACGAGCCTGAAAACAGCCGCATCAGCCGTCAATTGATCACATGACAAATCTCAATCGATAAAACGATCAGGTGACAACCACAGCCGTATTACCAGATGAGTGGCGGGGAGGAGGGTGTGTATCGGTATCGACTAGTGTGAAAATCGTTGTCTGCTTTTTTGTCTCGCAGTGCTTACGGTGTGTGTTCTCATTTTTTTCCCACGAAAATGCATTTCTTCTCTCTTTTTTGTGTGTGATTTTTGTATCCCCCCCCCCTTTTTTGTTTTTTTTTTCTTTGCCTCCTTTTTCTTTCCCTTTTTAAGGGGGATTGGGATAGGCCTAAGGTTTGGTTGTCTACCCAAGGTTTTGTTTTAGAAAGTTTTTCTTCCGTTTCTTTGGAATTTATGAGGAAAAAACACAAAAGTTATTTTGTTATGGGAATCGTGGGGGGGGGGGGCTTTTTTTTAAATTGTTAATAGGTCGAAATTTACAAATGGAAAATGTAAAATATAAGGTAAAAAGAAATAATAAACTTAATAATAACAAACAGCGAATATTTGAGTATTTTAAGATTTGGAATATGCCCTCTCTCAAATTATTTTTTGGGATGTGTGCATGGTGGTGAGGGCGGTTTCCCTCTGACATGTTGTATTGATTTTCAAGAGCAGTGCCGTCGACGCCTCTCTATCCTTATTTCAAGGTGTGTCTGTGAAAGCATGCTCCAAATCCAGGATCCGCTGACCTCTCGTCTACATAAATGAAATCAAGAACGGTAAAAGTCAGTAAATGCGTCATTCTAATAAAATTTGTTTGAAAACATTGTACCCCGCCACTTGAAGCGATGGATCATAGATAATATCTTCCAAACGGCTACAGAGAATCAAATAATATAGTATATTACATTATGTGCAAAATCAATTTTGCAATCGCATGTTCAGGTTTAAAAAAAAAAAAAACGGTGAAGTCTCCCAAACAAGTCCTCATTTCTTTGGTTTCTTTTTCTTTTTCAAAATGCTATATTATTATTCGTTTTTTTTTTTTTTTAATTAATTGTATGAAAAGTATTTGACGTTAAGTTTTGAACCTTTCAATAAATCTATCTTTCTCTTTTACCCCTCCATGTTATCATTTGGTAGGCTACGTACATACAAACAGTTGGGATTTCATTTAACCCTAAGGCATTAACAACCGATCTATACCTATCAATAACCGGCTTGACATCTAACAAACGGCTGACGTTTTACGTCCAATGGCGTCGAACAAGCATGGCGAAGGCTACAAGCAAGGCGAGGGGTTGGGATGTCGAAACTCATGCATCGAAATAATTTATATCTGGAAAAAAATGCGTATAAGTTATTCACAAAGTTGTCCTGTCAATGAATCTATAAGATTGTAAAATCATTGTCATCTAATTTGACATTTCAGTTTGACATAATTATATTAGTTGATGGTTTGTATGAAGATTGTATTATGTTTTTGTGCGCCTTGAATGCCTTTCATAGACAGAAAAGTGCGCTTTACAAATTTAGAATTATCATTATTATTAAAGTGCCAAATGGTTATATGCATCGTCTTCGCTAAATTTGTATTTCTTTATGTTTTTTTTTTTTTAATGCTTTGGCATGTTTGGGGAATCGAAATCAAATTTTAATCCATTCTGTCGACCAAGTTTTGCCGACACCCCTTTGTTATTCAAATTGGTCTTGATATACCTCTGTATCCAATCCAACAATGCCTTTAGGATGTCCACTCGACAGAGATGTGGGGCAACCTGGTACGGAGGTATTTCGGTTAGCGGGAGATCCTGGGTATGTCAAGGGGTCTGCACCTATATTCTGTTTCCCGAGGAATCTCGTCTAGATGGGAGCAAAAGGCCGCTTTTTGACAGTTTGAGTTCACTGGTTTTATTACATGCGCTGAAACCGCATCATCGTTTTGCCCCATGTTACTCCATCGGCTACTTTCTCTTGCCCCCTCTCTTTCATTTTCTCCAATATCTCGGTTTTTCCGTATCTCTGTCTCTTTATTTCTCGCTCTGTTTGGTTCTCTTTTGCTTTCTCTTTGTCTATCTGTCTGCCTGTCTGTCTCTCTCTCTCTCTCTCACTCACTCACCCACTCTCACCATCTTCACGTTAATTCCTCATATTTATTTCAACCTGTGATGATTGTGATGATAGCATTTAAACTTGACAACAAAACATAATTATGCCTTGTAGGAAACTACTATTATTTGGAAGAATTGTTTCGTGTAGACGAAGACAAATCTTAAAGCGTTATTTAATATAAAGGCTGGTATTTACATACTATCCATTACCAGATTGGTGTAATTATCAAACTTGATCTTGCTTTGCATACGCCAAGAAAATTCCTGTATTAATCAAACTTATGGCCAGATAAAAGATGGACCACCGACTGAGGGCAACGGTTCTGCATGATTATTTGAGCACGATCGGGATTTTCCCCAAAAAAATCAATGACATTTGACACGACCAAAAGAACCACGATAGTGACCGAAATGCTACTTCTGTCACTACCCCGATCGCGATTCCTGCGATCATATCCCTCTTCGTTTTTATCTCGCAAAGAAGATGGGCAGCTACCCCTTTATCACTTCGATTCGCACTATAATCAATGATACCAACCTACACTGTATACTCGAAATGCTCTTTTCAGTGTATATAATCAGAACTTTTTCTTCTCCTCTTTTTTTTTTTTTTTTTTTTTTTTTTTTTTTTTTTTTTTTTTTTTTTTTTTTTGTTGTTGTTTGTAACATATCAATGTCTTTTGGTCACTTTAAATGCTTATCATGTGCGCATAACCACAGTCAGAGTGATGGGAGGATCAAGACCACGTGCTACTTATAGGTCAATATTCCTCACCAACATTTCCCGCCATAAATTAAGATGTCAGCTCTGTTGGCGTCACGTACACTTACCCCTAGCGATAATCTAGGTCATGTCAGTTCGTTTTTTTTTTTTTTTTTTTTTTTACCTGAGAAGTTAAAAAAAAAAAATTATCAATAAAATGAATATAAAGTCTCATTAACCTTTCTAGTACAGTGCATGACCCTCAAAGAATTCCAAATCGCATTCTGTCGATGGTGGTTAATAGGATGAACATTTATTTTAGATAAAGATACCAGATGGCAGTCTTTGCTCCTTGTAGTCTTAAGCAAAACAGGGTATAAAATAAATAATTTAAAAAAAAATAAGAAATAAAAAATAAAATTATCGTATTAAGAATAAATATTGTTTAGCGTAATCAGACAGCTATTTCATTCTTCACGATAGACTAACGACAAACAGACAAATATACTGATATTGAGATGGTCGATGTCTATTTACAGAAGGGGAGGTGCGTAGCCACTTTTCTTTTCTTTTTCTTTTTTTTCCCTCCCAAACCGCTCATTTGCCTGCTGCACACCTCTCCCCCCCCCCACACACACACACATTTAAAAATCTTGGATCCGCTGCTGCAAGCAAACTTCGTCACATTGATAAGACCCATGCGAGTCTGAACCCCCCCCAAAATGACCTCATCCCGAATGGTCAAAATTCTAGTTATTCTTGTCGGTCGGTTCATCTCTTTGGCGCAGTTATTACTTTCAGATACAAGTGAATTATTCACGGTACTCAATCCTCAAAGTTCTTTCCTACGGTTGACGCTTATTTGGGTCAAAACGCCAGAGAAAACTTGAGAGGTTGTCCTAAATTATCCTCATTGGCAGTCGGTAAACATTTATTTTCTTGCCATAAGTACCACTTTCACTCGCAAGTTTATTGCAATTCTATGATATGTTCTGCAGCGCTGAGGCAGTCGTTGCCCGTTTTTATAGATACAGACCAAGGCTTTATATATACCAGCGCCTTAGACCATGCATAATGCAAGGGTTCCGTGGATAAACAGGAGCGGTATTTTCAACATCACGTCTACATGCACTTGAACTGAGAAAGAAGCTCGTGGCTTGAATTTGATACAGAAGAGTAGACACCAAAGATAAACCTTTATACAGACTGCTATAGAAGATGATGAGTAAGAGTAAAGACGGCGCCACACTGTTAATTAGTAATGGTGCTGGTACTTGACAACTAACTATGGATAAAATTGTGTTTGTGCTTAAAGTTAAATTATTGTTCCGGTCATGAGATTGAAATATGGGAGACACTGTCTAAAAGTGATATTGAAAGGTTGGTAACAGTTTACCTAAGCACTATTGTGAGGTTTTGGAATAGTGAAAATGATAAGAAATGAACCTAATTTTGCTTACAATCACATTCACTTACACAGAAATGCATGCATGGGACAACACAAAATGTTCGAGACCCAAATATATCAGCTGTTGGGTATTATTGTGAGTCGTATCATGACTATTAGGGTAATTGAAGAGCAGTCCTTTACAGTCGACGTTTTTACTATGATATCCTTTCTAGCATTAAAATAGCAGGAAAGCTGACAATATTTTTTTTTCATCTTTCCCACTACACTAGATTCCCTATAAAAGTGGACAATTTTTCACCCTTTATCATGATTATTTTCCCTTTCATCTCCGAACTGTTAACGTTAGGTTATTATAAGGGATGCACACACTGACATTAATTTGGTTTTGATATAAAACAAAAGCATATTGGTGAAGATTTGATGATTAAAATGTCCATTATGATTTTATGTCGTCACTTGTGAACTGCTCTCCGATTCGCCGTGCATTGTAAATTCCATAAATTGCCCTTTTCTGTCTATCGTTTGATCAATCCGACATTAGATCTATTTAAGAAACGCATGTTTTGTACAAAAATACAAATAATAATAATAATATACCGAGGCAAAATAATTCATATTATCAGAAGAATTACTATTTGTGAATTTACAGTCAACATAAGTGTCACAAAATAAAACTTTCAAAAGTCGTATTTGTAATCGTCATTATCTTGTTCAAACCTTTTCTCATTACGTTTCTCTTATTTTTTTTTTCTATTTCAAAAATAAAGTTCGTTCTAGGTTTACACCCAATTTAAGTATTTAATAAAGCTTTGCTGTCACATTATGTGGCACATCACAATCTCGTTTTCGCAGTTAACTAACTTTAACTAAGCTAGTGTAATACCCACGATATTTGATGTAGGCTTGCATATTTCAAAAGCACCGGACGCGTGAATAATCTAAATTGTATCCCAACTGACCTTTTAGTTTCAAATGTCTACTGCTAATCTATTAATTTATCCCTTCGCAATCTAGATCATGGCTCGAAGGTGACGAACTTGGTCGCTTTACTGGCGCCCCATTTCCCGCCAAAAATAACGGAATGAACCGTTCGCGAGGAATCTTATGACAGTCACCCCAAGGTTTCGCCTTTGGTCCCATCCGTGCCTTTTGAACGAGGGTAACCGATCTCAGTGGACCGTAGATTGTATTCTCTTGTCGAGCTGATTTGTACGATTTCTTTCAGTTTAATCAGTGCCTTCAGGGTGTGTGCTTGAATCTCGATCGTGAAATTAAAGATTTTGTCCATTGATAATAATCTCCCGCCCCAAACACGGTGATTTAGGTTGACACTGCGGGATTATACGAGCTTGACGAGTAGGCCTAGTAGTAAAAAGTGAAAGCATCCTCAGTAATACAAAATGCTAGTGCCTCACATGATAAATGGCATAGGCCGATTGGACCTTAATGACAACTCCGTGCAAAGATCTTTGGTTGTATTCTGTTGTTGTATTTTCCTAATCCATAGTCCATAACAAGCCCAGGCGACGACCGCCAGGGTAATTACCTCTCAAGTGTTACCTCTAAAATTGCCGAATGATATTATTGCATGAGTAACATTGTAATTCCTCATTTCAACCAAAATAAAACGCTTTTACGCATCATTATAATACAAATCAAGACATATGCACAAGCATTACAAAAACAAACAAACAAAAACAAACAAACATCCCATAAACACAAAACATTTTGTACTTTTATTGATATCCATAAGTGTCGAGGCTTGAATGATTGTTGTAGGCCTAATTCCTTGCTATGAGCTGGGCGAAACCGGAGCTCAAGACGTGCTTAACTCCACACGATGCATGCATAAACGCAATGACCACGTGTACAAACTCGGCATCGGGTTTCTTATTCCGAATTGAAACTGACCTGATTCCCGATGATGACCTGGAACAGGAAGAAAGAAGATTGAGAATCTCACGTCGTTATCAAAGTCACTGTCACAAGAACTGCACCATCCTCAAGGAATTACACTCTGTGTTGACTGTGTTAAGCTGTGTTCATATAATATTACAAGTGGTCGGTTTTGGGGTAGTTCCATGACAATTGCTCCGCCGAAAATTGCTCCGCTGCAAATTACATACAATAATGGAAGGACCAACTTCAACCCTGGACTCAACAATACGCCATTCCCTTAACCTATAACACAAAACGCTATTGCAACCCTAGCCCTAACCCTATATCTTTGACGAAGTAAATCCCGGAGCAAGTAGTAGTAGCAATTGTCGTGTCACCTTTTAAGGTATATGAACGAGTGTCAATCAATAATGATACAGTCAACGCTGCATAAGTCGACCTTTTATAAGTCGAATAATCACCTGGGTTGAATTATTGTTAAGTCGAGATTATACAGGACATGTATTATTCATTTCTCCTTAGTCGAATTCCTTTTAAGTCGAACTGATTTTTATGGTCCAAAGAGATTTGACTTGGGCCGAGTTCCTGTCATACGCGATTGGGATTCAAACCTGCGTTGGATTAGAGTCAGTTTAAAGGGAAATGCACAGTGCTTACACTGGATGTCACCGCTGGACCAACTCCTTAGCCCCGTCCCATTAATAGTAATAACGATACACTTTGCTCAGCTAGCAGCCAATCAAATGTCAGGTTTACAAGAAAGTTACCATTTTTGGAAGGTTTCACGCAAAAGGTCTGATTTATTTAAATCGACATTCTATGGAACATCATAAAGATAATTTGTAAATTCGCGGCCGCACAAGAAAAAGTTGTCGTCACACTTAAAGGTTACATGTGATGTAAAATGTCGTTCACATTGTGACTAATTGAGGTGTCATCATCAAACATGTTTTAAGTATGTAAATTCTAATATTATTGTAAATATGAAAAATTGAGAGAGGAACAAATAAACAAATTCAGACGCTCATCAAGTTAATTTTGCCTTCATGGCTTTGCTGATTCTTGCCTCACTTGACAAGCAGGATATAAACACGACCTCGGATATATTTTTTCCTATTGTCCACAGGTCAGGGAATAAAGCCCTGCTTTTAATGCACACGCGAGCACGTTCACGCGTTATTATTTTTGGGGAGTTATGAAGGGTGATCCTACCGTTGAGGTATAGTATTTCAAGTGAACACTCGAGTTTCAAGACGGACAAGAGAGGCTTTAACACGTCCTGCAATTGATTGACGCTGAGATGTGATTTAGTTGTAGTCTAGATTTTTATGAAAAAGGGCATTTGAGACGTTGTAAATCACAGGTGGATTGGAAAGATAAAGATTTATGTAAAACGAGTTATTTTGGGATGAACCGGATGAACGGGATTGAATGTCTGCAAGTAAAAATGTCCAGATGTCCAGAGCATTCACAAAGGATCGTGCAGGCACAACTACCTGGGGACAGTGATAGCGGCTATACTATGTTTGGGCATGGTCCGATACTTTTAATTGTATGAGGTAAGCTTGCGTCCGCTACTGCATCTGATGTACCCAGAATGGCGAAGGGTCTCCAATATACCAGAATGTGAGGGGGGGGGGGGTATGCGCCATTCCGAGTCAATTTGGGCTCTGCCATACCGTGTACGGCATAAATATGGCGTATGACCCCGAAAGGATGTATTTTGACCCTTCATTTTTTTAAAGAGTGTATTTGTGATATTTCGATAATTCCATTTTGATCCGCAACGTCTCACGTGCAGTGCAATCTTGAAAGACATGATCTTAATCATGAAGGTATTCAAGCTTAGTTTCAACCTCAATCACCTAATGTTCGTAACAAAAACCGTGTTTTATTATTGTCCTAAGTGTGTTGCTCCTAATGCTCTATGATCAAAACATATCGTTGTTACACCTCCGAGCAATGCATATTCTATTTTCATTTAATATGTATTGTGCAGATTTTTAGAGCAGCCTAAGGACCTCAGATATCAGGATATTAGGTATAACGAGAGATGATTTAGTCTATCTAGCTCATCGTCAACAAATGTGAAATTCTACCCACACTTTCAAAAGAGGTCATAATATATCGTGTGTACACTAATTGTCCTAACTGGCCAATTCAAGGAATTTAAATCGGTATTTATAATTATTATCGGATGCTTAGATAAGAAATTAATTTTCGTTTCCACACACCTTACTAATGTTACACCCCCCCCCCAAGAAAAAAAAAAAATATCATAAATAAATAAAATAAAATAAATAAATAAATCCTGATCAGGCAAAGTTATCGACGCACATGAATGAATATGCTCGTATCTAACATTCATAAAAGGGGTCCATACAGTTTGATACACTACAAGCACTGCTTATTAGTGGATCCCTCCATTTCCGAAAATTACTTTCTTATGCATTATGAATTAACAAAAGAAGAAAATAAAAACATGTATATATAGGCCTATCTATCCTTCCCTTCTGCTTTAAATGAAACCACCCCCCCCCAAAGAAAACAAACAAACAAACAAACAAACAAACAAACAAACAAACAAACAAACAAACAAAAACAAAAAAACAAAACAAAAAAAAACACGAATTTGAATTTGAATAGTGTAGTAGAGTTTTTGCATGAGTAATATCTTTTGATACAACAAAGGAGGGAATTTTTTTTTTTAAGTGAAATGTAGTCTTTAATAGAAGGAATTGACGGAAGCGATGTAGGATTTCGAAGGATATTTTCTTTATGATTCCATCATGGCTTAGATGGCTGGATTCAACATTCGTATCAGCTGCACAGAAAATGTAGAAGGCAATATGGCCCGGGAGATCTTCATTGGACCCCCGGAAAGCCTAATGTAGGTTGGGTAACTCATCACACAGTCAAAAGACTCACAAGAGCACGAATGTGAATGCCTGAATCAACAGTTGGAGAGAATTGTGTAGAGAAGAGAGGGGAGAGAGGAACGAGGAGAGATGGAGAGAGAAGAGAGACGACGAGGCGGGGGGGAGGGATTACTACGAATGGAGAGACACGAAGAGCAAACCTATAAAGGACGGAGAGAAAGAAACGCACAAAAAGTCTTCTTGAGGTAACTCATCGCACTGTGTTAATTGAAAAAGAAGACCCTCCGCCCTTTATTTGAATGACTAAAACTATTATCAGCGAATTCAATCAAAAGGCAAAGGAGGTAAAAACATTGAGAGACGAAATCGAGGTTGTAAGAGAGAAATATATATACCAGGTATTTTTTTTTTTAATTATTAAAAGTGATGAATGGCAACTTTTCCCAAATAATTGTAATAGTAAAAATAATACCTTCTTCAAGCGTGACGCTAAAAGCTCTTCTATAGTTCGACTTGAAATGCTTAGTCTCAGCATTATAACGTTCCACTGATTACGACCAATGTCTAGAAAATCCGAAAATTTCAAAAATCGACAAGACTGCTGGCAGGCAAACACGTCTATCTTTACATTAATGAACAAATCACAAAGTTACACTCATCAAGTAATACGTGCTCTCTTGCAGTCACACGGTCAAACTAGGCCGTCCTCAACAGGCGCGTATCCAGGATTTGGCACCTCGGGGGCCCGACGTGATTTTGGCGCCACTTGATTTTTTCCCCCTCACACCGGACGAGCAAAAAGATTCTTTTTCACGTCAAGCTGCCCCCGCCCCCCCCCCACCCCCGAAAATGCGCATGCTCAGACCGCGACCGCTTAATCGTCATTCGCGGAAATGTAATAATTTGTTTGATCTGTCGTCAGTTTAGAGCCTTTCTCGCTGGTGTGACTGAGGTTTTACCTTGAATGAGGCGCAGTGTCTTCTTCCCTTATCGTGTATTCATGAATGTGCTTTGAGTGGGTTAGGGGGATTCCCTTGCCAATGGTTACATGATAACCTACAGGTGGGTCACTGATCGATGAACTATCATATATCCCTTGCCTCCGTCAATCAAACTAAAAGATAAAACTTAATCAAGACTGATCCATTGTAGGCCTACTCTGGAGTAAACATTAAAAAAGAGTGAATTTAAAGTGCAATTCGAGTGAATTTAGAGTGAAAATGTGTATGGTCACTCTCTTTGGAGTGACCTTAAGGATAACTCAAATATCTTCAAATACTCCCTGAGGTCACTGCAAATTGTGTGAATTATACATTTTTACTCCAATTTCCTCGAATTTCATTCAAATTTTACTCTAAAATTCACTCCGTCAAGAGTTATTCTTTGTTCTTTTTGGTTTTGTTTTGTGTTTGGAGAGAGGGGGAGGGGGGGGGGATAAAGAGAGGGGGATAGTGAGAGAGCGAGAGAGAGAGATAGAGAGGAGAGAGAGATTGCGAGAGAGATAGAGGGGAGAGAGAGAGAGAGAGAGAGTGAGAGTATTATTCTGTATGAACCATCTACAGAAGATGTGAAGTAACTATTTCTGATCAATGAAGCGATAATGTCGCAATTAGCAGAATATAAGCATTATGGGCCATCTCTGTTATGAATATGAACCCCATATGGATCCCTTCTGGTCCCATACGGGCCCAATTTGACCCATCTGAACTGTGATAGAAAAAATGAAGCAGGGCTTCAAGAAAACCTGTAATCTTACTGCACAATTTACAGTAAAATTACAGAAAATTGGTATATGGGATATGAAATTTTACAAACTCCCGTAAAATAAAAACAAAGACTTTTTTTCCTTTTTAAAACAAACCTTTTCTCTTAAATTGCAGAAAATTTCCAGAATATACAAAATGATCCTGTATTTTTCTCCTTAAAAAAACCCCCAGAAAAGTCCTTGTAGCAGGGCTTCAAGAACACCTGGAATTTACTGCACAATTGTTAACACAATTTACAGTGAAATTACAGAAAATTGGTATATTCTGGAAATTTTCTGCAATTTGACAGAACAGGTCTGTTTTAAAAAAGGAAAAAAGTCTTTTATTACAGGAAATTTGTAAAATTTCATTCCCCGTCCCATATACCAATTTTCTGTAATTTTAGTGCAAATTGTGCAGTAAGATTACAGGTGTTCTTGAAGCCCTAATGCAAGAACTTTTCTGTGTGTTTTTTTTGTTAATAGTGTGGGACCGACCCATTACTTTTTTTTTACACCGCACAAATTGGATGGGCCCCATGTGCAGTGGTCCAAATGGGTCTTGTGTGGGTTTGATATGGGCCGTTCCAGATCAGCTCGAGATCCCCATATCAACCATATAAAGCAGGACTATGTATCAGTAACATTTGTATACATTCCATCATTGATTACTGTCCAAGCTCTGAAGTATTGAAATAAAATACAGAATTGTACCAAAACTATCAACAACAAAAATAAATCCTTCTTTTTAAATACGTATAAGTGTTTTTTATTTTTTTAAATATTTTTTCCCCATTTTATAAGGTGACAACTTAATTCGAAGATCTTGATAAAGATAAAAACTTACACCTCATCCATTAATAATAAATGACAAAGAGGCAACATTATATCAGTTTAAACGGAGTGTATTATTGTCATATCTTTCGGTTTTCCTTTTACCCCATCCCAAGACAAAACCTAAATGGTTAATTCCTTCATGTATACAAAACAAAGATAAATCCGACGAATTACAGAATACTGAATCAGGAGAGCATTTCATCAAAGGACTTGTCGGACGTTTTATCCGACAAATTTGCTCTCAGCCAATCAGATGCAAGCATTTTAGTAGTTTATAACAGTTTGTCGGATAAAACGTCCGACAAGTCCTTTCATGAAATGCTCCCCAGATATGCTTACTTTATAATTCATCATAATGTATACATGAAAATAAGTTGCGGGTATTTCTGCTTTGAAATCATAAAAAGAAATCAGAGTAAAATTGTGGAAAATAATCCAGTAATGATAAAAAAATAGTAACAAGAAGTCCCAATTTTTCCTTCAATGAAAAAAGAAATGCATTCAATCAGAATAAAAATTTGAAATATTAATAACCAATAAATATTTATGAATTCTTCATCATATAAAACTCATCATTATACTTAAACATTTGTCATTTTAAGCAAAATATAGGGGAACATAAAAAAAGAAAGATCCCATAATCCCTTGAAAGCTTTAAGATTAGTTCCGATGGGAGAAAGCGCTAAACTTTACTAGGTCCACAGCAGAATATTATCACCCTAAATGCATACTATTATTTCCCCGTGTTATAGTAAACATATAACAAACAGAAAATCTTACATTACCTCGAGTGCTGATGAGGGGCCTAATAACCTATTTAAGACCATGCAAGGTATTTTTAGCCATGGTGTCATGTTTTAAACTTGGAAAATGAAGCTCAGGAATAAAAATCAAACCAGTGATAACATGGATGAACGGATTAAGTTTAATCGGAGATATATTTCGATTGAGGGTCAATTTCCTCTCCTTTGAATATGAAAATAGACATTCCCATTTGCTAAAAGTCTTCACTTTTGTATAAGACTTGTCAACAATGCATTGAAGGCGATAAACTAAACACATGGATATCTGACGTGGTTAAGAGCACTGATATATTCCCTTGACAAAGATTCAGACCCCACGAAAATGGCGAGGATTCAGGGGCTTACAAGATGCCCCAATAAGGCGAAAACTGCATATATAATTGCCCTGGATAAAAAGAGGAAGAAGTCCCCTCAACTGAATCTGCACGATATATTCTTTTAAAAGAGAGACCTTTTTAAAAATCTACATTGCATTCTTTCACACCACACCACTTGAAAAATGGAGAGTGTGCATCGTATAATTTAATTATTCAAGTCATGAAAATTATTACATTCGTATTTAAATTGAAGTCAATGCTAAAAGTACACGGTTACTGGCATGGTAAAAAAAACGGGTTAGTACTCTAAAATATTCAGTTATCAAACCTTTTTTTTTTTCAAGCGTCCATGAGAAACAAAGTAGTGCTATGAACGTTCTTTGTAGCGTGAACGTTCTTTCCAGCTTTGATCATATCAGCGAAAGAGAAATCAAAGATGACAATTATGAACCTTCCAAAGCCCGGAGATGATATTTACATTCTATCTTCGAGCGCACTAAATAAACGGGAAGGAATATCTTTGACTCCGCCTTTGTTGTTTGATCGTGTGATGTTTTGAATCGTTTTGGCATCTCCATCATGTCCATAAATAGTTTTCATTCTTGGAGAGAGCATTGGTCTATACTCTTAGTAAAGTCAAAACTTCTTTACAGGAAAGCTGCAAAGAAAACATTGTAGAAGATGGAAACGATTCTAGGCATTTGAGTGAATATCCGATTTATGAGTAATCCTTTCAAGAAGGTTTATCAAATGGTAAAAAATTGAGATGGCCATATTATAGAGTTGTGGAACAGTGAGAAAAATAAATTAAAGGGGACTAAGTCTTTAGTAATTGTGTACATTTAAAAAAAAATTTAAAAAAAAAGAAAAGAAGAACAAATAAATACACTGTTCGTCATAAAGGTGGAATATTTTTTTCTGGCTCAAGCTACATTATGTTGCTCCGTTATTAATATCTTGAATGTGTTTGTCGCCGCTTTCACTTTCTGGGATCCTGGGTATATCTTGGATGTTCCCTCAACCCTTCCCGGGGATTTTTGTTCAAAAAAGTTTTTCACCCCCAGAAGATGGCCATTTTCGTCATTTTTCTTTTTTGGGGGGCCCTTTTTTGTTCACGCGACCCACCAAGGCCCCCTCAGTCCTACTCCAAGGAAACACGTCTGAGGTGGAAATCTGTTATTGTTCTTTAAATTAAATCTAGATGTATGGTTACAGGCTCGACTCTTTTGTCTAGGGGAGGGGCCAAAATTCATTTTGATTGGGGTTCAACATTCATTTTATTCATTTTTAAACCATGGAAATTTCTTTCTTCCCTAAATTGTATTGTAAAATCTCAACCAAACATAAATCAAAATAGAATATTATTTATAATGACTATTTACAGCCTTGTCATCAAGGCTAAACAAAACCTAAGGGTAAAATGATGATATTTAAGAGTCAAAGGTTGTTTTCCATTTCTTTCGTTTTCAGCATAAAGATGGAATAAAATATTCCGAATTTTCACCAATCTCGTTTTTTACTTCAACCCCTCCCCTAGACAAGAGACCTACGCCTGTCCCCAGAAATATAGATTTAACTTAAAGAACAATATAAAACAATACACCTCAGTCGCTTTACCTGGGGGTAGGACTGAGGGGGGCTTGATCGGCCGGGAAAACAAAAAGGGGCCCCAAAATGAGAAAAATGAGAAAAATGGGCATCATGGGGTTTGACAAAACTTTTTTGGAAAAAGGTCCACGTGAAGGGTTGAGAGAACGTCCAAGATATAGCCAGGGTCCCGTAAAGAAAAAGCAGGGACAAACATATTCAAGAAATTAAAGTCAGAGCAAAATCATGTCGCTATAGCGGCAAAAAATATTCCACCTTTATGACGGACAGTGTAGATAAATAAAAAAAAAAAAAAATAGAGATAAAGCTTCTTAAACATAACGTAACCTATTTCTAATTGATACATCGATGACAGATTTGGTGTTAATATAGAAGTTTAGGACATGCGGATAATATAGATGTTAACAATTCCTTGTGCGCTTATGCAATAAAATTATGATTTTCATCGTATTGCCTGTGGGGGTTATTCCACGTCGAAAGTGGCCCAAAAGAAAGAAAAAAGTTTGAAGCCATTTGCCGAATATAATTTGAATGGTTACGTGCGAATGAAATATTATAGTGCATTGATGATATTCATTGTGGTCAGGGGATAGATGACCGAGAAGTTCAAATAGTCAATCCCCTGCTTTGCAAAGCATAATCATCAACAATGCGTACATTTTTACTGTTGTATGCAAGTTTAGGCCTACGTTATAATTCAAATAACGTTTGTCTATACGTGTCTTCGAAAAACATTTAACATTACAAGAATAAATGAATAAATCCATCCCAATTTTCGTATTATAATATATAGGCCCCATCATCAAAATCATTCACTATCATTTAAAAAAAAAATCCCCAAGAGGGCACAAAGCACCGTCATTTAATCAAGTTAAATTATCCTGGATTGCCGCCATTTCCTGATAATTTCTGGTCGCGCGTTCTTTTGGCGCCAACCCTGTCGAGTGTTATCGGATGTCATGATCGGACGATCGTGTTTGGCCATCCGGATGCCCGGTTATCGGGCAGGAGAAATTAGATATTGGCGACATTGGTCAATGTGTCGTGTCTAGAGCAGATGATTATGTTATAAGCAATTGCATGAGAATAATGTGTTTCAGACAACGCAAAATTGCATTTTCAAATAAAGGTTTTAAGTTCGTTGCGATTAAATGAAATAATGGTGTATTGTTTTATAGCAGACGACAACCTTAGGTATCAAAATACTTAAAGGAGGAATCTCTGCATTTGATATTATTATACAGATAAGAAAAGGTTCTTTATGTTACTAGTTATATTTTGATGTTACTTGACAAATTGTCTTAAGGAAACGAATCTCTGTAAGCTTTGTCCATGCTTTACCCGATTACCGATGTTGTGTCTTTAGCTGTCATCTTGGTAAAAAAAAACAAAAAACAAGAATACACGATTGTGTTTGACTGGTCGATTGTTTTAGGCTTGCCCAGAAGAGTCTGAATTGAATTACTTTTGATGAATGACAGGGGGAGATAGACACTTGTCTCATAAGGGCTCTAGGGGGCGTCGAGTTATGACAAGCACGGTTTTCTGGAAAATATGGCTTTCAAATCAGGGTTACCTTTACCTTAATACACACACACACACACACACACACACACACACATGTGTGTGTGTGTGTGTGTGTGTGTGTGAGGGTGTGTGTGTCCTTGAGCACAATTCACCTTTCACGCTGGATTTCAATATGATTCTACAAATGGACTTTTTCATACACAATGTATGTTGTATTTGACTCATTTGAACAGTTTTACTTAATTTTATATAGTCTATTGATACCTCGAAGTTCTGACTTAAAGAAAAGAATCATCAATGAAAAAGACAAGTGCGTCTTGTTAAAATTCCCAGCGCGACTTGTACTGCCCCCATCTAAATCAACTTGATACGTGCATGACACAGAAAGTCCCACTACGTGTGTTGAATGAAATGACCATTAACCCATCAAAAAAACAACTTCCTATCTTCATCGCTCAGTCAATTTAGGTCTTAAAGCTGGGGGTTTAGGTTTGGTAAATTAAAGAAATATAAATGTTAAACTTTTAATTTATTGTGAGAAAGAATGGGATATTATGATATCGCGACAACAATCTTTAAAATCGAATCAATAATTTTTCTTTTAGATATTAAGCAACTAAATAGACATGGAGGAGGAGCGTGTTTGGGAGACCTACATATATGAATTATATATATATATATATATATGTGTGTGTGTGTGAGAAGGGAACTACTCTTTAACATGGCTACTGCCTATATATATATATATATATATATATATATATATATATATATATATATATATATATATATATATATATATATATATATATATATATGGCAACTCCCTTTTTGATATAATAGAAATTCTCTATAAACCAATTTCTTTCGCTCTATTTCATATATATATAAATTTACATATAAATTGAAAGTTATATAAGGGAAAGTTATTGCAACAACGCTCACTAGACCTTATGTAGAAATAGACAACACACACACACACACACACACATACGCATATTCACTACCTTATGGAGCATTTCTCTATGGAGACATCCTACGAGTTCAGCACTATCCTTATGAATCATCCTTATGGAGTCAAAATGTGTGTAAATGACTCCATCACCATAATCGCCATAATCGCCACAACCTCAACACAACTAGTCAACATCATCAACCAACACTATCATCATTGTCATCATACAACCACCAACTTCATCATCATGTCCATCATCTTCATCACTATTAGCATCATTACCATGATCATCATTGTCCCAAGGGCTAAGGCCCTCAGCGGTAACTGTCAGGTTAGTTTTTCACACTCACACAATATGGGTCACACACCTCATTTTAACGTTGGGCACGCACTATGGAGACAACCCCATAAGTCGTCAGCGCTACCAGTAGAGGGCGACAATCAATTCTACGGTGTTTTTCCTTATGAAACAAGTTTCGATGTCTCCATAAGGAAATCAGTCTCCATAGAGTCGTACTGAAATCATATTTGTCTCCACAAGGTAGTGAATATAAAAACACACACACACACACACACACACACAAATAATGATAATAATTCAATGAATCATACGTCTCCTCAGGCAACGGAAATTACTTGTACCCTTTTCTTCCGCGTCTCCGAGTCAATACTTTTACGTCGTCTGCGTCAGAATAATAAGGGCGTTAACAAACAATATTCCAAAAATAATAAACACCCTTTTTCGCTCAACAGACACTGTTGAGCACTGAAATAAACAAGAAACGTGAGCCATGATTATCCATCAACAGTACATGGTAAGGTGAAGCACCACTCGGTCATGTTTCTGTCAGCTTAATTTAGACGAAGTAGGCCTATCGGAAAAAAAAATCGCTCTGCCTCCCCCAGACATGGATAACTTCCAGGATATGACACTGTTGAAGGAAGCCCTATCTTACCCTCCTTAATACACCTACACTGCCAAAAACGCTGGTGTTAATTATGCAACACCATGCGGGTGTTAAATTTGTGGTGTTAGATTTCGGAATTAGAATGCTATCTCTCTAACACCACTTGGTGTTAAGACAAAATTCTGAAAAAGCACTTTGTTGAAATTTTTGCAGGTAAAAGTCATATCATTTGATATATAATCAATTATAAATATCATAAACACAAATATAGCAGCAAATTTAGCTTTAGTTTATGAAGTTAACTGAATATTTTTTAACACCAAAAGCTGGTGTTATTTAACACCAGCCCTGATATCTATATCCGACCACCACGATTGTGTTAAATTAACACCAACAAGAATATAAAATCAACCACTCACTAGCGTAAATTCGCTCGCCCTATCTATTCATCAGGGGGATGAACGCTTTGTATTTTTACAGTAATTCCCCAGATGAATAGCATTCTATAACGAATTACGCCAGTGAAATCAACACCGCACTGTTATCAAATTCGAAATTAACACTATGAAAAGTGTCAAATTAACACCAGAATGTGGTGTTAAAATAACACCAAATAGTTTTATTAATGTATTTCTAACACCCACAAACTGGTGTTAATATAACACCAGTTGGTGTGGTCGGATATAGATTTCCGGGCCGGTGTTAGATTTAACACCCGTGGTGTTTAAATTTAACACCCCAGTTTTTGCAGTGTATAATAGTATTAATAACTAATTTGCAATAGGGTGGTTAGATCCAGTTTTCATCGCATTTAGAATTGGTTTGTGTTTGTTATAATTAGTTTTTGTTGCCTCTATAACTATAAGCTGAAACGAAAGAAGAGTTGAAACTCTCAACAAAATACGGGGATGGCTACGAAAAAAAAATATTTATAAAAGGGAAACAAATAACTGGATCTAGTCCCTTTTGCACCACCGTAATAGTTATAGGGGACTCAGACCTGGCCCTCGTAATGCACGACACTCAATATATAATTAAACAAGTCGTCATTACTGATGAAAATTATAGCTCAGAGACGAAAATGTTATGCCAACCTTTTTTTTCATTTTTTTCCCCTTTTATTTTATATGGGTTAGACACCGATTTTTTTTTTTTGTTTGTTGTTTGTTTGTTGTTTTTTAGTTTGTTTTTTTTTGGGTGGGGCGTAAAACATAGTCATTAAAAGTGTGATTAACTTGATTGATTGTTAGCAAATCATAGCTATTTTGAAGCATGGCCTAAAAAAGAAAAGAAAAAAAAAAAAAAATGGCGTTGACTATTAACTTCAATATAAGAAGTGTATTATGAATATACGAATTGTATTATTAAAAGCTGATATCTTAGTCAGTAAACAGCATATGCAATAATGATTTTTTAAAAATGTGTGAAAAGGAAATAGCAGACTCTCCTTAATATCAGTGAATAAGAATAAGACTGGGAAATTAAATAAAAACGTGTCAATCTAACTGTTATAATTTTCGAAGGATAAAGCCAACTGTTTTATGCCACACATTTACTCCTTAATCAAACTATAATTTGATATACTAAGAGCATGTTCAATATTTTACTCCCAACAGATTTGCATGTCAACTCACCAGCGCTATTATACAGATGACCTCTTTTTCCTATTCTTTTTTATCTCTTCATCTAGTTTTGACAAGCCTCATTCTCCTTTTTCGCAAGCATTTGAAGTAAACTGTCAAACTCAATAAGTTTGTACAAAAGCTGAAGAAAATTATTTTATTCTATTCTATATTATTGTTCTCTCATTTTTTGTTGAGAATATTTGCCAAAGAATGCAATTCGTGGAAAAGATTTTAAGTTGAAAATTAATGGCGTAGTCCTAATAAGCAAAACATTTTTTGAGCTCTTGAATGTAGCAAATCGTCTATTGGGCCTTTGATAAACACAAGTACCGCAAAGATATAAAGCTATATTATATATGTTTCGTGAAAGGATTTCGGCCGGGAAATAAAGCGTGAAAAAATCAGGGGGAGGGGTGAAGCACTAAGGCACCCTAAAATTACATGTTTACTGATAAATCAACAAAAACAACAATAAAAACTGACATCAAAAGATAAGGCATAAATTAATATTACACTTCCGGTAGGCTCGAGCGTAGGACGTGTCGTTTTATTCAGCATCGCATTTTTTTAAAAAACCGGACAAGAAGTTTCCCAAGTTTTCCCAGCTGGGTTATAAAGTGTCGTCGTATATACTCTAAATTATGTAAATTATTAACGTGACCGACACATGAAAGGCACCTATAGTGATATGTGATCCAGATCTTTACTCTACTTTCTCTCCCTAGTAGTGCTTGAGGAAGACACTCTAGGTAAATACTAAAACTTTGATTGAAAAATAACCAGAACCAGAATGATTTGCTATGGCCTCAAATCGGAGCAGCGACCGGCAGAAAGCTGCTTGAGCGCCGTCGGAATGAACATAGGCACC
>CALNVZ010003434.1:18348703-18390056 GCA_940671915.1 Paracentrotus lividus | reverse complement strand
TGAGAACCTTACTACAGTCATTATGGAAAGTCGACAGAGAAAATGGTAAGAATTGATCTAGTCAACGGATATGACCCACAGCAGTAGGAAGGCCTGGAAAACAAATCCGATTCTGGGAAATGAGTAGGGCCTACATAAAAACTTAACCAAGACCACAAGTCCCTGCTGACCAAGTTGCCCATCAGCTTCTTGTGACCATTCAGGGAAACCTTGATCACTGTTCCAGGAGAGCGAAGCTTCCCCAAGATGCTGAAGAATGCTTCCAAGAGCCCTCAGACCTGACAAGACCTTTCAGTATGAAAAACCTGTGTGATGGTTTCAAGACCATGAAGAACAACAATGCTGCAGGTCTTGATGACATCATATGCGAACAGATCAATCACCTTGGACCTGTTGCGCTTCAGTGGCTGCTTGACATGCCAAATTGCATGAGTACCAATACATTCCCTAAGCTATGGAGGAAATCAAGAGTCGCTGTCCTGCTTAAACCGGGCAAAGATCCAGCCATACCCAGAGCTACATGCCCATCTCTCTACTATGTCATACATGTACATTCAACTCTTTGAAAGATTCATACTTACTATAATCGTATTGTCCCCATTGATGATGACCTCCTCATTCCTGAACACTAAAAGACAGGTTTCCGGCCAGGACAATCCTGTACTAGCCAGCTCAGTCCTGAACCTCACACGGCACATCGAGGATGGGTTTGAGGAAGAGCTTATTACCTGGATAGCTTTTGTTGACCTCCCGGCAGCATATGACACTGTAAACCATACGATTCTCACCTATAAATTCTTTGAGATGACAAATGATGTGAAGCTGACCAAGCTACTCCCTACCGTTCTACCTGGTTTCACCATGCCGTCCTTAAAATTAAGAACGACTTTACGAGCGACGGGATAATGTTCCTGGGTGCTGTACTAATCACCTGCTAAACCATTTAGCACTCATCACCAGTCGTTTATTAAGTTGTTTGTAACTTACCAACGAATCGGTGAAAAACCAGCCTTAATGGCCAACGCAGCAGATGGCGCAAGATGAAAATGGTCTCCCAGAAGTCAGTGTCATTGCCTCTCTGCTCTTCAATGTGTATACCAATAACCAACCAATACACCCCAATAAAGTTTATTGTATGTTGACGATCTCTGCATTGCCTCACAGGAACATTTCTTTGAAGACAAAACAGGAGGGGGTCTCCATCTCATCTACAATCACAATCCTACCAACAAAAAACTGAAATCCAGAGTCATAGTTTCCTCCATTCTTCAGTTGGCCTATCCCTTGATAGATCTGCCCGCAAACTTAGGCTGACCCTTTGGACCAACCATCGCTAAGAAATGCCACACAGGCTATTCACGAGTGCAAAGGAATCCCTTTACCAGCTAGGTCATAATGGCCAACGTGATCATGCCTAAACCATCTCGGCACAGGCACAGGACGCTGTAAGGTCTTTTTGGGAAAGTGGGTATACAACGAGGACGGACATACAGCTGGGGGAAGAGCAGCCCATGGAACACCTGCTGTTATGCCCTCACCTAATTTTACCATGTACCCTTGAAGACCTGAGGGTTTAACCCAAAGCAAAGTCCTATGTCCAACACTGATCTGGTGTAATATTGTGTTATATACTGTAGTGACCCCAGAATCCAGAGACCTGCAGTGCATTATCAACAGTTTTCTAAATAGAAAAAGTCATTTATAATAAGCCAAGTTAAAATTAGCCATATGCTGATCAAAACGATAATAAATGTTCCCAACTGAGCTCTTCCCCTGAAAATATAACTAAAAAATAATCATCTGAAAAGTCTACCTCTTCTAAAAGATTTGCACTGGTTACCTGTCTCGAAGAGAATTTTGTTTAAAGTAGCATTGATTGTATTTAAGTCTATTCATATTTTGTCTCCTCAATACATTTCAAACATGTTCACGCAGTCAAATTACTTTATACGATCTCGAACACGCCCCCTTCTTTTAAAAATTCCAAAGATCAATTCCAAAAAATGTGAACAAACTAATAGTTTTGCAGGTCCCAAAATTTGGAATGGCCTTCCTCTTGAAATTCGTTCTTGTACAACAGTTCAAAAATTAAAAAAAAAAAAATTGAAGACATATTAGTTCTCCCTCTGATCTGTTTAACTTGGAGAGCAAATCACTTTTCTTACTGTTATGTTTTGGTTTTTTATGTGAAGGCGCGTTGAACAAAATTTATTGGGAAGGCGCATATATAAGAATTTGTTATATTGTTGCATTTATAATTATTTATTATTATTATTATTATAATTATTATTACTATTATTATTTTATTATTATTATTGCTTATTACTTACCTTAGAGGCTTGTTCTTTATCTGTCATTAACAGCGATAGTGTATAAATTCTCCAGAATTAATTATCCCTCATTTTAGAGGTCGGAAAGAACCAATAATAGATGTTAAATTGATTTCACATTGAATATTATTCATATAACACCATCTTAAATCAAAACCTATTATTGGAACAGAAAATTTGAGCCATTAAACCAAATCCTCGCTGCTTTAATGAAATATTTCATGCAAGGCTTATCCCTTCTTGACTCAGGTATTTATGTTTTTTCAGAGAAAAAATGGGGGGGAGGGGGGGGTTTTGAAAGCTATTATTTCGCGAAACACATGAAAAACTATATACTATTCAAAATTGAGGAGCCCGCTAATTGACCAATAGCAAATTAAGCAATGTAATGTATGGTCATTGGAACCTAACAAAACAATATTTAGAAATGTTTCTAAGCAGATATTAAGAACATTTAGCCTCCCAAATGTTTCGTATTGAAATTGTCCATATTCTACCATCTATTTTTCTCAATTTTTAGAGGGAAAACTTGCTGTTAATTGCGGCCATTTTGTATGACGTCATATATCTAAAAATGCTCAATGCTGACAAAGTGTCAGCAATCGGATTCTTCATATAGAAGGTTTAGGCAATCATAATCCGTTGGAAAAAAAAACAAACTATAGACGCCAAAACAAGGTTAGGCCCCAAAATTGCAATCTGCTGCTGGACTAATGGCGCCTGATTTGTGAAACAGTTGAAGGCGCGAAAAACTAGCAGGGGCCACATTTTAGCCGATCTGCTTTTAACTCGCCAACCGGTGACCGACGTACGGTAACCTAAACTGCTCATCAGCGCTTGCGATGGCTCGATTAGGTTATCAAGTCGAAGGTTTGTCGATGTGGGAATGTGTGTACATGATCGTTGATTGGAGTAAAACTTTGCACAGAGAATTTTGTTAAATGATATGTAGACAATATCCTACCTGTTCTATTTATGCGAGGGATTGACCGCGGTTCAGCTATCGCCGGAGCCAATCTCAAGCTTCTGCAAAGTGTTAACAAAGAACGTGATATTTGATCACAAGAAGAACAAACAATAAACAAAACAGGTTCCTTAGATTATGCTCAAATTCGTGCAATCTAAGCTCTTAGGGTGGGCATAACAATTTCTTTTTAAAGAGGTGTGCAAAATACTGATGAATTATCACGTATTGATATATCATCACAACCCTACAAAAACAGGTCAATTGAAAATTCACGTGCAATAGGATAGCAACGAATCACCATAATAAGGATCATCATGAAATAATTAAATTGATCTCGTGATACTATTTTGCTATTGGTGCAACTTCGACTCGTAATACGGTCACAAGAAAGAAATACTTAAATTGAAAATTGGGATATCATTTTTGCTGGAAATACGACTTCGACTAGTTTTTATCTCGGGATCGTTCACCACAACAGTCCTCGAACCCTGGTCAAATCGGTACCGGATTCTGCTCGCCGTATTAATAATAGCATTATTCAAGAATGTTCGCTGTTCTTGTTGCAGTACTGGTTTCTTCTAACATAGAACTTTCTGGTAATTTTCTGTAATTATTGAACAACTTTTCATTGTTGGTTATTCTTCTTCTGTGAATTTGTTTGAGATGGAATTTGATTCACCTATATTCTAGTTTTTATAGTTCATATTACAAATGAAAGTATCATTTTGAGAATTGACTAATCCTTTAATTGTGAAAAGCAAAATTTTTTATTATATGTATGTATATTTAAAAAAAGATAATATTCCAATATGGATTTTTAGATTAAAGATATCAAATAGTTTTATATACTTATACCTATTATTTATATCTGTATTCATTTTCGCCATGTGGGGATTATCATTAAAATAAATTTAGGTATATATATGAGACTTTTCCCAGTGAAATAATGGCCATAGGGTGCAAAGTCTCTGAGAAAACAAATTTCTTTATTCCGTTGCTATTGATCATTTAATCCTGAAACGCAATGTATAAGATGTTAAGGTTACACAACTTTGTTTCACTGATGTGTCAAATTAAATTAAGGGAGGGCATGCAGAATTCCATTTTCATGCGTGTCCTGTAATCCACCTTAAAGGACATGAATTTCATTTAAAACTTAATTGTTTTACTTATACTCGTGTTTAACTTAAAAAGACGCGGTGTGTCCCAGTGGTTGGGAAAGCGTGGGACCTGGATGCTACAAGTTTCCCGCCATCAACTCGGAGAATCAAATAATTGTGTATTACGACGAAGCTGTTTCATTTTGCATCTCGATCGGGGGCAAAGTTTTTGTTCCAAATAACAACGACGAGTGGCTTGTATGGGAATCGGACTTTGTCATATTACGACACACCACGGGTCTATTTTTGGGACCGCACCCCTTCTGGGTCGGATGCAAGAGGCCAACAGTAGATGACATATTGAAGTGCGTAGACGGCACATTTATTGATACAAAGAGTGGTAAGTTTAATTGGTAAGTTTAATTGCACGAATATTGAAGACTGTAGCTAAAGAAGTATTTAAAATTTTCGAAAATACTATAGGTAAGGTTTATAGCTACCGTGACTTCCGCTGAGAAACCCTTTTGGGCGATTCCATGATGTGTCCTAACATTTACCTCTTTTCGACATGAAAACAAAATAATATTTTTGTGAGTGATGGTGATCATGAAAATGTACCAAAATGGGAATAAGACCCAAGAATTATCTTGACTAAACATAATTGGAAAATAGTACTGTGTCTGCAAGACAAAGGAATAACGGGGAAAAAAGAAACAAAACAACAAAAACATGAAATCGCTCTTTATAATAATCCTCATTTTATATACCGTAAAATTGCAAATTGCCTCTAAGCCTTTAAAGGGGGTAAGCCAGTGTCGGACGGAGCCTGACGTCACACATTAAACCGTAGCGGCCCTTGCGCAAACATAATCATGATCATGATAATAGAGCCGCTATTGTCCCTAGACAATTTTGCCCGCAGAATGTATTCAATATCATTCATTCAGGATCTTAAAAATAAATTACTCTTCCAGCTAATGTTGTAATCATAATTGCACACATTTAGGTCTAGCAGGAATCGTCTGACATTTTAAGCCAATCGGTTGTTTAATTGTGGAGACATTGATGAATGATTATCACCGTTTCATAAGCGTACCACGTGTCTCTAGTGCTGCAGTGCTATGGACGCAAAAATAATGTGGTATATCCGTTTACTTGCAATTTTCACTTATTGTGAAGCATATAATAAAGCTATGGAAATGAAATTTTCAGGGCTTCATGCTTACACATTATGAATGCTTTGACAGCATGTAGGGCCCCATAGCTCAAAATTTGGCAAGCCTCCACAAAGTTGCACATTCCCTTTAACATTTTTTTTTTGGGTAAAAATAAAAACTCCTACGACTGTTTGCATGCTTTTGCCACTGAATGCAAATTAAGATTTTGAAAAGTCAAACAGTCGTTTTCTTTGCTGCCAAAACTTTTGCCGTATAAAAAGAGGTTTTGGTTGCATGGAAAGCGTCTGTTGAATATTCCCAAATCGCAATTCGCAAAACTTTCGTGAGCCCCGTAACCCCTTTTCAAACTCTTTTGAGCATGATGTCATAAGTAATTCGTGCAAAGTCCCTTTTTCACAATGTCCTCACAGGTTGGTGGGCACCCGCCTCTTCACGGGGGTACGATCTCAGTGGAGATGAAAACAGACCTATATGCGTTGCTTATGATCCCAGAAGACGAGGGTTATGGAATTCCAGCTGTACTAAGCTTCTGTATGTGCTTTGTGAAGGTAATCATATCCCTCTCTTTATCCATACAATGCATCCAAACTATTTTTTTTTTTTTTTTTTATTTTTTAATCAGGCTATGGACGGTGGAAGAAGTTTAAATCTTGTATTGACACATTCCCCAACCTCTTTCTCTTCTCCCGCCACGTACTCGACCTGTTCTATCTTGGTAGTTAACTTGGATCGTTTCCAACCAGAATCGAACATCCATGCTTTTTCACACTTGTCGGCTAAATTTTACCTTCACCTTTTACGTGACAACCCGGTAAAAAAAATAAAAAAATATGAATACAAACAAAAACCGGCCACCCCTACCCTTTTTTGACCGAACAAAATTCAACGCGATTTCTAAACTCTAAACAAGTAAAATTCTAAACAGGAAATCTATTGAATATGTGTATAAGTTTAGATGTAGTAACGACTGTCACAACATTTTTTGTCAGCAGCCCCTTGCCTTAATTACCGTGTGCCATTGATACTTTCAGTAGTCAAGATGGGTCTGCATTTAAAGCTAGAGAGCACAATGGAATTGTTTTTCCCTGAATTAATTATGGACTTCTTATTGGTTGTTCGCATGACTTTGTGGTTGGAATTTTATGGCGTTGGCTATTAAATCTCTTGAAAACGTCGTTTTGTTAATATATATGCAATCAATTAAATCATTATGAAATTTTTAATAATGCAACTCAATTTTAGCGAATTTTTGACAACTTTTAGCTTCGAGGCAGCGAGAAAAGCCCTTTCAAATTCTAAACCACCAATACCCCTGGTTTAGGATTCTTTACAGATTTGTCTACAAACTCAGTCAGTTGTCTTTGCGATCGCAAACTAAGTTTGTACTTTTATACCGACGCCTTACTGACTATTCATAAAGAAGCGTGCTTTGAATTCAAACCTACATGGATGGTTGGTTGGGCTTGATTATTGACATGTTTAGTTGGTTGGCTTGATTATTGACATGGATGGTTGGCTGGGCTTGTTATTGACATGGATTGTTGATTGGTCTTGATAATTGACATGGATTTTTTTTTTGGGGGGGGGTGGGTGAGGGTTACAAGTGACATGGATGGTTGGTTGGGCTTGATTAATGCCATTGGATGGTAATTTTTTTATGTTGTAATTTTATGTATTATATGTATTCTATGTACAGACTTGCTGAAAAACATGAACGAATAAGTATGCTGATAATATGTCAAGTTGGAAATATGCAAACTCAAACAGAGTAGGGGAGACCGGGATGGACGTTACAAAATTCCAACGGCGTAAATCCGTGTCGAGGAGTGGGGGGGGGGGGGGGTAAGAGCGAAATAATTGCCCACTTGTACCGATCTTGTTTGGCATTCATAAAACACTAAAACACATGGAACGTTATTAATACCCATATAGCATTAGCAGTGGCAATGGCGGATTTGAGAGGAAGGGAGTGTGAATAGAATTTGTCTTTGAATGTATGCCTCTGGCTTCAGTGGCTGCATTGATTAGTGTTCATTTTAGTAATGGAAAAAAACTAATGCGAGCGCGAAGCTCGAGCCAAAATTTAAGCTAAAAGTTGGAGTTATTTGTGCATTATAGTTCCTTTTTTAGTATCAGCGAGCGCGAAGCGCGAGCCGAAAATTTTAAACTGAAATTGGATATGTTTGTGCATTAAAGGTCCTATATAGTATTTGCGAGCGGGAAAAAAATTAAAAACGAAAAACAAAAAAATATGTAGTAGAGGCAAAATGGATTTGAAAGTGGGGTCTCGATAAAAAGTGCACTTTTTCTGAAAAGGGGGACACTTGAGATCAGAGGCATAGATTTAAAGAGAAATTTATTCAGAGAGCGAGGATATACGAAGAAAAGTTGTCTTGAATGTATACTTTAAAGAATCAAAATGGCTGCGAAGCGCAAGCCGAAAATTTTGAGGTAGAGGTTTGAGATACTTGTGCATTGTAGTTTATATTTACTATCAGCGAGCGCGAAGCGCGAGCCGAAAAATTTTAAGCTGAAATTGAATATATTTTTGTGCTTTAAAGGTCCTTTATAGTATCCGCGAACAACAAAACAGAACAAAAACACACAGTAGAGGCGGCGTCACGAATTTGAAAGTGGGTTCTCGATGGAAAAAAGGCACTTTTTCTATAAAAGGGGATACTTTCAGAGGCATATATAGACCTAAAGAAAAATGTTTTCGAAGAGGGAGGGTGTACGAAGAAAATTTGTCTTTGAATGTATGCTTTTAAGAATCATAATGGTAGCATTGATTCCTGTTCATTTTAGTAAAGGAAAAAGTAATAGGAGCGTGAAGCGCGAGCCCAAATGTTTAAGCTAAAAATTGGAGATTATAAATCCTATTTAGTATCAGTGAGAGCGAAGTGCGAGCAGAAAATAATTTAGTATCCATTTAGAAGATACATTTTACATACTTTGTTTTAAAAAAACAGCGATAGAAAACGAATCCACAATCCTTGCTACGAAAATTTTGTGGGCTGCAGGCCCCAATTAAACCATCCACACAACTACATTAACGTTTTTGATTGTCAACAACATCCTTTCCTGTAGGTTTGTCCCCAGACGAGGAGAGGGTTGTATTGGGTTTTGGCAGACGTGTATCAATCAAATACATTGGATCCAACCTTTTTATACTGTTTGTTACTTAGTGCGAGGTCGAATAGCGACCGAGCAGAAAAAAAATGGGGTTTTGGGAGTAAAAAAAGCGGCATTTTAGAGTATTGAGAGCGCTATTTTAACCAATAACACAATTCTAGTGTTATTTTTTTTCTTTCATTTCTTTCTTGAAAACTGGGGGGGGGGATGTTTGTACAGGGCATTCCCGCCCCCCAAAATCTGGGGGGGGGAGGGGTGTATCCCCCCCCCCATCCCCCCGGGATTTACGCCAGTGCAAAATTCACATTATGGGCCACATAATTCTAATGAAAGTACTCACACACTCCATTTTGGGTCTGTAGTTAGCCTATTATGTTGGCTAAAACCTGAGGCACATAGAACTTGAAAACATGTAAACACTAATTAACTATAGCTTAATTAATGGAGACATTTTTTTTGTAACAACCTACCCCGTATACGGGGTAAGTTGTTACACCATACGGGGTAAATTGTTACATTATGTAAACATACAGGGTAAGTTGACAATGTGTAAATCTCTTATACCATACTTTTGTTTCAACTTTCCAGTTTCTCGGTATCGTTAAAAGTAGATCAAGTAGAGCTCTAGAATAGACTAAAGTAATAATAGAAATATCAAAATATAAACACCAGAAAATTGAAACAAAATTACCTTACATGTGTAATGTAATTGGGGTAGGTTGTTACATCGACATGGGGTAGGTTGTTGTAACAACCTACCCCATGGGTGATTTTACACATAAAATCAACTGTAGCAAAGCCATTAGGCAGAATTACGGGGCATGGCTCAGGGGTATATTAGTGACATACATGTACTATTTTCACAATACCAGACTATCATCATGTGCCTTCAGTTGTAAGAACTATTACAAATTTTAATTTTTGTCAAAAATTCACTTGCAACTGTAAAAAATGGTTTTTGTTGATTTACTTTTTAATAAAACAACGGAGAAACCTCACGACCGGCAGTTCATCACAGCTATGTGTAGGCTGTATATAGATGCCAGTTAGGACGAACTCTCTTGTTCCAACTTGGCACACTGAGAACTGTAACAACTGACCCGTGTAACTTCCATCCCCGGTCTCCCCTAATACAAAGTTTAGAAAAGGCACCAACAGCATTTCGTTGTATTTTAATGACAATTGATCTGGACGATGACACACAGTGATATTGGTAATGACCCGTTGAAAACATTTAAAATGTTGCCTGCGGTCTTATTAGAAGATAATCTCGTGAGATGTCAAAAGAAACACTGCAAAAATTTAATCTTTTCAAGAAACATTATAGTCTTTTCTTGAATCGACTTTATGTTCCAGTATTTTTTTTTTCCAGGGGCTATCCGTATACCATTCAAACTGAAATCTTGTATTCGATTTTTTTATTTTTTTATTTTTTTATTTTTATTTTTTTACTCATGATATTTCATTTATCGTGTCCTATTTCTTCTTTTAATGTCAATTATGTTTTCTTGGTCATGTAAATTCATTTCTTTTCCAATTTATGATGTATTTTCAAATGTAATTGAAATTAATTGAAATGAAATGAAAATCAGTTGCAAACTAACCACCAAAAATATATGACAAGTAATATCAATAACATAATTTCTCCAAAAAGTTGATCCCATACCTGAGGTCACGACAAATCAGAGCCTAACCACTGAGTACCCGACTTCTAGTAACCGAGAACCTCAAACCGATGCCATGTCAACCGTATTCTCCACTGCATCGGATAGTGAGGGACGCATCCCGGATAGCCGGTGTGCAAATGAAAGTCTGTCGACAACTCCGGCGCCAAGCACAGGCGAGGGACGATGCGATATGATACCTTGGCGCAGTACAATGCAACGAATTCAACGGCTTAGACGATGTATGGGTGGTGCATGGAGAAAGCAGAGAGGATGTGGGTTTTAGCATAAAGCTTATATATATTTAAATGTATATCTTTGCTTTTCACTCTGCTGATTACATTTTTTAGTTTTCAAAAGGTTTTCATATTTTGTCTCAAATGTGAATATTCCCTAAAGCTGTTTATTATCTTAGAGGAAACACAAAAGCAATATTATTCTAATCACCTAAAAAAAAAATTAAATTGTTTCTATGAGTGTGTGTAATTGAGGGTGTAAGCTATGTGTGGGTTAGGGTGAGTATATGTGTGGGTGTGTGTTTGTGTGTGTTTGGAAGGAATGTCCACACTGTCCCAACTCGATCAACAGGTCGCTGCTCGTTATTTCAAGAGTAAAATATTCTGAACGTTCGTTATTCCAAAGGTTCGAGTCTCTGAAAATAAAATTCAAGTAGCCATACCCTTTATTACCTTTGCAAAGTTTAAGAATGGCACAGATTGTAAAACCCTTTTTTTTTTCACTCGAAAGAAATCAAGGCACACCGTTCCATGCTGAAGATTTCCCCATGGTCTAAATAAAATCACGTTTTGATCCCCAAATTGGCACGTGTTGTATTATTATTTCACTCCTGCGACCTTGAAAAAAAGTAATTTGAAAATAAAATACTAAAGAAATTATTAATTAAATTAATGAAATGAATATTTAAAAAGCTAAATAGGGATAGTACATTTTCTTCGAGTTTCCGATTTAGAGATATCAGTGACTATTTTTATTTAAACTGTTCACTAACCGTTACATTGTGCCGCATCAGAAGTATATTCGTATGGACCAGTAACTAAGATTTTTACGGGGGCGGGGGTTCAAAATTTTAAAAAAGCGGATCTTTCTGAAGGAGTGAACCATACGAGCAAGAAGTGCGAATCAAGAATATTGCCTCAAAATGCCCCGAAGGTGGCATATCTTTTACACAAATTTTGCCTTTTATGTCCTTTTTTTTCCAAACTTATTTTAAACACATTTTCCTCTTACTTCTTTTAAATCCCCGTAGAGGGTGATGATCAATTAACTTTTGAGAGCGGGTAGCACAAAAGGATATTATATTTTCTTCTGAAAATGATGATAACCTGCTAGAAATATACAAAGTGAGAGTGGAAATAATGTTTCACATAATTATACTAATCCGATTTGTGTTAGAGCACTGCCTTGTATTTTGTTTATCCTTTTTTCAAAGTCTAGCTCGTGACCAATTTGTACATGCATGATGACCTCCTATTTCCCTCATAACGATCTGGAAGCAGGGTAATCTAAGCACATTTTGCAGGGTCACTCTTACTTCTGATCTTTTAACATTGAAGACTTTTTTTTTTTGTTATGGAATAACTTATTTAATTATGAAATTAATGGAGCACAATCAAGCGCGAACGGAAAACAATCCTGTTCATTCGTACCCCACCTACCCCGATAAATTAGCTTATAATTTTATTTATATATGGAAAAATGTCTTGATGGGAAAAGTACTTGGTTTGCTACTTCATGAATGTATGCCTGGAGTAGTGAATTAGTGTGTTATCATTCAAGTGGGTCAATATTATAAGACTACACTCCTAAGAATGTTAAATTACAGGTTAAAAACTAGGGCAGATTTGAGTAGTTGAGGTTTTGAGGTGGTGCTATTGAAGGCTGCTACTTCGTATTGGCTTTGAAGGAGACGTTGTATTCGATGGGTTAAATGGGAAAGGGCAATGTAAATGCACCTAATGAGATGATGCGTTGTAATTATAGAGACCAGTGTTAACGTACCTGCAAAAATACAGATGACATACACGTGACGTGAGCATCAGTATTGTTTGCAGAGCCCAATCATTATTTATCTGTCAACTTCGTAGAGTGATCCTTCTTTCCTCCAAAATCAAGGACAGATTACACCAAAGACCTCAGGCTAAAAGGACGGCACATAATCGATCATTCACGGCTGACTTAAAGACGAGTGCTTTCATAATGTGAGAAATAATTTATAGATTATCCTATGATATCCCAATTACATACGTCTGGACAAACACCACAGCACATTTTGCACACCGAAAAGTGATCTTTTCATAAAATGATCGTTTCCTCCTATCCGCCATTCCAATTTAAGAATCAATCTTACATTAAAAACAAGAAGCCTAGACATACAAAAGCTTGCTATTAATGGGATGTGTTCTACGTACTTCCGTGCAAAACTTTGTTTTAATGTTGGGGGGTACTTTTTGCTGGAATTCTTTCGTCTTGAATTCGTGTGTTATTGTCCTTCGCAATCCTATCGTGAAGGCATCTTGGACAGTTTTGTCATCTTCTTATTATTTTGTGTTAGCTTCGGTGGCATCGGGTATTTTCGTTTTACGAAGGCAATACGAACGAAAAAAGGAACCGCTCGATGGTCTTTGGAAGAGCACGACTACTATACGTGACGTCCTTGCAATGGGGGCTTGCAGCAAAGTATTTTAGTACGATGACTCTGAGAAGGGACCACGGTGTCGGTATGGTTAGCCGAATTTGTTGGGTTTTTGTTTGTTGTTGTTGTTGTTGTTGGTTCGTGGTAACCAGTCGAAAGTTTGACGATTATTTGTCACCATTGCGGTTTTTTTTTTCTTCTTGTATTTTTTCCTTTAGTTATATTTTTTGTTACTTTTTCAAATGTTATTTTTAATTTATTCATTATGTTTAGATAATTAATATCCGATTCCAGCAGCGTCCGAAAGTTTTTATACCACAAGGACTATAATGTGGCTTTGTTATGTACTTTAAACGTATATTATTTCAACACGAGGTCGTGTGGACATCGGATATCTCACACGGCGTCGTACAGTCCCATTGCCTTCGTGTCTCCTTAGGGTAAACTTCTGAGAAGAAATATAATCGTATCTTTCATAATGAAGCATTCCCAGAATTTTTTTAAGGTGAAGGACAACCAACCAACCTTTAAATTTACCTCCAAAATTTAATAACTTGTTGAAGTATACGCCTTTCTGATCTTTTATTCATATTAAGCCCCCGACTCTGTACTTTCTATTTATTGTATTGATTCAGCAATCCAAGATTTAAATTTCCGTAATAAACATCTACGAAAATATGAATTACTCGTGTTATATACTGCACTTTTTTTTTTTTTACTTTTCACTCATAATTTCGAATCCCATTAACGAAGATTAAATTGTCATATCTTTGATAAAAAAATTATGGAAAGGAGAACTACTTGTTGATATGTTGGCCTATAAACCCCACGTCTTTCTACTTTTTACTCATAAATTCACTTTATCAACCTAGATTTAAATTTCCGTTAAAAAAAAAAAAAGTACAGGCATTTGAACTTCGTGTTGATGTGAAGCGCACGTCGATCATCTTTTCATCCATAATTTGATTTTACAAACAGTTTTATAGAATAAGAAATAAAAGCACTTCCTAGTGATAAAAGCAATTAACATAATCACACAAAGACATTGCTGCTAACAAAAACATTCGAGAGAATCTTTATTGGCCATATAAATGCGGCTGTTAGTTGTGGATCCAGGATGGGTGCGAAGATAGCAAATTTTAATTATTACTCTATTGTCCTAATAATCTGATCTTCCTCTCCCGCCTGGATCCGCGACTGATACGATTCCGGAGAGCCAAGTACACAATAGCCACTGCCGCTTTAATACAGCACCAATCTTTCAGAGTTCTTGAAGCTGACTATCAATGTCGTCGATTCCATTAATGTAGCATGTGCAAACATTAACCTTCTCTCATCTTCCCTGGATCCGTTCCAATATGGCGCCGACATAATCCACAGACACCCAATGCAACATCACCTTGGAGTATTTCCCGCCAATACGCTAAACTGAAGTAAGCGCTTTAAAGTGCAGTGCTTCTTCACGAAACAGTGAGACGGTGGAAGTGCCCCTCATTCTGAGTAAGCACTGTAGGCGCTGGAACCCAGGGTGGCAATTTGTCGGTACCTCTAGAATTTTTTCCTGCTTCTCTATCCTCGCTACTTTCCCAAATTTGTGTTTGAGTCCCTCAACCGAACTCTATTTTTGTCGTGTACGATATTTGTATGTTGTAGGCTATTGAATGAATCGCCATTTACAGGAAAAGAAAGTTTGCTTGGCTTTTCCTTGTTCCTTGTAAACATGTTATGTGTTAAAATAAAACAATGTAATACATTTTAATGATTATTTTTTTCCTCGAGGGGAAAATGATCTGTCGAGCTATTACCGAGTAATGTTCAATTTCATGTTTTCTTGTTAAAATTATTAAACCACATTGATTGGACCCTATATGGATACTATACCGTCTGACTGTTGAGGTTTCTTCTCGATTTCCAAAGCAACTATTCCTCAATTAATCCTCTACCATTTTTCCATCAATATAATATTTCCTATCAATCAATCAATCAATCAATCTCTTTATTCCTCTTTCTTGTTTTATTTCGTTCTTCGAAACTGATCTTTCTCAAGCGAGACGCTGGATGATTTAGAAGAGTTAGGCTGTTTGACAAAATGTTGACAATTTGGCTTTTCTTTTTTTAACAGAATGAAACTTTTTTTTTTGCAACGTGACAGTATTGTTATAGCTAGTACATTGAAGTATTTTTGACAATAAAAACACTAAGAATATTGTAAGCTGCTAATTACTATAACAACAACCCCGTGTGAGACGCGCGAAACATGTGCCATATTGTGTACAATTTTCAACGCTAATAATTCACAATAAACCCTTTATGAATTCAATATGGATTTAATATCGGACCCCAAAATATCTGATATAAAAAATAAAAACTAAAATATATAATGAAATAGTCCTGGAACAAAACAATAAACAAAATGAAAAATGATTAATAAATTGAATGAATAAATCATATTTGTGCTATGATTTATCAACTAAAAAAGAATAAATAAAACAAATAAAAGTAAACAAAAAGTAAACAAAACAAAAAAGTGGGCTTGACCCGCAAGTCGAACATTGAATACCAACGCGTACAACGGCCTACCATACCGTCAACACTCCTATGACCTGCAATATAAAAGACAGGATCAATCTTACAAGTGGTATCAATCGTAACTCTATGGTAAACCGTATTACAATTGATCGTAAGATTGCTCATATCTTTTTTATGTTGAAAGGCACTCTGGCCTTTTATGAAGGAGAAACTAATTCATACAGTTGGAATATCTCATGTCTTCATGGTCTTCGGTACATCAAGTCTTTAAGTGGCCATGCAAGGATTCATCGAAAAGAGGTTCACCCTGAGGCAGAAAGGTTATATCTCTTCTCTGCAGTCTGAGACTATGAATCTAATCACTTTTTGTTGTAACTCCATGCTATATGGGACTGTGTCGACATGTATAATGATGAAAAGCATGAAAGAGTGAAAATTATCTGCATGCGCACAACCCATGGAACGGCGACAGTTACTAAATGCACAATTAACCCTACCAGATACCGTATTCCTAGCATGCTTAGTACCCCTATAATCATATTTCTAAAAACCCTTTGCCGAATCTGAAAATAATTGGTGTTGCTTTGACTAAAAAGTTACTACCTTTAAACCCAAACCCTCAACGCACCTTTGTCGACAGAAATGATGTGGATAATCAGTTGCGTTCGCTTGTTGATTGGGTTGTGGCGGAGAGACATGTATCATCATTAAAACGGACTATAGGTTCTGACCGATCTGTCACCATATACTACAGAAGATGTGACCGAGATTTTAGCCTACGGGTCCCGTGATCACGGTCAGTTTGGAGGTGAATGCAGAAAGATGACCATGGGCGTCACTAGTCAAAGACCCCTTCAGACCTAGATCCAACAGCCTACATACCTCTTGATATCATACGAACCTGACTCGAAATAAAAGGGACAACCTTCAAAGAAAGAACCGTTTTAGATGATATAATTATAACTTGCTTACATCACAAATTTGAGATAAAATAACTTGTCAACTTGTACGCATGTTCCTTTCGATTTTCCAAAATGTTTTAATAAACACGCCAGATGCCAACTCGAAATTTTGACTATAACGGGTTTTGTCTGTAAAAAAACAAAGCAAAACAAAAAATAAAATAAAAACAAAAAACTCTATGCAGCAGCTGGACGAGCATTGTAAACTCGAAGGTGTACTCCGATTGTGACTTCGACTGTTGAGGGTGTTTGTTAAGTGAAATAAAAAGCCGCCAGGCAGAATTCGCA
Source organism: Paracentrotus lividus (assembly GCA_940671915.1). Classification (NCBI taxonomy): domain Eukaryota; kingdom Metazoa; phylum Echinodermata; class Echinoidea; order Camarodonta; family Echinidae; genus Paracentrotus; species Paracentrotus lividus. The sequence continues at coordinate 18,373,253 of CALNVZ010003434.1, read as the reverse complement.
CTTCGTCTCTATACTCCTCGTCGGCTATTTATAGGGGAACGGGGTTATTGCACATCCAATGGAGTGTGGTTATATGGGAGTTTCGAAATCAAGAAGTTGGTCAACTGGCGGCTTGAATTGGGATCGTTTCGAAATAAAAGAGTTCCACGCACAGACAGGCGAACATGGCGAATAGATGTGTTAACTAGAAAAGGGTCGGGAAAAAGTTACACGAATACACGATTAAGAAAACCAGGAAGGCAATTCGTATTTAGGTTTAACGGAAAGGGCGAATACTGATGTGATAAGTCATTAATTCTCACACTTTCTCACACTTTAACCAGAGGAGGTAAATGGTAATTTACCGGTGACTGCTCATATGAAATACATTGCAATTTCTACATTATTTGGGATACCCTATATCAATTATCAATTCGGCATGTGAAGCAGATCAGACATTTTAAAAATACACACCCAAGCCTTTTGTACTGTTCAGTTCAATTTAGTTGTAGTACGGACCTACACGTAAGCGCGATGTCGAATTTTGGCGCCCCATGAGCCTACTGTCTCATTAAGTTTTTTGTTAGGGTCATGAGAGACAGGCCATTTGAAACCAAGAGGTAAGATGCAGCCGATAAAATCCACCTGTCCGATTTAATTGCGTGTCAGCGATGCTGTCTCCAACTGTCTAGGTAGACACAGGTGAGGATGAGACGGGGAAGAAGCACAGTAGAAACGCAACGAAAGAGAAATAGCGAAAGGGACCAAAGGAGACATAAAGGGTTCGAGGACAACTTCCTCCTGGACAATTACCCCGGACAACTACCCCGTCAAAAATCTACCCCTTACTTTACATCTAACACTAACCCTATTTCTGGGGTTAGTTATCCTTGGGGAAATTGTAAGTGGGTAGGTGTTTTGCTACGGACGAAAGAAATAGAGAGAGAGAGAGAGAGAAAAGGAAAGCTTTGGATACACAAGTGTGTTCCCAAACGTGATATGTGTATAGAGAGACAATTTTTTTTTTTTTTGTGTGTGTGTGTGTGTGTGGACAGAGACAGAGAGAGAGAGAGAGAAAGGAAAAGAGAGGGAGAGAGAGAGAGAGAGAGAAGAGAGGGAGAGAGAAGAGGAGAAAGGAAGAAAGAGAGAGAGTTGGGGGAGGGAAAGAGAGAGTGGAGAGAGAGAGAAAAAAAAAGAGAGAAAGAAAGAAACAAATCTGACAAATGCTACTCAGATGTTTGATTGCTTGATAGTTTCATTTACACGACTGCTAGGACAGCAATTAAGAGATAAAGAAATGAAATATCCAAGAGTCTCGTGACAGGGACCTCTAAAATGCCAAAAAGAGTCCTTTCAGATAATAAAAGAACTCATCATTTTCTTACAGAGTGCAATGCATAACATTATCCAATATTAGAGTAGCTCCCCCCCAAAAAAAAAAAACAACAACAACAACAACAACAACAGCAGCAACAAAAACAAAAACAAACAAAAAACAAATAAACAACATACAAACACAACAACAACAAAAAAAAAAACATTAAAAAATATATTTTAAAAAGTTGATAGTAGATAATATAAAAAATATTAAAAAATAGATCAAAACGAAATATGAAAACAAAACAATGGAAGAAAGAAAACGAAGGGAAAAAATGAGGAAAGCCTGGCACACATTAAATCACCTTTTCCTATTCGATTAGTATTCCACCCTCACAAAACCTCGTCACACCCTGCCAGCGATGTCATATCGGCAAGAGCAATTCAAAACTGGCAACAACTTGACATTGATGTGAATAGCAAGTTGTTGGCTGCTTAAAAATCCTTCTCCCTGTGTGACCAGGGCTAAAGATGCTCAAACTTTGGATCTACTTAGAATCGTAAGGGTGGTATCTCACTTCGCGGATACGTCTCCGCGACAGAATAGAAAATTTCGTTTCCGCGACGGATAAAAAGTATTAGAGACGTCTCCGATATCGCGGAGACGTCTCGAAGACGTCCCGGAGACGTCTGTAATACTTTCTATCCGTCGCGGAGACGAAATTTTATATTCTGTCGCAAAGATGTCTCCGCGAAGTGAGATACCACCCTTAGGGGGCCGTCACAATGAGGTCGTTCTATAACGTTCATGCTCGTTCTTGCCCGTTCTTTAAAAATTGCTGAACGGGCTTTGGTCGGGTTGGAACTTATAACTTTGGAAAATAATTTCTTGAATACGATACTAGGCAGTTCATAAATAGTTCTCGTTACGTCAATTCCGTCTTTATCGCGTCCGCAATACGTTGTTATCCAGTTCAGACCGAGTAAACGGCTCGTTCACTCTATACCGTTCGTAGCACGTCCAAACCGTCACTAAAAGTGCCTATGCGCAGCCTGATAAAAGTTCGATACCATGTTCGTAGTACGTCCTTCTCGTTCAGAGTAAGTCCTACCCGTTTAAGGAACGTTGTCACTACGTTTAATTTTAGAACTGGAAGCCAGTACGATTTTTTTTGAACATGTTAAAAAAAATCGGAATGCCTTTCCGTTCTCTCTGTTCGGGCCCGTTCGCCAAGTTCGTAAACAGATTGTAAACGGTCTGTACTAGATTCTAAAAGGTCTGCACTACGTTCAGTTCGTGTGTAAACAGAAAGAGCCCGTTCACCAAGAACTACCTAGAACGCAGTGAGAACTAGCTCAGTGTGACGGGAATTATGACATGCCGTTCTGTTTAAAAATTGAAACGTATGTTGGTAGTACGTCCTTCTCGTTCAGAGTAAGTCCTACCCGTTTAAGGAACGTTGTCACTACGTTTAATTTTAGAACTTGAATAATTAATATACAATGCTCGTTTGCATGACGTCCTAGCACATCTTTAGAACGATTTAAGTACGGCAAGTTCGTTTGTAGTACGTCCATCTCGTTTCAGGTACGTTGCCACCCCGTTAAATTTTAGGACGAGATGGGCGCCCGATTTTTTTTGAACACTTTTTTGGAAATCCGACCGAGCTAGTCCATGAAGTTCGTAAACAGATCGTAAGAAGTATTTACTACGTCCACTCAGTTCACACACAGACTATGCCCGTTCGGCAAAATTTGCAAGGACGTAGTAGGAACGAGCTCAGTGTGACGGGGGTATAAGCAGCTTACAATTTACCAACTATAAAAAGAAGGAATCTGACAAACAAGTTGTTGGTAGAGGATCTTTCTTTAGAATCCTTCTCCCTGTATGACTAGGATTGAAGATGCTCAAACTATGGGTCTGTTCATAATCATTAGCAGCGTACAATTCCCCGGCTACAATAGAACAAGGCTGAAAAACATTGTGACCTTCTTACTAAATCATGAATAGGGGTCATAATATTGGGGGCGACCTACATGTACCTGTTTTAAATCAGTGTCCATGTTTTAATCTCCCCTCTTTTAATTTCAACCTCTACAGAGCGTGACAGTTATTGTGTCAACCTTTACAATGAAAAGGGACGTTCTACTGTGTCCCAGTGATTGAAATCCTCGCTACAAGATCACGAATTTCACTTTATATTCAGGCAACGGAAATTAATGAAGAGCAGGCTATCCATACAGTTTTATTGCATGTTTATAATTAAACGTGTTCCAAGCAGTAAACAACAGCTTTCATTGATAATACTAATAAGCAAGTCTGATGTCATATAATTTTTGAAATGTGGGAGATGTACTTTCTGGAGACCGGACACTCTCAAATATGCGACATCGACATCATACATGCAATCAATCTAAAAAAAAAAAAAAAAAAAAAAAAAAAAAAAAAAAATGACAATGTAAAATCAACTTGAAGAACACTTTAATGTTTCCAAAACAAACGACCACCTAATATGAAAACCTGTGGGGTGTAACACAAAGACTTACGATTGATTAAAATTTACGATTGATTTTGTTCTTGTTAGCCTTATCATGGGCAGGATGCTCCAAGGTTGATGATCTTGATCCTAACCGTAGCCCTAACCCTACTCTTAATCATATCAAAATCCTAATCCATGAATGTACCTGGTTTTTTAATGAGGCTACAAAGAAAAAAATAAATCGTAACCTTTTATTAATCGTAGGTCTTTGTGTTACACCCCACTGATCTAGTTCACACGTCTATTCACGAAGTTGGTACTGATCTCCTAACCAGGCACGGATCAAGGAACAGCTCTGACAACGGATTAGTCGGACATGGACTGATGCAATCCTTTGTCATGCGCGTATTCTGGGGGGGGGGCTTTACGGGCCAGGGCCCCCGGGTAGGCGCCCAAAAGGGCGCCAAAATGACCCCAAATGGGCGCCAAATTGACCTTAAGGGGGCCGAATTGATCCAAAAAAAAATAAATAAATAAATAAAAATAAACATGATTTGAGCCGATTGACACCTGAAACCTACATGACCTTATGGTTGACCGAAGGCCGAAAAAAAAAGAATGAAACCCGTACCCCCCCCCCGTAACAAAATAAATTAATGCGTGTCTACGCCCGTGATTACATATTGTGCGGAACTATATCTACGCAAGATGTGAACACACCGATAGTATCACACCGTAACGGCTAACTACCCATAAACACGTCTGCGGATGAATGCTACTCAGAAGAAATAACAAAAGGCAACGGAGGACCCCGGATTTGAAAATAGGGGGTGGGGGGGGGGCGCAGGCTGGGCCTTTTTAATGGGGACGCCATTTATTACGAATTTAACATGTAAAGTCAGTGAAATTTTCTGGGGGTACATCCTCTTCGCCCTCGTCTGGACCTGCCAATCTTTTGGAAGACGTTTTGAGTGAACACCAGATACAGGTGGTCTTTATAGGCAAGTTGTGCTGATCATACAGCCCTACCCATTGAGAGACAATACTGATGAAAACCAGAGTAGTATGACATTTATAGATAGGCGGACACTTCCAAAGAGGTAGGCCTAATTAGTGAGTACCATTGTGCCTTCCTTGAATACAAATTCCTCCTTATACCCACTTGAATATGAAAAGTGCAAATCTTACCTACATGTATGTTGTTGCTGTATTACGAAATTTATTCTTTATTGCAAAATATCTTTACAATTTATCTTAATGAAAAAAATATAGAAACATGATATCTATAACTAGAGCTTATCCGAAATGTCGCACACACCCACACACACAAAACCGATGTTTGTACAGCATGTATAGCATTGTAGCGGAGTGCCTATCAACGCACTTCGAAGCCTTGCCTAGCCTTGCATTAGCTACACCAGCCTTTGTTGCGAACACGCAACCACTTGGGCAAATAGAACTAAATTGAAATCCTCGGCCGAATAGCACGTACGAGCCTCTTTTCCTATTTGTGGGGAAAGACACTCTGTCTACGAAAGAAAGATCATGATTTGAACCCGCCCTGACGGTTTATTTGCAAAGGGTGCTAATCCGACTGTTTCAGAGAGATAGATATTTGTTTTTCTCTTTTTCAGTCATGACTCGTACGTATATTTACTGTGTCTTTGATTTTCGATTTTGAATTCGATTTGTTTCAAGTCCTAACCATAACATGGGCCGAGGCGACTTTGTAACAAGACCACTGAACATTCTCATTATTAGAAAACATGGACTTACAACGTTAATGTTGAGAAAGTAACAAAATCAAAATGAAAATGAACCAGAAATACAGATGTGTTCCATCACTGCTGTTTCTATCCACAACTATATTAACGTTGATTCAACAATTCGATTTCCTATTATTTATTTGATAACGCTTTCAAGCTGAAACAATGGAGTTTTCTTGTAAACACTACGATCAAGCAATAATGACTATTGGCAACAAAATCAAGTCCTCGAAGTAAATGTACTATCGTTTCCGAAAAGCACATCGTGCCAGCTAAGGATAAGGGAAGATAATCATGGCGTGATACAAGCAATCGATGGTGTTTCACCAAGTCGTTCATAAAGTTATGAATAACTTTACGAACGACTGGAACATGTTCTTGCGTGCTATTCTAATCGCACGCTTTATAATTCGGCGCAGAAAGATAGCTCGTAAAGCCATTTGTAACTTACGAACGACTAGGTGAAACACAGCCCAGTATAGATAGCGTCTGCTTGACGAGAAGGCAAGGGTGAAAGGATGATGTCCTCAGAAAGCTCCGACGTTACAATCAGGTATGCTTCAATGTGACACATTGGACAATATTTCAAGAAACTTTTTTGTTGGAATATTCATGATGTCTCTTTTCGTAGAATATATCCTGCTTTGTGACGATACAGCCTTGAGACTGATTTCCATCCACATTTCGAAACAACCACATTGACGACAATGCTGGCTAGTCTACCAATAGGGCTGCCCAAAGTTGAATACCCTCCCTACTCTCTCTCTCTCTCCTTCTTTCTCCTCCTTTATCTTTTATTTTTTTGGGGGGATATTTTTCGAATGTTTCTTTGTTTTTGTTCTTAGTTTTGCTCATTCAATTCCAATGAATATGGAACGACACAATCTGGACTATTCTCGAATTCACGAACATGAGAAGGCGGTACAACTCTAGATGGGCTAAAATCGTCCATCATTTCCATATAGTGTTAAACAGGGGACAGTCTTTCTTTAATAGATTATCTAAATTAGGAACCACGGACAAATATTGTGAGCTATTTTAAACGCAGCGCTCTGACTTTGGAAACGGTGGACAATCTTAGCCCGGGTTGATATTATACAGAGTTCGAGAATTCGTGCTTTTGGGCAGGGTGAGGGGGCATTTTGAAATCGTCGATTTATCACCTTGACATCATTCTCCTATACCTTATGATTTTTTTTTTGTTTTTTTGGGGGGGGCATTTCATCAAAGGACTTGTCGGACATTTTATCCGACAAATTTGCTCTCAGCCAATCAGATGCAAGCATTTCAGTAGCTTATAACAGTTTTATCGGATAAAACGTCCGACAAGTCCTTTGATGAAACGCCCTCCAGGGTTAGGATCAGAGTGAGGTTTAGGTTTATGAATCGTGTAGATGTACGGTAATAGTGTGTCGGTTTTGGACACAACTTGGCCTAACACCTTTTCCCGAAACACTGGGATTGTGTATATTACAATTGGGATTCAGGTTAGGTTAAGAATTATCAGGAAGCTGAAACACTCGTGCATTACACAACTGTCCAAGTTATGAATTAGTTTGGCTACTGCAGCGCCGTAACTGAGATATACAATGTATCGCAAGTTACATTTTAATATATTTTCTGTTTGTATCAATGTTTATTTTTACTGTTCGCGCCGAAACCCACCCGATATAATTGTCCAAAGTGTCGTCTGCTTTTAATAATAGAAAGCGGCGACGTTATATCGCTCCTGCTCCATCTCTGAATTTTTCAATAAAAATCACATTCAGCTTTCATAACTCAACCTCTGCCCTGCCCAGGGTTGAGGCATCGCTTTCTTACTCTAGGCATTATTCACGTCCTACGATAGTTCTCTTCAGGGCCAGAAATGGATGAGTTATGATAGCGGTGTAAGTGTCGTCTGCTGGTAATTTATACAGAACAAACACTGATTTGGTGAACTGAAACGTATCGCCCAGGGGCTGGTGACATCTTCCTAGTCAAATTCTATTGAATATATCGCGTTGACGTTTGATCTCCGATGCACGATTCTCCAATTTTCATAATTCGATGGTGAACAACAGTGATATATATTGTCGATAATTATAATAGCAAATATTATTTTGACACATATTTCACGTAATTTTATCTGGGTTAATTTATTCTGTTCCCCTGGACACACAGGTGACACTTAAATGTCAATGTATAATTATATATATTCTTTAATTACTGTAATAACTGTAATTAGGCCTACAGTTTTGCTCAAAATTATTTATGTGATTATATTCTTTCTATGACTTTTTTCTCAGAAATCCCAAAAAAGATATTTATCATCACATTATTTATTTCTCTCTTTTACCTTGTTTTTTTTCCGTCCAAGCTCTGTGCCCTTACCAGTCCTTCCAGTGTTGTCACAATTATCCGTTGTCCCTAAAGCTATTCACGCTCTTCTAATTTCTATTTTGTGCCATCCATTTCAATTCAGTATTGATTTCTGTTCAAATATCCCAAAACATTATTAACGTTCATTCGTTTTTCCAATTTAAAGAGTATTTACATGAATAAATTATGTCTTCACACTCATTTATTCCACCCTACCCCTAACCCCACCCCCCCCCCCCGCCACCACACACACACACACACATACACAAAGGGCCCCAGCGTTATATGTGATGGTAATCATTTCAATCTACTTTCATTAAGACGCATATTGATCATGTATTTGATACCATCTTTAACTTTCCAGAGCAATTGTAACTTAACAAATAATATGATTACTTTCTTTCATTGATAATTTAAATTTACCAGCTCCTCATCCACCCCACCCCCAAAAAATCGTTGATTTCAATTTTTCTCTCCAGATTGTTAATTGCAGGACAGTAATAAATCTTAGGTTTCCTTAACTAGTATCATTCTTTGACGCAATTCTTACAACTTCAAAATAAATTTTTCGTTCTGTTATCATTTTCTAAATCATTTTTTATTTTCATACAATTAATCCAGCCCCCTCCTCTTCTTCCCCCGCCCAAGAATATTTTATTTTATATTGTAACAAACTGTTTTATCTCAATGAATAAACCATTTATTTATGCTCGGACTTACATTCTTCTAGGCCATTGTTAATTTTTAGATTTTTTTTTTGTGTTGGTTTCTATTATTTTATTAATGCGAATCAAACCAATCAGCGAAAGAACTACATGAATAAATCATGTCTTCCTTTTCGCCTCTCATTTTTTAAGAGAAATTTCAACTTTTAAAAAATCTGATTTCCTTATCATTGTTCTCCCATGAGAAATGAAAATACAAACAGATGACAGATCTGTCTCGGTCATTCCCTCCTAAACATGATTTTGAATGCATCCCTCCATGGGCCTGAGGTGGCTGACATGCGACCGGAGAGTTCGCCTCGGTGAGCTTAGGCTATTCAGGCGGTGAACCAAACTACCATGGTCACACCGGACTGCACCCTGGTCACACAGCGAATCTGTCAGCAGAGTCACCATATCTGATGTAAAATTACAGAATTTTGTTTCCCCCTTCCATACAAATATTTACGTGAGATCGAACAAAATAATATATTATATACTAATAACTGGCCGAACATATGTGTTCCGTTTTATACCGTACGGATCAGCAAATCTGATTTTCATGTGGGTGTGTTTGTGTGGGTGTGTGTGTATGTGTGTGTGTGTGTGTGTGTGTGTGCGCTCGAGTTTGTGTTTGTTTGTTGTTTTATATTTTGTTTGTATTTCTCTCATAAATCTTTGGAGGAGAAATTAACAAACAATGTTTTTTTTTTTTTTTTTATTATTTTTTTATTTTTATTTTTAATTTACATCAGAGTTTATGGCAATTCTGCTGGCGTGGAATTACTTTTTTTAAATACAGAGATATTTTCTTTACAGTGTAGGCCTACTATGTTTACACGCACGATCAGGGGCTAGTTGAGCGGCAATGCCCAAAGGGTCAGCTCTTGGCTTTCGTCAACAAACCGTCTCTGATGGTGACGTTGAAGGTGAATGGTCAAAGACCTACATAATCGTATATTAACTTATGAAGAAACAAAAATATTCACAGACATTCTTTCAGCATTTTTTTTTTTTTTTTTTTTTTTTAATTATGACGAATAAACTGAAGGAAGTGCAGAATAGCTTGATGGGCATCGATAACATGCAGTCACAAATTGAAATTAAATACCACACCATATCTCTTTTTAAAGATAGACTTTTTGTAACACTCTGTAGTATAGTAGGCACTGCTTACGTGCAATGAAAAATATCGAACTTTACTATGAAGTTACACATTCATAACTACCCGGAGTCGCTTGGATCAGTTTCACATTAGGCATGCATCATGAATGAACAGGCTTCTCAATTAACATCATTGCCCTCAAACATCAGTCAAGACCGATTCCAAATCGACCTCACACTGACTCCAAAGCGACAACTATTTTTGTTTCTCTTTGAAATATATAATACGTATTTGTATTATTACCATTATTATAATCAAGAAAGCAAGGTCAATTTGTAATGTTTACAGATAATTGGACTAATTGGTAACAATATCGAGGGACAGAGAAAGAGAGAGAAAGAGAGATACAGAGAGACAGAAAATGACAAAGAAGGACTAGGAATTTACAGACGTATGACAATCATTTTTTTTTAAATTATTATTATTTCACATGTTTGAAGAGAAAGGCAGTAAAATCAGCATACACTGGTTTTTATTGGGACCCTTTATAATAGATATGAATATTTAAAGATATAATGAACAATAATAACACAGTCAATGATATAACATAATATATCAAATATATATATAAGTAGAATAAGAGCATTGTATCGAAATTGAAAATTAAATTTACTTGAATAATATATATCATATATTTTGTATATTATACACTATGAAGTTGAGAGTTGGTTTATGGCCGTGTCATTTGTGGTATTCTTACGTCAACAACCCTAACCATAACATTAAATATACATTGACCATTATAATAAGAATAAAATGCATGAACGAAAATCTAGTCAAATCAACCACTAAATCTGCTTTTGTGCATACGGCCCATTTCCATAAAGACAGAAACGACAATAGTAAAAAAGTATAATTATTATAATAAAAAAAAAAAAAAAAAAAAAAACCCTGAATATTATGATAATGTTGACATCGAAAATTCAGAGCTGACGAGTCTTAACAGCCACGTGGTATTGTATTGACAAAATAGAGATTAAAGATTGCATTTGGTCACCTTGATTGATTATTAATGTCTAAGTATATGACCAATGAAAAAGAGACACCGTCTATGAAAAGACAACACAGTTTCCTTCCTCGAAAATCGTCAAATAGAGGGAAACCTAGAGAGTTTCAATACAAGAGGGTCAGTCTTAATTTAATTAGAGATCTCAAATTTACGACCTCTTTCAGAGATAGTCACCATATTTTCTTTGACAGCAAAACAAGAGTTTCCGTTTGATTTATGGGCCACTTCACATTTGGCGCAGTATCCAAGAGATTAACGACTAGTGATAACGACCCTTCCCGCCATTAATCAGGCTTAACGAGGATGGGGGTATAATAATCCAAAATTTCCTCAGCTGTACTATGAATTTGGAGAAATAAAACACCAAAAGTTAAGTACATAATGAGTACCAGTTTCTACATAGAAAAGCTAAGAAGATTTTAAAACTTCAAGGATGTTTTATCCTGAAATTAGGTTGGTTTCATTGAAACTTAATTTTTATGAAAGAGCACAATGAGAGGAGCAATTTTTAAAAAAAAAGTTAAAAAAATAAGCTAAATATACAACCCCCCCCCCTAAACAAAAAAAAACAAAAAAAAAAAAGTTGCCAATAGATTTGTCTTCTGCAAAAGTAGTTGATAATTACGAAAAATTGGCAACGCTGTCAAAGAGCAGCAGCTGTTCATTCACCACAGTAACGAATGTTTTATTTTGTATACCAATACCAACAGGTCCTGTTAAAATGTCCACTTTTATTTTATGTCAAACTGTTTCCTTATGCATTTACCCAATTGCGCACGATCTTGATGATCATTTCCGCGATTATTTACATGATTTCGGTACTTATACTGAACAAAACGTGGCGTGGAGGGTGGGGGGGGGGGAAGAGGGGGGGGTTGCAGTTACATACACGGAATGGCTAGGAAAAACAATAGGAAAACAAGACCGAATGTTGTAAAATAAATCACATCAGACCAATGAGTTTATATACGAACGGATATTGTAGACGAAAACGCATTAATAGTTACTTATGTGCGCCACTCTCTCGAGATTCAGGGTAGATGTGGAAACAGTAGAAGTGACGAGATAATAGTTGACTGTTCATTCTTTTATTGTACTTGAAAAGGTAATTAGATAATTGAAGATATGCGACCAGGGGACTTCAAATCCTATCCCATAAACTTGCGTTTTCACTATTAAATACGGCTTGATGATTAGACACCCAAAATAGCTATAGTTATATTGATGTATTTGAAATGGATTAAACGTGAAGATTTTCCGTTGAATCTTAGAACTAAAATAAATGCATTTAAAATGGAGAATGGTTTTAACAGAGACTAGACCAATGGGATCTTATAGACTAACGGAATGCAATGGTAATGAATCGTGATGTGTGTGTCATCCTGTCGAGATCTTGAGTAGATATAGAAGAAGTGGCAGTAGTTTTTGAATAGTAATTGTTCTGATTTACCTGATTGCTTTCAAAATATTTAAACGGATTTTGTAGAGTTTGCGACGCAGGTATATTACAGTTGTTCAATTTCTGTTTGCTTCCCTTACATTTTCACGTGAAATTACATTTATTACCTTGGAAATGTAGGGCATTTATTTTTTCTAAACAGCTTAGAAGTTAAATTTGTACGCGCGCATTAAGAATAAATTCTGCAAAGCGATCTCTACCTCTCCGTTCGTTTACCTCAAAACTAAAAAAAAAACAAAAACAAACAAAAACAAAAACAAAAACAAAGAGAGAAAGAGAGAGAGAGAGAGAGAGAGAGGGAGAGAAAAGGTTCATACCCCTACTAGTCAGATCTGCTGCTAGTTATTACTGATAAAAAATAATCCAAACATCCATTAACCAATTTTCGTGTTTGATGATATTTCATTACTTGACATATTACACATTTCATTAAGTCAGTACTAATCTAAGAGATTACCGCTTCCGAATAACTGGACGTCATTTCAAAGAAACAGAATATTCAGTTCTTAGTTATACACCAATGAACCATATACGGTATACTAAAAATATAACCGCACATCATTATCAAGATGTCACAAGGCTTGAAGTCGGTTGGGCGGAGTGACAATTATGATTGAACCTTAAGGAACTTGCTCAAAGGGGTAATTGCTCAAAGGATGGAAATATTAAAGGTATATATATTTGTTGGAATATGCTAAAAGGTTATCAAAGATCTAATAGTTTTTTTTCCGTTTAATACTGAGTAGATGACCTACTTTTTGATATTGTGATTCTAGATTTCTATGACCCTGAAAAATGTATTGATGTAATATGACATTTTAAGCATTGGTTGACTTATTTTATTTCTACTTTCAACATCATGCATTGTATTCGCAGTTTACACGGAACGTTTTATACAACACATTCGTGTACATGTATAAGAAAAAAATATATATATATTAAGCATTCACATTGCGAAACCGACATAATAATGGCCCTCAACAGATAAAATTACCGTCCATTGTGAGATAACATGATTCTTTAGTCTGGGCAATGGCCGTTTGGTGTTTACCTTGCTGGTGTGACTTGGGTTTTGTTAAGCTAAGGGTGTTAAGCCCACTCATGTCCTCATTTCTGACCGGGTAATCAATCAACAGCATCACCTTTGGCATGACTGTCACTCGCTGATCATCAAACTGTCTTTGGTTAAGCCTTGAGCTTTCTGTGCCATATCGACGACATGTTGGTTAAAACCCGTTACACAATTTACGACTGATGTATTTAATTATGAGGATATTTTTATCAAGTTTAAACAAGCCTACTTTTGTATGGAATGTACTGCTCTTCATTGCGGACAGCGAAGAATGTCCTCCAATCTCGTGACTCCTGTGTGTGTTGGTCCAATTTCTGGAAGTTTATATCCAAGTTTTTTCAGTTCTCCTCTTACTTTTCTGCATGAGCTGATTTTTGGTCGTCCCCTTTTCTCCTACCTTCAAGTATCTAGTGGAGGGCTACCCAGGAGCTGTTCAGGGCATCCAGTCTTAGTATGTATGTCCAGCCCATTTCCATCTTAATCTCAGAATAATGGCTTCAATGTTTTCTGGAAGGCGATAAGAATTGTCATTCACTTTGCGACTTATTTAAAGTTTATGATACTCATAATATCCGATTTCTTGAACCGTTACTGATTTTAAGAGCACAGGTATTCCATACACTGTGTCGAATTCTTGAAACAGCATGATAAAGATTTTAAAAAAAGTTCCCAACATCGTACTGCAATAATAAATGCATCAGACTTTGTACGGAGGCAAAAAGTTTTTAACGACTATTTGGGTCGAAATTGGGTAAAGAATGACGACGAGTCCAAATAAATGATGCAATAACAACAATACGACATCCTTCAAGAGTTTAAGATAATTTCTGGTCAGAAACGTTTATATTATATCAGGGCCTTGACCGCATATCCGTAAAGCATTCTCAATCCAACGTCATCAAAGCATGAATCAAGATTTAGATAACCTCTTTACCCTGTAATTCCTAGGGTCATCGCATACCACCGACTTTATCACATCTGAGTCGGGGCTTTTGGGATCAGCAATAATAGAGTGTGTCGAGGAAGAGAGTTTATTTCACGCCAAACGTATATAGTTCAGATTGGGTTTCAGCGCGACGACGACTTGCAAGGAATGACAGATAAGATAGTGCGATGCGAACACAATTTGTGCTCTCAGTCAACTCAGTTAAAATTAACGCCTCGTAGGCCTACGCAAGAATGTTTTCTTCTTCTTCTTCTTCAAATTTTGTTTTATTAACAAGAATACGAAAATAACACCGGGTTCATGTTTAGCACTCATGCATGTCTGTGTGTCATGAGGCTTTACTGAGTCGCCAGTTATACATTTATTAATTAATGTATTTAATGCATACTGTTGGTAAAACTTGAAAGGGTAAATCAACTGTTCTTTTAAGTATATAATGTTTGAGGGTAGAGGTACTCAATATCCTACTACGAAAAGAAGCCTACATTAATTTTGATAAAAGATATATTTCAAGTGATAACCATTCCCTTGGGAGCTATTGAAGGATCCAACTCGCCGACAGCTATACATAAACCAGTGATATTGAAATAACAATGTTACATTAAAAAAAGTCGTTCCCCCCCCCCCCCAAAAAAAGTAAGAATTATTCAATTGCAAATATGCAACAACAAAAAATGAAATATTCCTCCCTAGAGACATTTTTGTTTTGTCTCGGTCGGGGTAAAAAGACAATTACTAAAAAAAACATTAATTCTGGAGATGCCAGGTATAATAACTTTCGTTTGGAAATGTCTCAATTGTATAATGCAAATGCAAATAATGATGGAAAGTTTGTTACTATTTAATTGTAATTTAAGGGTATCCTTTTCTGTTTGTTTGTTTGTTTAATGTTTAAATGCTGCATTTTATGTAATTTGATGCTGCGTCGTATCTTTATTACAAAAAATAAAAAATAACTTCAACTAATTGGGTTACCCAGTTCAAATATGATCAATAAATGAATAAACATTTTCCAAGCCTGCGATTCCGGTCTTATATTGTAAAAACGCCAACTTTGTGAAGGAGTCGCTTCACTTCGATTTTTAAAGGGAGGACCTATTTACCTTCGTCAAAATTCCCCGGCAATCACAATTTGCCTCGGCTCGATCGGTTGAACACCGTGCGCAAGAGATCAAATACGTTCGGGCATGTTTGGTCTAATTCTTTCCTTCATAAATCACCTTCTTCCTAGTCCTCTTTTCCCCTTCCTCTCATCATCATGTTCATCATCATCATCATTCCCTGTTATACCCACCTCAGTCACAACGTGAAGCCGACACCAAGCCGACAGATACCTTCTTAATTTTGTGTAATGTTATATTTCATTCGTTTTTTTTCCGTCGGATATCACTTTTGTGAGTGGGACTAGGCTGCCAATGTGAGTCTTCAAAGCCGAAACGTCAGCTTAAATTAAATCCAATCTTAAGCTCTGTTAATGGAATTTCAAATTGAGAGAAACCTGGCAAAAATTGTTTCCGAAATGTTTGTTATAAAGTAAAAATATAAACAAACTAAATTCATAAAAATGTGCTGAATCTCTGGTTTATTTGAAAATCTCAACTTTTTTTTAAAAATTATAGAGACCTTTCCTGAATCCTTTCGTCCGTATTACCTTACTTTTCGTGTTGTTCTTTGCTTATTACTCATCTGTATTTCTTTTAAATTAAAATAATTTATTTGTAAATTGAGCATTTAATGTGAGTTTTGTTTAAATGAATTAAGAAAACGAAATTCATACTAACCAGAACATAAGATTTATCTTTAAGAGAGGGAGACGAAGATAATAAGAAGGAGAAGAAGAGGGATTTGACAACGTGAATGTTCTCGGTAAACCTCCGGGGACGGGATGAACGAGAGACAACGTCTCGACCCAGAATAGTACGTGGTGGTCGTGTGCGCTCAGGGCGAGAATTGTCTAGCATTTGGATGAACTCAGGAAGTCGCCTTTACAATTGTGTTTTCTACACAGGACGAGACGACGTTACAAGACAAGACGACGTTTTGTGAGAACATGCAAACAAACAAAAGACAAACAAAAAAACAAACAAAAAACAAAAAAAAGAAAGAAAGAAAAATCCGTCATTATTTAAAATAGGTTTCTTCTGAGGGGAAGGGAGCGGATATCATGTTATATTTTACAAAACTATTGATGGATAATGGGGAAAGGATGACACAACTCGTGACCGAATTATCATGTAAATTTAGAAGATATAGTAGCATTGATAGAGAAGATAGTACTTTTAAGAGAGAAGAAAGAACCTTTAAAAGAGAAGGCGGTCGTGTGAAAACCAGACGATATGTTAAGGCCAAATTGGGTGAATTAAACACCTAACATTGATTATGGAAATCGACTGTAACTCGATGGAAATAGTGCCTTTAAGAAATCAGTCGTACCTTAGAATCACTTGATATCTTTCAAAAAAGTACACGGCACCTTAAACGAGGTCATGATGCCTTTTGGAGTGATAACAATGCCTTTATAGGAGTGGAAGTCGTTGTTACTGTTGAAAGAGGATAATGGACAAACTATCGAATTTACTATAAAGTCTGTGTCAAATAAAATGGTACAAATGGAAAGCATTTTTTTTTTAAGTATGAAAATTAATCGCATTCTAAAAGTGTTTGATATTTCCATAAAGTGGGAAAATCAGACCTTCTTTTGCAATTTTTTTAAATCCCATTTGATGCTGTAGATCTTGAGATATGACCAGTTTTCTATTATCAAGAAAGAATGTAATTTTCGCATGCTTTTCTATGGCTTTCGCACACAATAGCCATGAATCCAGCGCACCGAAACAAGGGATGTGTATAATTTCGATTAGCTCATCGCCGCACAAAATTTAGCATAACTTTTGTTTTACAAAAGCAAATCAAACAAATTAAAGTGCATCAGCAAAAAGAATCTTTTGGCTTTAAGTTGGTACCACATACATATATCATTTGAGAAGACTTTATACCTAAATAATTTTTCCCCGACTCTACCATTTATTTATTTTATTTTTTTTTTTGGACACGGACTGTATATATGATATATGATACCAGTTATTACACTGTAAAAAAAAAAAAAATACAGAAAAAATACAGCAAAGTGATGTCAACAGAGTCACCGTACAAAAATGTAATTTAAAATACAATTTTGCTGTAAATTTCTCCCTTAAGAATTGATGAAAGAGAAGAAAAAATATCATCAGACTTTTATAGCATACGTATATGGTTAAAATGGAACAAATGTTTTACTCCTGATGTATATTTTGTATTTCTCACGTAATTATTTGCAGGAGAAACTTGCAACAAAACTGTTTTTGGAATTACATTTTTTATGGCGAATCTGCTGACAGCAGATTTGCTGTAAAAATACATATATTTTTTACAGTGTACCTTGTAACGACAGCGGAATCAATGAATTATGTATGTATAAATATTAGGCCCTGTAATGACTGGTAATATCGCAGTGACGCATAATGCAACACTGACGCATTATTTACGTATGGGACCATGCTGTGACGTTACCATCCGAAAGACGTCACTGGAATTCGAACCTCTATCCGATCCGTATTATTTTTTAAGGTTGATATTCTTTTGTCACAATGTAAACAATTCAGTTATTTTCTCTAAAAAGACCCACAAACTGATAAAAATGGGACAGAGGTTCGAATCCCAGTCACGACTTTCGGCTGATGACGCCAAATGTTGGTCCCAGATATAAATAATGCGTTTTATGACCAGATTGTGACATTATGCGTCGTGCGACATTGCCGGTCGTAACAGGACCTACGTCTAGAATTATTATTCTTTTTCTTATTCATTGATTTTGTCAAATATGTATAGCTTTGCCTTAAATTATGTTTATGTGACAGTATATCCTCTGTATCTTTTGTATTGTTTATTTGATGCTAAGCCAAACTTGTGGATTTAATGTCAATAAGATTTGATTGATTTGATTTTTATTCTCGCCTATAGATGTCACAAGCCGTAGACTAGTGGAGGGCATAGACTTATCATAGCGTCCTCTACGTTGCAAATTCCTCAATCGTATCCTTTTAAGAAGCCACGCAGTTACCACAAAAGTTTAGAGTGAATACGTTACCTTTAAGAGTACCTTTAATAGAATCCCTTCGTATAAATACCAGGCGATAGGTTGAGGAGAAAGTGTGGGAAGATGAGAGAGTCAAGAAGAGAAGAAGAGAGTGATATGGGGTGGAGTACCGCTCATTGATTGCTGAACTCGACTGTCACTCGACGCTGAAATAAGCGGATAAATCTAATTGGATTGTCCATCTTTATTAAAAGTGTCCAGTATCAAGTCGGATGAAGACTTGACTTCAAACCTGAGCGATGCAAAGGGAATTTTTCTTTCCAGACAGTCGCACGTGTACATATTTTGTCTAGAAATGACACTTTTGATATTTAATCAGTGCAGAATCATACTTCAAAGACTGCAGACTACAAATTTAAAGAGTTGGTTTGTGAGACTTTCAACGGTTTTTAGACATCCAAACAAATGAACGAGTTCTTAATTATGCCCCTGATCGGGTGTTTGCCAGGTCACATCATTATGTAGAAATAAGAAAATACTTTTTTAAAATCTTTTATTGCTAATTCAATTATCATTTTATTGAAACATCTTAATCATTTTACTAAAATTGAAAGGGTTAAAAATCTCTTTTGTCTGATATTAAAATTTTGAATAAGCAGCGAATTAAAAATTTCAATTTCCGGAAAAACAAAACAAAGCAAAAGTCGTCGGAACAACGAATAATTTTCTTCCAGGCTGCTTATGTTAACACCTACATTAATACAACTGTCCTTATATTTTGAATTATTGTTTCCACCGATACCTAAATTTAAAATAAGGATATAATTAAATTGTTTTTCTCTGTGAAATAAATACACCAGACATATTGTTTCTTTTATACGATCATTTATCACATTTATTTCATGATTTGTATATTATTTGTAAAACATTTTAATAGAATGATCTCCGTAGACATATTTTCATACAATATAAGAACATTGTAAATGTACAAAATAAACTTGGTAAATTAATTTGTCCTCATACACATTATAATTCATTTTCGTCTGCTGTTTTATAAATCCAGACTTCACAATTGCCCTGCATGTGCAATCATACATCTGAAGTGTAAATGATGAAAGGAATATTCCATTCAATAATTAATGAAGATTGTGCACACTAACATGTATGTGTATGCTCGAACTCTCCTATTACTAGGGGTAGTATATGGTAAATTAGCAAATTGAATTATTCAAACACAAAGAAATTAGGGTGTAATTTTGTACAGCAAATGTAACAATATCAGCACTGTTTGTGATTCACTGTTACAACGTACAGGTGCGACAAAAATATACATATTATAGCGAATAAGGAACCGATGCACTCTATATAAATTTAGTTTGGAATATAATATGTCTTTGCATATTCCTAAAAATGTTTCTTCGGGAACAAAGTTGCGTCCTCCAAAATTTGCTTCAGTAGTTTCAACTAAAGGGTGCAGAATTGCATCCTAATTTCTTAGTGTGATGTTTTTGTCTGATAACAACGGTGATGGGACATCATTTTCATTGACTTTATTCTTCGCGCTTTACAATATCGCCAAATAAGACGTAAAATAAATAAGCTTTGTGCAAATTGAAAGAACATCACACATCACACCTTTTGCATTATCAAATTTTATCAATGATGCAAATTTCTTAATGTGTGTTGTGATTAGAAACAACAAGCTAGGCAACATGCAAGCACCAAAATACAGCTGTATCAATCTATATTGAAGGATCTCCGAAATGGAAAATTTACGCTTCCAACTCCAGGCCTTCTATTCGATCTTCCTATATAGCTTGTCGTCTGTCGCCGTTTCAATTTGTGTTTTATTAACGAACGGGCCCGCGTGAAACTAATCTCCCTGATGAAATCTAATTTCCGTGACTTGTCGGAGAGAATACATTGATTTCTCGACTGTATCTTCAAAAAGCATCAGGGCTGCTGGTTTTATGGGCTAGCATATAGGCGGATGGTTCCGTCAATTTGGACGGACTTGAAGGCCCGATTTGATACCCATGGAAGCTTTAAATTAGTTTTTTTTTTCGGAGGGTTGGAAGAACGTATCAACAGATATCAGGCGGTTGAATCGTAATGAGGGCGAGTGACCATGCATGCTAAGAATACAACCTGAACGTTACGTTCATTAATATCTCTCTATTATAAGATCAGAGTTTATGGCGATTCTGCTGATATCTTATTGCTGTAAAAATACAGCTTTTTTTTCTCTTTTTTTTTTCTTTTTTACAGTGCATGTGTTAGCACCACATAATGCCATTTCTTACACATTACAAAATAAACGATTAATAGTGAAATATAACAAGCGTTTTGAACTACAAAATGTAACCGCCAGCCTCTATAACATATGACTTATAAATTTTATAAAGACCAAAATAAAATTTTACATGCCTTGTGGTGTGTTTTATATGACTTTTTTGTAGATAAAAATCTATTTTCAATAGGTTTCAAAAGCTTGATATCCACTTTCAAATTCACTTTCGATCAAAACTGCGTTTTGATATAAAAACATTATTCTGGATGGCACCTGTCTTTTGGCAAAACCATTAACCTAAATTTTGCGAGCGATTATAACAACATGTGCCTTAATTCTAAACCACCCTTCTGTGTAAACGTCTCTATAAAATTTGGAAATTCATACATTCATTATGTTTCGAGGAAGTTTCAAAAGTGGATTTAGCGCGGGGGGAAAAAAGGATTGGAAGTATGTATGTGTAAAGTCTGCGTAGTTTCTGCAAAAATAATCATTATTATCTACATTCTTTTTATCTTTACTTAAAAAGGGTCTCGTTTAGAATTCCCTCTAGGACAAGATTAAAGTAAAGTTGGATATATCTCTTTAGGTCAATTTACAACAGTTATAATTGGAGCAAAGTTGGTGGAATTAGGCAAATCAAAATTTCAACAACAGCAACAACAACATTAACAAACGGTGAAAGGCTACTTTCACGGAATAATTAATTCTGTGTTTTTCTTCTTCTTCTGGTATATGCATAATGTTACAAATAATCATCCATTGTCATTTGTGTTTGTTGATAGTGATTGATACAGAAGAAACTCTGAATACATTAAAATGATCAAGGTACTTTGAGGTAAACAAAACGTGCAAGAACTTTGTTGTGATATTTTCCTCGATGACTCAAATATCATTTCAAATATAATAATCAGCAATAAAAGTCATGTACATCACGTAATTAATCCTACCAAGCAAAACACATGACAGAAACGTTATAAACAAACATTCATCTAACATTTTGTTGTGCAATGTTAACTATAGATCTTATTCTGAGTGACCAAAAAAAAAAAAAATCTTACATGACTTGAGTAGGCAAGGAGTCTTTTTCACTATCTATAGTACTGCCCTGTCCGTTTGTTCTTGATTTGGGGATACCCATTCTTTTTTGAATCGATCTTTTGAAGATCAGATTCATGATTTCCTTACAAGAGTTTGGTGTTGGTGACGGAGTTCGTTGTGAGGCGAGCTTCGAACCCGTTCCTCACTGTCTGGCTACCACACTCGGCAAATCGCGAGAAACCTCATTGCCGTCGGACCAGCGTCATATCAAGCGTAATAGTCTCCGGGGAGATCACAGTTTGCACGCTGGATGAGCCACAAAGAACAACTTGAAAGATCATGCTTGATGGAACGCTCCTAAACTCCACGATTCTGGAAAGCATCACAAGATGGGGTTCATCGCGGAGTTTCGCGTTGGCGATAAAGATGATGGGCGGTGAGGAAGGACTCGGGTACGGACCGGTCGCCATAGCAGAATACAATTAATAATTGAAGGCGAAGCCAGCTGAATGGCGAACAGTAAAATGACGATTGCTAGAAGTTTTGCACCGCGTTGCCCTCTTTGAAGCAAGCCGCGAAAAAGTCTCCGAACTGTCATCCTGACTACCTACGACCGTTCTCGATATTGCAGAGTACTGATACGGAGACTTCAAAATTTTCACACTAGACAAAAAGCATCATCACAATATGGCGCAAAACGAAGCCGAAGAAATTGAAGTAACCATGTACCGAAGGTCAATATGCTCGCGAAAATACAGTAGCCATGTTCTTGGTTCGCCCTTATTCAACCAATAGAGGGGTTAATCCAATTGATAAACAGCCAGGAAATCAGTTGAGAGTAAATCATGATGGCGCATCGCGAGGCTAGCAACACGCCTGTTACTTAAATGGACGCGTCACGGCGAAGAACCGATCCAGGGCCTACGCAAGTAGGGACCAAATATGGAACTTGTGTGAGCGCCACGACGAAAGATTGTAAATAAGCAAGCGTAGAAATTGTTCTGCGGCAGCCCCGCGTTTCGTCGGGCCAGCGCAAACCGGGATAGGAACATCCCCACCCATCATGTCGGCGCTGGCCAGGGATCGATGTAGTAGTTGGTGACGGACCGAAGTCGTTTGTTGTATAGACGGCCAGATGACGAGGTAAGTTTCCGAACGTCGCGCGATTGCTATCGGGATCTCCGTATGCCATAGCAGCTCATGATATAGGGGCTCGGTTGTAGTCCGGTTCGCTATCATTGTAAGATTCAGACATTGTACAAAATCACATCCAAAACATTACTGGTAACGATGAAACATGAAGTATTTTATTACTCGTCGCTGCTCATGCGAAATAAATGTGTATCCCCTCAATCCGTGAGCACAAAATCACAAAACTGACTATCACAAGACCCCCGTGTTGAAAAATTGCTTTTCTTCAACAATCGACTGAATAAATCAATACTTTTCAGTAACCCACCGCTGGGCGGAGTTTGCTAATGGAGTTAATGAACGTAGATGAACTCACATTTTGAATTGTAGTATGCAGGTGAAGAAACATTGCCCTAAACCATGATTCCATGGTAAATTATGCTACATGACGTCATACTATCATCCGATGGGAAAAACTTTTTTCTCTCACTGAAGTCGATTGAAATACACCGCGTTTATCACTCCTGCCTTCAAAAAACAAGCAATTTTTTTTTTGTAAACACGAATATTCCCATTCATAAACAAAACAGTCGACACAATGACTGCACCCCTACAGTGAAATATCTGTGAGGAGGTCTCGATATCGCGATAGAACAAAGTACGGTCTTGCAAAAGCCGCGAACCATGACCGATCAAAATTCCCCAAAATTGTTTTTATCATTCAATTCCATTTGTGTCTATTCATTCAAAGAACAGGGTATGAATTACGTACATTTGTGTTTACTTGAAAAGGAACAAAAACACTGCGTTTGTTGTTTAATTCCTTTCTTCAGAGTACAGCCTCCGTCATGAATATAACCACGGTCCCATAATGATCATGAGATCAGTGTGAACGTGATGTGATATCATAAGTTTTATTTCGGGAAAATCCTCACACCTGGACTTTACCGCTTCAATGTTGATATGATCCTCACTTCACTTCCACGTATGCGCACTTGGCTCAACTTAAAACCTGGTTGGTTATCCAAAGCATGTCCGTGTGCAGTGCATTTGATCAATCCATGATTATTGAGACATTATAGATGCAGAGCCCCTCCGTTTGTGTGAGACCTGGATGTAAGCGAAACAGAAACAAAATGTATTAAAAAATGTATTAATTAAAACGTAAACATTGCAATCATAATGGAACCACAAAGCAATGACAGTAGTTCTCCTACTTTAAATTCAAAGGTTATCAATAAATAAAGAAACATAACGAAACAAAGTCATTGTCACGCATAGGCCTAATTATGGACGTATATAAGACTCGGGGTGTTTCACCAAGTCGTTTGTAAAGTTATGCATGATTTTATGATCATGAATGATCGACTGGGGATTAGTGCCTCTGCTAAGGTATTGATAATCACTTAAGTACATGTTCCAATCGTTCTTAAATTCATCCATAACTTTACGAACGACTTGATGAAACACCCCCTGAATTCGAGGCATTTCAGACATAATTCTCTTTTTTCCCCTACATCTCCTGAAAGAAGGAAATGACAATGATGATCCAAGCGCGAATATCAAGCGGAAAAGGTTTGAGCTCCCAATTATGCATCATAATATACCTGATTTGATAATGACTCATAAGATACCTATGACCATGTTTGGTATAAAAACGTAGGGAAAGAGAGCATCACAGGCCCGTAACTAGGATTTTTACGGGAGGGTTCCAAATTTGCAGAAGTGGACAAAAAGGTACATCAAAAAAAAATT
>CALNVZ010003434.1:18300867-18348686 GCA_940671915.1 Paracentrotus lividus | reverse complement strand
ATCGCCCTTCATATCACATACAGGTTCTTGTTGGATGTTCATTAAAAAGAAATATGGAAAATTAAACAAAACAAAAAACAAAACACTTGATCAACAGTGAATGGGACAGGTACATATATAAAGTGAAATGAAAAAGTCTTTGAGATAAAAATCGAACGGATGTAATTCTGGGGACACATATTACGTAAGGGACCGTTAAAGGGAAAGTAAACCCTGAAATTAACTCTTTAAACAATTTTTTTTTTTAATAAACTAGAAAATTGATAAACATAGATTATCAGTTCATGAAGAAAATCCGACAAGGAAAAAAAAGTAGTTTTGAAAATCTAATCTAGCAAGGTAATATCAAAATATGTAGTGCATTCATTCCTTCAAGTGCCATGAAAAATGGTAACATGTACAGATTCTTATTTAATGCTCGTCACAATAGTCTTTGCGGAGAAAGGAACAAAAGGATCTTACTTAAATGCTTTTAAAAAAAATTATAAAAAAAAATTTAAAAAACATAAACACACAAAAACAAACGTACAACAACAAACTAAAATTATTATGATGCTCCAGTGTCGTTCTAGAATAATTTCATTTTGTCCACTAGAATAGTCTAAAATACAAACATAGTAAACCACATACCGATGTACATTAAACGGTGTCGTATTGTAAAAATTGTAATATATTAATATTTTATCCTCTTAATTCCTCATAATTTAGAGTAGAGACTTGGCAGAGAGTCCATCCAAATAAGATTTACTCACCTTACTCATTATTCTAAACTGTCCCCAGGGAGATTTAATTAAGCGAATACTTTAATTTACACCGTTACAAGAGGTAAATAACAAATTCAGGTCTTTGGGTAAATGTGATCGTGAAATGCAAATGTTAGCCCGAGCCATTATACTTTCTAATCGATTCTTTATTGGAGCAAATGCTGATATCTAGGTCATGGCAATACCACAGGTAGACCCCAGGCACAATCTTTCACCCGATTCACATTAGCATTGTAGAGCAACGGTAGTTTATTCACTGTCTATTGTCGCAGTGGTGCCAGTTTGGGATTGTGTGACTGGGTGCAATGATACTATGGGGTATTAACGTTTTTCATTGTATTATCGGGGCACTGCTGATTTCTATTGATAATTGAATTGGAAGGAATTGATTGAATATCTTTTTATCGCAAGCGGATTATTATATTTTTTTAACCATAATATCAGATTGACCATGTATACCCATTGCGCTTGATCGTGACTCTGGTGTCTGAAGAGATTGCGTGCAAAACATACTAAATTCATATTCGTTACTTCACACGATTTTGTACCCTCATAATTACTCTTTTGCATTTTCGTTTTAACTAATTTTACAACAATCACATAAATTTAATCTATGACCACAAACTGTGGAGTGCTCTAACTTCGTCAATGTTTACATACAAATCCAATTTGGGCAAAAACAGTGACAGAAAATGAATACAATAGCCTTTTTTTTTTTTTTTTTTTTTTTTTTTTTTTTTTTTTTTTTTTTTTTTTTGACGCGTTAGGAATAAAATAACTATTTTTTTTGTATATTGAAAGTATAGTATTCTTCAGTTTCACACATTATGTTTGCCGAAGACAAAGTGCAGCATAGAAATTCGCTGTAATACTCACTGATATATTACTTGCAATGGAATACCCTTCACTTTACAAGTTTTATACGCGTTATTGAAAAAAACCAGCGTGCAGAATACAAAGCTTTCCTTTTCAACCACAGACGTGACATTATAATGTCATTTAAAATGTCGCCAATAAGATAATTAGGACATCAGTGCTTGGAGGGACACAATACTCCAGGGCCGGAGACAAAATTTCAATGCTTTTGATTATCCCAAACTGTGCCATGGTGGATATAAATGTATCGGTATAGACATTAGGGGGTCCAATGCTCTAATTCAATGACGAAATTTAGGAAATTTGGTATTTAGGAGGAAATGATCGAAGCGTTGAGTGGCGATATGTGAGTGAAAACGTGAAAAATGTTTTTAAAATACATTGGCCCGAATTCACAAACGTGGTTTAGTTAGTCCATGGTCTAAATCAATTGTTTAAACCACGGATTTAGACCATGGTCTAAATTTTTGTATTCACAAACCACCTGATTTAGACCATGGACTAACTAAACCCCGTTTGTGAATTCGGGCCATTATATCTAGCTCCCACATAATGACCTGAATGTAAGGTGTATTGAAGGCTAAACATGAAACCGATGTTATTATGGGAAGAGATTATAAAGTCACATATTCTATACAAGATTCCGATATCCATTTTTAAATACAAAACAGAACATACTGAATATGTTGAAAATAGAGTTGGTAGGCATAAGATAAAGAGCAAATTGAGGGGTTGACAACAAACATGCATCTACATACTTAAAGAGAAGGTATATCAGAGAGAGGGAGAGAGAGAGAGAGAGAGAGAGAGAAGGAGATGGCGAGGGGAGAGATGGAGACATGGAAAGAGAGAGAGAGAGAGAGAGAGAGAGTCAGAAAAAAAAGACACCAGGACACCGTGGCTAAAGCCTGTGACAAAAGCCGAGAGATGCAGGCCATAAAAATTAGTTGCCATATCCAAATAGCTTTTAACAAGAAAAAGGTATGAATAGATGAAGGTTTTAGAGAGTGAATGCAAAGAGTAAGTACTATGCCCATAAAATGTGTTGCCATATCAAGGCAAATTCTAGACAAGAAATGGTCATAAATATATTTATGAAAGAGGACATTTATTTTGCTACGACACCCATTGGCAAAATTTCCGGAATAAGTATCGGTTAAACATAGCAACTACTACGATAAATTTTTATTTTTAACGTAAAACGACCATAATTATATCTCACTTATACTATCCGATTATTTTTCCGTCGGGGTAGTTACAATTTATATGCACAAATTGTATTGGGGAAATCAAAGCTATTTTGTGTCGGTAAAACGAAGCAAATGCATGGCTGCAAAGTGGCTGCAATCATTTTAAACACCTCTTAAATGATTACAATTAGAGTTCAAATAACGTTGTATTTCATTTTTGAAAGGATTTTTTGTGGGTGTTAAGCTAAGTATTGGCTACTAACACGAATACGTCGGTACCAACATGTCTTACATGCACCGTACCTGTTTTTTTTCCAGGCACGCTGCATGGGACAAGTACAACACACATGACGTTTTGTACCGTATATTTTCTGAAGAAACGTAAGAATCGTATAATTGCAAAGTATAGGCTGTTTTACTTGGGTCGACGACGCACACATTTCTGCCCCCCTTTTTTTTTTGAGGGGGGGGGGGGGGCATCAACCCCACTCCCCCTGGATCCGCGCCAGATTTTATTGTAGCTTATTATACAGAACAAATTTGTTTTCATACAGAGATATCATAATTTAAATGCCAATGAGGTCATTTATCAGATAAATGATATTTCGGCTACGCTGCGTTAATTTCAATTATTGGCACAGGGGAATACGAAACAAAAGGGCAGTATGATATAATAAGCGGGCACGAATCAATTTTGTATGATTTTTCTGGGATTCAAATTAATTATCGCATGACTTGACGATATAACCTACATTTAAACAAAAAGGTCGCTTATTAAATTTTAAACGGGATTTAATGGGATTCAATTTCAAATGATTGATAAATTGAGGCTATGTTACAGTAAACCCAATCTCTTGGGAGCGCATATTATCAAAGGTAAATAGTTTAAACAACAGTTCACGATCAGAAATCAATTTGTATCGCTTTCATTTGATTCATATCTGTCATTCTGTAGTACAACAATGAAGAAATTACGCTTTTATTCAAATTTCATAATTCAAGATCATATCAGATGAATGAAGTGTTAAGGGTACGATATCTAAGAAGAGATGACACAATATTTTATTCGAACAAGGGAACGCAAGAAGATAAACACCACTATTACAAATTAGGAATCGATTATGAATTATGAGGATTTTCATCGCAAAACGAAGTAAACGCCAAGTTTGTCATTTAAAGTATCACAAAATTTTAAACGACAATATTTTTGTTTTTAAAACTGGAAATGATTGCTATGATTTTTATCACAGGCTAACCCGAGAAATGGGAGATATTGTCAAGTAGAAGTTGTAATTAACAAATTATTTGTTAGATTTCCTATAGACTAGGAAATGCCTAGTTCCTTAAACGATCTTTTTAGACAAATCACCCCCACCATGCCCACCTCGACTCACTTATTCAAAAATGGTATCTTCAGGCTCAGTAGAAATTATATCACAAGGAACAAGATTGTAAAACTGAAAATATCAAAGAAAAACAATATGCATATCCGCAGAAAGGATGCATCGTATTAAGTTGTATTGATATTCCAGCCACCCGTGTCCCTTATTATGGATACCCTATTACCATGAATGGAACTTTTCGGGGAAAAACTACCCCGTTTGTCATTATTTGTCATTCCCATAGTTATTCAAGCATGACGAAACGTAGTCCACCCCCTGGACTGTAGTTCATTATTTCACTGGTATTACCATACATACGCACACACGGCGCGTACGTACCCACATAACGTACACGTACACGCATAATTTTTCGAGAAAGTGAATTCGTGGGGATAAGTGAATTCGTTGGGTGAAGTGAATTTAGGAATCGCGCGCAGCGGACTAGCGTAGATCGGAAAGGCAAGGGGCATCATATTATATCGTCCAGGACGTGGACTAGACGAAACGACGATTACGACATCGCAATGACCATTGCTGGTGCCGTTAAAATGACAGGAAAATTACTGATGCATTAGGAAAATTGTTTCGGAGGGCCCTAATTGTCATCAATAAGCTCCCGAACTCCGAGTTCCGAAAGTTGTGCTGGAATTGCTTGATTATGCTCAGACTGTATATTGGCTACACGCACGCATAACTAATGGCATGCAATGATCCATGGGGCAAATTGCATATAAAACAAATTAACCCGACTCTGAATATTGAAACCGGTCAATTTGGCGCAATTATAGCGCGGGGATTTATTAGAAGTCATTATGACAATTTATAATGGGTCTGGAACAGTAGTGGAGTGATAACCTATTTTGTTCCTTCAGAGCATATTTTTTTCAATAACATCATTGCTGAATTCTGCATCTCTAGTGTTTTTACATTTTATAGACTTTGTTATCTCATGGTTGC
Source organism: Paracentrotus lividus (assembly GCA_940671915.1). NCBI lineage: Eukaryota > Metazoa > Echinodermata > Echinoidea > Camarodonta > Echinidae > Paracentrotus > Paracentrotus lividus. The sequence continues at coordinate 18,343,517 of CALNVZ010003434.1, read as the reverse complement.
CTCAACAGACTGTTCAATAAACTGCATTTTTTTATTATTATTATTTTTTTAAATATATATGTATATGCGATAATGATCGGTAATTAAAATAAATATACTTTACAATCTCATGTGATGTTATTTGTATGAATTTTGTTGCCCAACATATTTCAATTTTAAATTTCTTATTTCACACACGATCCAGTGTACGCTATTGTTCTTTTTTGTGTTTGATTTTCTGTGTGTGTTTATCTTTTTTTTCCTTCTATATTTAGCAATTTTGCTTGTAATTTCTTAACCGGGTTACACTCATCCAATTATCTCCATATTTTTATCTTTGTTAAATACAATAATTGTAAATTTCCTATTAGGTTATTCTGTTTTCGTTCCCGAAAGGAAGACATTCAAATAACGGAGAGAGAATGCGCCATTAATACCTGATGAATTTTTTTCCGGCAAAATTTTGAAAATATTTTTGAAAAAGCGTAACCAAATATTTCTTTGAGTATTCAAGTTTAAACAAATAACATAACTATTAAGAAGTTAGGAACTTAAGGATATTAACCCCACAAGTAAAGACAGTGCTGGGGATCACAACAAAAGGGGAGCTAAATTTAAAAACGAGGGAAAAGAAAATTACTTTCTTTTTACAGAACGCCCTCATCTGACAAGATGCCTAGAGCAGACAGCTGGGTAAATTTGTTATCGATTGCTCTACACGATAGTAACATTGTCATCATTCTGTTATTTGCGCAAGAAAATCTAATTACGATGACAGTTAAATGGTTTACGCCTCAAACGACCCAATGGTGAATTGACCTCTTCATAAAATCGATCTTGATCAGAGTGAGGCCTGCATGGATGACTTTTCTTTGAGCATCTTCTAGCAAGACTTTGAGATGCTTTTCAGTGAGATGTGAATAGTTATTTGGTAGTTGTGGTGCGGGGATCAAAGTTATATACGAGAGCATTCATTGTTTTTGAGAAATGTCGATGGTGACGAGGAAGTTGTTGATGATGATGATGATGTGACGATTTTAATGATTATGTTGATATTGGTGGTGGTGATGAATTTGATGATGATGATGATGATGATGATGATGATGATGAAGATAATGGAGATGATGATGATAATAATTTTAATGACTATGATGAAGATGATGATGATGATGATGGTGATTATGATGCTGATTATGGTGATGATGATGATGATGATGACGATGTTGATGATAGTGAACGTGTTGTTATATGAAGGTGATGGCGATGAAAATGGTAAAGGTGATAATGATGATGACGATGAAAGTGGTGGTGATGATGATGATGATGGTGGTGGTGGTGATGATGATGATGATGATGATGGTGTAATGATGATGGCGATGATAATTGTGACGGTTATAAGGAGGATGATGGTGGTGGTGATGATGGTGGCGAAGATGATGGTGATGATTTTGATAATGAGGATGGGGTGGGACGAGAATGATATTCTCCGTCGACATCGACATCGACATTACATAATTAATTATAGCTGAATTAATCGCTGCTCTATCTTGGCGTTGACTAGTTTTATTTCATTATCAATGATATTTGAGTGAATCATCAATAAATCGGATGACTGTTGATAATCGAATCAATAATAATTCCGGGAAAACAATCGGTAATGTGCTGAATCAACAGTGTCACTTGCAGCCGATAACACAAACCTGTTACTCAACAAAAATTATGCGTGACAAAAAAATCAACTAAAAAACTAATCTTCCTTAAAAACTCCAATCCAATGATTGGCTTGGCTTGAAACCACGCGGAAATGAAATGGTTCGCTCGCTCTTTATTCAAGAGTGCAATGAACTTGGATCAGATAGCGCATTCCCACCTCTCCTCATCATTGCATCGACCAGCCATCTCCCAATCCACACGCCCTCCCCCGCTGCAGCGCAGGCACACGCAGATAATTAAGTTTATTCAAAAATTGTTTGCAATCATCCCTTTCTCCCCAATGTGGGAATGAAAATCACGATGTGATGAGATTATGGGGTACACATACTTTTTTCCCTCGTCTCTATAGACGCAACAGGAAAGTGTGTATTCTGGAGGGAAAGAAAATTCCACCGCTCGTGCTCCTTCATTTTGTATTTAATTTCGAGAGAAAGTTGCTGAGCATGTGACAATATCGGCATGTTCTGTAGCGCTTCTTGTGTTACATGTCTGGCAATTTAGGTCGAGAGATTGAAGTTACACCATCTTTTCATGTGCGGGAGAGCGCAAGCAAGTTGAGGTCGATTAAAGAGGTTAGTTAAAAAGGAAAGCTTTTAATCCGAACATGCTCATCAAACACTAACATTTTGAAAACGTGTTATAAAGGGAAACGGGACGGTGATAATGTGGAGGGGGAACATTACATTGTTATCAAAGAAGAAAGGAGACAGTAGGAGAAAACTTTATGACAAAACTACAGTTAGATCGACGGAGGGAGGGGTGAGGGAAGGAAGTCTTTCAAACTTTGGTAAAAAAGTGAAAAATAAATCGATTTACTCAAAAGCAGACAGAAGGGTGTGAGTTCGATTAGAAATTTCAGGTCTTCTTTAGATAGAAAAATGTGAGAAATACATAGTATTGTATAGAAAACTTGGAGACGCAGCCAGAGATAGAAAGAGAAATGAGAAATAGAGAGAGAGAGATGAACGGGGGGAAAAAAAGATAGAATAAAATTAATGCACACATTATTGGTTATGAACTTCACGTCTACCTTAGACGAGACACTGTGAGTAAGACACAGACGTAGGGGCATAAAATACATGAAAATATAGTGAGAGATAAAAGAGGAGAAATTACATGGGCCTATTCTTATTCTTCACTCTCGACGGTGTGAATTACAGGAAAATTTAATTCCGTGTGAATTTCAGGAAAAGGGAATTGCAAGTGAATGTGTAACTCCACTCCAGATTCACTCGAAATTTAGACGACTTTCACTCTAAATGCTGTCTTTACCGATATTCACTCCTTCAAGAGTGAACATTTTCACTCGTTTGATCAGACTTGTATAAAATGACAGAAATAAGTGAGTTAAGTGGGTGAATACCTTCACATCTACCGAAGACGAGGGAAAGCGAGAAAGAGCAGGAAAGTGAATTAAGAGGAAGGAAATGGAAAGAAAATCGTAGGGCCGCCAGCCAATGAGCAGCGCCAGATCTACGTGGCTTTATCCCTTTCTTGTTGAACCCCATACAGCATGTGACATTGTACAGGGTAGCACCAACACCCATTAACGTCGTTTAGTATGACGCGGCCTGGGTTCGAATCCACGACCTCCCGTTTATGAGGCGCACCCTCTATGCACTTAACCAACACAGCTGAGACAGGGCCATAGACAGACGATTGAGAACTCTGATTTAATGATGGACTAACTTCATATCTTGAGTAGGCCTAGACGAGAAAAAGTTGTGGACAACCAAGCCGTACTCAAATCCTGCTTTGATACACAGATCGAAACGCAGCACATCTTATTTCAAATCAAGACTCAAACGTTGAGAGCCCAACAACATCGAAAAATAAGTGTGTAAATGTCCGTTTGCACTTTTGATTTCACTTTCATACCACGTATGAAGTATATAGCCTGCGGAAATTATTCCTAGAACTGCCAGTCCATATCACTTACTAAATAAAAACATGTCCTCCAAACAAAATACACAATAATAGTAAACCCTGGGAAAATGTTTGTTATCATACGCTCAAGTAGACGGGCAATCGAGATGTTTTAACTGTACAGTCACACTATTCCAAACAGACCCAAACCAACATTATTATTAGCTTGCCAGAGGTATGTAGTTGGTCTGGGAGTGATCGGTCAGTGTGACGGTCGCTTTAATGGCGTGACAGTTAAAATAGCCCTGATTGTAAGGTCAATGGTACGTATTAATTATTCAGTTGTCCACGCTGCAGAGAAAATGAGGGGTGGGTTGACTTAGCTAATGGTCATTCAGATGGTCAAGATTTTATTCTGGTTCTTGGTCAGTGCTTGTTTGCCTACTGGACACGGGCACACACCTGCAGCGGTTTCCCAGGTCATGACGTTTAATGGAAGGGAGTTGGGGCGGGGGTAGAATGAAAGAAATGATAGAAACAAGAAAAAGAAACGGGATGTAGATTTAATGCTGGAGAGAGGGATTGAATAAAGGGGAGAGACAGAGTGAGAGTGAGATAGAGAGAAAGAGAAAGAGAGAGAGAGAGAGAAGGGAGGGGGGTGGTAAGAAGAAACGTGAGTGAAGGGAGGAGAGAGAAAGATCATTATAGTGCAGTGGGAGGAAAGGAATATAAGAAAGGGAAAGGATACAGAGAAGGGGGAGAAGATGGAAATGAAGAATGAAGGAAAAAATAAAGATACATTCTGTAGAGACAGAAATCAGAAATAAAGAAAGGGGAGAGGGTGCACATAGAGGAGAGAAATGGTAGAAAGTGTCAGAGATGGGGTTTATGTACTTAACAATGAGTGAGATGTAATGGCGGATTCGGGTTTTGGTAATAGAGGGTGCGCATACTAAGATTTTAAGATCATGAACATAATGAAGATAGCAACGAGCATGTTTGATTCTAAATACATTGAGAGACGATGCACGCCCTTAGCGCCCCCCCCCCCCCCCCGTCTGCATCCGAAATATGAATGACTTATACCCTTAATAGGGGGCTACAACGGAAGCTTTCTAGTGTTAATGTAGTTTAGCTATTCGAAGCACCTCTGAATAAAGCCCCACTGTGTGCATGTGATCCTCATCAGAATTCGGAGAAAAAATGAAATTAATAACCTGGGGCATTTTCATGACCGATTAATTACACGTTCATGGTGTATTGTGCGTACATTCCTATGCACGTCGAGTTGAACAGGCGACATAATTAATTCTCATTGACTTTTCCCTTCAACTCATTCCTTAACAGTACCCTGTTACTCTAACCTTACTGAGATCAATCCAAACATCCATTTTACACTACCTTGTATGGACAAATAGCTTATTGAGTTGGAGTCGTTTTTGCAATGTGACTGTATTGGATGTGTAATGACTGTGTGTATAACCAATAAACAAATTGCCCTTGGACGTCTGAGCGAATGTGCGGGTTTATGTGTTCGAGTCGCTGTTTATATTCATGGTTCAATAATTAAAAGTGTGACCTTGTTTTTAAATGTTTAAAATTTGGTCGTTTTATTTACTTTCTTTGGTGAAGGAAAAAGCTTAAATTGCAAATGCACTCAAATTATTAACAATGACTAAAGCGTGACAGTATACATGCGGGGATCTGAAAAGATACATTGTATGGACATGATGGAGGTTCAATGCCAAATGTGTTAATTGATATTTTGTTCTGAAATTATTGGAAACAGCACAAATTTAATATTTATTATAGGGGTCTATACAATTATTTCATATAATTGCTCTTTTCTCCATTGTGTTTAAGTTATGATTTTAAAAAAGGGGGAAGGGAAAGGGCCAAACTGTTTAATCATTCAGGTATTAACCAGTTGTTGATATATCGGTGATATAATCCGATAATCTGAATTTTCTTTCATGATTCACCTTCAAAGGTTCATAATAGTGTTGTTTCAAGTTCCATTAAAGAAAAGAAAAAAATGTGAACAGTTGCAAAAGAAATTCGTCTTATTAAAAAAAAAAAAAAATGATATTCTGGTCACACCGAACACGAAATAGCATTACCACCAACGAAAGAAAAAATATTAGTCGGTTGGGAATATACCATTTTTATTATATATATATATACTTATAAAGCACAAGCACATCTAAATTTGGAATATAAAGTTGCCTCTTTTTCTAAGCACAAAAAGTCGTACATTATTTGTTTTCCTTCTTTGCCTTCCTCTTTAATTATTCAACCTTGAGAGGATATAATAAACATTTTTAAAGTGACTCCTTTATGATGACGTCTATCAGGTGTTTTAACACTTAAGTTATGACATGTATGAACTTTAAGGAAATTGAAAATTAATTATGACAATACCTCGAATAAATGCCGAAGGACAGTTGCTTCTCGCTCATATCCTTTTACTCCGTCAGAATCTATTCATAGCCACAATCTTGTTTTATTTGGATCACTGACATCGACAACAACTTCACAAGAACCATTTCCTTCCTGATCGTGTCATGTCTGAAAGATAAAAAAAGACAGTTGTGTTTGATAAGGCCGTGGGATAAAAACAGGTATTTTGTTAATAACACGGTTATGAGATATTTTGTATGGGTTGTCATAGGCAGTCATTCATATATACAGTGCGTCCCAAAAAGAACTATACACTTTTTAAATAGCTACCAGATAGAAAAATATATGATTATTGGGGAAAAGGTTTTTAAATATATAAAGCTCATATCCTCAACTATCATAATGATACAAAAAATTCCGAAAATAACGCATGCTTCAGTGAGTAATGCCCACTTTTGTAAAGGACACAAAAATTACCCTGCGCAGGAATTCACTATTCATTTTGCACATGGTTATGGAACGCCACGAATGAGTCAAAATTAATGATGAAATTAATCGGCCAACAAAGACAAAAATAAACTGAAGTCCAAGCAAAAATCAATGATATGAAAACAAAACAGTGAAACAATACATTTTTGCTTAGTATTGATTATTTTTCTAAATTTTGGTTTATTTTTTACTCTGTTTGCTGATTTATTCCATCATTAATTTTGACTCCTTCATGGCATTCCATAACCAGGTGCAAAATGAATAGTGAATTCCTGCGCAGGGTAATTTTTATGTCCTTTACAAAAGTGGGCATTACTCACTGAAGCATGCGTTATTTTTGGAATTTTTGGTGTCATAATGATAGTTGAGGATATGAGCTTTATATACATATAAACATTTTACCCAAGAATCGTATTGTCTTTATTTGGTAGCCATTTCAAAAGTGTATAGTTCTTTTTGGGACGCACTGTAGAGCTATTTCGTTGATTTGAACAATCACATTTAGCATTTCAAACGACTGTAAAAATTCATTAAATTTATTGTTAAGACAAATTCATTCACATTATCATTTCAAACTTTAGAAGGCAAGCTATCTTCTCAGTATTCCGGATGTCTTTGCGAACCATAGGAACTTTTAACAAACTTAAAGGGGAATCCAACCCAAGGAGAGAATCAACCTCACAGGAAAGAGGAAAATGAGAGGAGCAATCAGAAAAAAGTTTCATCAAAATCGGTTATAAAATAAGAGAGTTATGGACGTTTGAAAAGTCTAGTTGTTCCTTCTATGGGGATCCTCAAATTGGCATCATCGGCTTCAAAATGGCCTATCTTATGGACAACTCTCCATTCGTTTTGTACACAAATTTTCAGATTTTCCCCATTTTCTTTCGAAACAGGTCTTCTTTACTTCTGAGCTCAAAATATGTCATGGGAAAATATATTTCACACAACATATGTGGAGCTCAGAAGGAGGTAAGATATATTTTCGAAAGAAAATGGGGAAAATCTGAAAATTTGTGTACAAAACGAATGGAGAGTTGTCCATAAGATCGGCCATTTTGAAGCTGATGATGCCAATTTGAGGATCCCCATAGAAGGAACAACTAGACTTTTTCAAACTTCCATAACTCTCTTATTTTATAACCGATTTTGATAAACTTTTTTTAGATTGCTCCTCTCATTTTCCTCTTTCCTGTAAGGTTGATTCTCTCCTTGCGTTGTGATTCCCCTTTAACTCCTTCCCCCCCCCCCACCTTAAAACAACCCCCCAAAAAAAATACAAAAAAAAATTAAATAAATAAATAAATAAATAGATAAAAAAAAATAAAAATAAAAAAAATAATAATAATTTTTTTTTTTATTTTTAATGAATCTTCACGCACCCTGGCAAGACCCTAATTCGCTACGTTCGCAAACATCCGCCATACGGGCAAAATCTGCATGGCATTGTCATCAATTTTTTTTCGTAATCATCTTTGTGAATTTGCTTTATAAAAAGTTCGGGGATAGACAATGTAACAAAAAGACAGAAATTTTGAGTTTCACATACTGAATTGACCATATTTTTTTTTCTTGTTTTATTGACAATAACAGATCGGGCAAAGCATAGCTTGTTTATCTTGAAAGTGAGAATGTGTTAGAAAATGACACTCCAACACTGAACTTTTTTTTTTCCTCAATATGTCTCATCACTATCTAATCGAAACTCAAAGTGTTTTCTCTCGCAACTCGACTCAAAAGGCGAAATGTGTGTTTAATATTTGGCATGTTCTGTTTGTTATCAATATGAAACCGAGCTCTTTAGACCACCAAAGTAGCTACGGGGCTTATAATACAATGTATGGTAGGAAAAAAGAACAAGTGTTTGCAATCTTCGTAACCATACAGCGTTGAAACATCTTATTGAGTGCCAGAAGTATAAGTAACGCTATAGACATAACAATCATACAAACAAACCAAAAAATAATATTTAAAAAAAAAAATAAATAAATAAATAACATAAATGACTCAATCGAGGACAACTACCCCTGGAAAATTAACCCCGAAAATCAACTTGTCCTGGGATAATTTTGCAGGGGTAGTTGTCCTGATACGATACTGTAAGAAATATAAAACAATGTCTATGTATTCATTAATTAAAGGGGAAGTTCACCCTGGAATTTTATTGGTCTTAAAAAATGCAGAAAAATAAAAGAAAAATATGAGTGAAGGTTTGGGGAAAATCGACCAAAATATGATGAAGTTATGAATATTCAAAGTTTTGATTCTGTGACGTCACATGCGAGCAGATCTCCTATGTGTTATGTAGTGTAAATTCCATAAAATGTCATTTTTTTCAGAAGAAAATAATTATGTCACCTGTGCGGTCGATATACCATCAAACATACGTTCATATACGTGACTTTATCAAATTGACCCATTCCTTTATCAAGAACCATGACAAAAAGACAAATTTATGGAATTTACATACACAACCAATGGGAGAGCTGCTCGCACGTGACGTCACAGAATCAAAACTTTACATATTCATAACTTCGCTATTTTTGGGTCGATTTTCTTCAAACTAATATTTTTCTATTATTTTTCTTCATTTTTTAAGACCAATAAAATTCCAGGGTGAACTTCCCCTTTAATGAAAAATATAACCAAGACAAAAACACAATAAACATAATTCAACAATTTTCGATGAACAACTGAAATGATATTGTGCTCTTTTGCGAGGAGAAAGGACTTGATCATATTGTTCAGGCGAGGTAAAGAGTGCATACCCTGAAAAATTCATGAAATAATGCTGAAATATGTCACACCACGAAGTGCAATAAACTGATTCTCATGAATATAATTCCATATTCATGGTCCAATTTCAAACTGTATGTTTTATTTGCTCACCAGTGAAATGTTGATGGGCATGAATAATTTAGGTTTATGTTATATTCCACATTCTTCGTTCACACTCTCTCCTCTACAAATCACGAGTCAATGGCATTAAGCGACCATTGGTCATTGTTCCGCTGTAAATTCATAGACCAATCGAATGACTAACATTACTTTAACACTGGACCATGTAGACTAAACGCGATTCTTTACACCCTAAACCCAACCCTAAACGAAACATAAAACCCTTTTGCAAACCCCAACCTTAAACTCGGAGCAATGGTCGCAGGAGCAAATGTCATGTCGTTATTAAACATGAAATACAGGAAAATTGGAAATGTCATTTACAGGGACATACATTGTAGAAAAGAACTCAGTAAACAGAGACGTGTCTTTGTTTCTTCACAGTTCATAAAGTAGCTTAGATCGATTCACAATGATGATTAATACCATCATAAAATAATGATTACCAATTCCTCTCATTCAGACGCCATTCAACACAGTCACACGACCTTTAAATGACTAGAAACCGACTCCGGATCGACCAAATTACTACACTGACACGAATGGCATGCTAGTGATCGCTGCTGAAGTTGGTCTCTCCGGTGTTAAAGAAGCCTTCATGACGCGAGGGAACCTCTAAGTGCCTCTAACCCAGTGTTCCGAATAAATAATTCATAGTTTATAAGAACCCAATCCATAAATTATTAAGATTGACGACGTGTAAAATGCAATTATTATGATTTCAAACGACCTCGACGCTTCATTCATGAAAATATAATCAGACAATAACCGGCTAACAATGGTGAGGATCGATCTCATACGTGTCCCACAGTGTGGAATTCAATGTAAAAATCTTTTGAACATAATTTCGGAAACATAAATTCACACTGTTATACGCTCGAATTCAACAGTGTGAAGATGATATCACACAGTGAGAAAGTAAATTCAATGTTACACACTTGCAGAAACCCACACCACACTGTGAAACCATCTTCATCCTGTTTGATTCGAGCATTTTCACAGAGGTTGACTATGTGAACACACTGAGGACACAATATGGGACACTGGTTTGTTTCCAGCTGTGAACATCGGTCGGCCACCCTATGTAATAGACCAGTTTACTAACATATTCAAATTTTATGCATACTTTTTCCTGGTGACATAGTAACAAGGTATTCAAACAACCTGTAATACAGGAATGAACTACAATACAAGGAATCCAATTTGCATACATTAAATGTGCCATGTCGGATAAGCCTCAGGCAAGCTTTCAGGTTGTCAAGAACAACCTTTAAAACAAAAAGTATACATACAATTTGAATAAAATGTTAGTAAACTGGTCTATTCGACCTTTGGTTTAGTCTGGTGTTGGTCTCACTGTTATGAATAAGGTCTAAGTCTTGTCTAAATTCGTATCAGGACTAGAAATAGGGTTAGGGTTAGGTGGTAGATTTTTGGCGGGGTAGTAAGTGTCCAGGGTTGATTGTCCAGGTGTAGTTGTCTTGGAACCAATTCTCCGCCATTGAAAACATCAGAGAGTATAGATTATGAGTCAGTGCGAACGCGGTGGACCGTCTCATATTTCTCTAATACCGTATCTAGGACAATCTAGTACCCGATAATCGGGTGAAATATGGAATATGCAGTTTCACACGTATCAATTTACGATGAATTGTTTAAAACGATCGGTATTTGAAGAGGGATGGTGGGCATTAGGTGAGATTCCCACACGCCTCATGGGAAGACAGATGAACTCCACAACAGGGTTGTAGCAGATATACCCCAACTCACATTTGAAAACAAAGCAAAATTGGCGGGGCAGTCAAACCACCTGCTGATCAGCTTGAGCGAGCACTATAAAGGAAGCCTACGTATCTAGATTCGAACATTTAACCTCCATATTTGCCCACCCCATCCCTCCCCCAACAGAAAAGGAGAAAAAAAAGCCGTTCCGAAAGCCTACGACGAGTTGTAACCGCCGCATAACCGGAAGAAGAGAGAAGAAGAATTGAGGTAATTATCGATAGTTATAATAACAAATAGCCTATGTGCAATTCCAGTGAATTTGATCATGCTAATAACCAGTCGTCATAATACGTCTGATATACATTGCTACGCCATGCACTAATGCTATCGATTAATATAACTAGCAGTAGCACAAGCACTTATGAAATTAATGGCTTACGAAATTACAATTTCGGCACAGAAACTAAGTATGAATTCCCCCATGAACTCTTGATTCTTTTTCAACAGATGACGTACGTGCATGAATCAGGGAAACTCCAGTTAAAATCAAACTTTCTTTGACCTTTTATTGAATCTAAATTTATTTTGAGGTTATACCAGCAGAATAAGTCAAACGGAAGCTCTCGATTAGGAAATTATGACTGACGGTTTTATGTTGACTGAAAGGTAGTCCAAAGTTCAAAGTGACAAACTTTCTGAAGGCCGGATGGTAAATTGATCCAAAACCCATTAGAAAATGATCAAGAGCGATGAAACGAAAGTTCTAGCATTCATTATGACTGCATTTTCCCCCTTTCTTGTATCTAGTTTAACCAAAACATGGAAGTGTATTCCCATACAGCAGGGAAATCATACTTTCCTCTGCATTTTTAAAAATTTAACTTGGAGACTGAAACGTCTCGGGGTCTCGGAGACGTCTCAAAATCCTAGAGTCTCGGAGACGCTTCCGAGAAGTGAGATACCACCATAAAATATTTAGTTGAATACATCGTTAGTGTCCTTGTAGTTGTTAACATAAGTGGCACTCCAATACGTAGGCGAAGGAAAGCTAGGTTGATAGGAGAAATCAAATATTAATTACTTATTTTGAGAGTAAGATAACATCAAGATTATGGTAAATAGATTTGACAGTATGGGTGTATCATACATGGTCATACTCAATAAAAACCACAATAACGGGTTTGATCTGTAAAATAATGTCATATTTCATTTTAGCCACGCCTCTTTTAAATTCAGGAGCATTACCAGACCATTTTCACATTAAGGCTGTCGAACCATTTTTTTAAACTGTCCTTAGTACACTGTCCGTCATAAAGGTAGAATTTTTTTTTGCCGCTATAGCGACATGATTTGCTCTGGCTTTAATTTCTTGAATATGTTTGTCCCTGCTTTACTTTTCGGACCCTGGCTGTATCTTGGACATTCTCCAAACCATTCACGTGGACTTTTTTCTAAAAAAGTTTTGTCAACCCCATGATGTCCATTCCCCCCCCCCCCCCTCAGTCCTACCACCAGGAAACGCGTCTGAGGTGTACTGTTATTGTTCTTAAGTTAAATCTAGATTTATGGGGACAGGCTTAGGTCTCTTGTCTAGGGGAGGTGAAGTAAAAAGCGAGATTGGTGAAAATTCGGAATATTTTATTCCATCTTTATGCTGAAAACAAGAAATGAAAACAACCTTTGACCCTTAAATATCATAATTTTCCCCTTTAATTTTATTTAGCCTTGATGACAACACTGTAAATGGTAACTATTGACAATATTTTATTTTGATATATGCTTGGTTGAGATTTTACAATACAATTTAGGGAAGATAGAAATTTCCATGGTGTAAAAATGAATAAAATCAATGTTGAACCCCAATTAAAATAAATTTTGACTCATCCCCTAGACAAAAGAGTCGAGCCTGTAACCATAAATCTAGATTTAATTTCAAGAGCAATAACAAATATACACCTCAGACGTGTTTCCTTGGGGTAGGACTGAGGGGGCCTTGGTGGGTCGCGTAAACAAAAAGGGGCCCAAAAATAAGGAAAAAAATGACGACAATGGCCATCTTCTGGGGGTGACAAACTTTTTAGAAGAAAAATCCCCGGGAACGGTTGAGGGAACGTCCAAGACATACTCAGGATCCCGGAAGGTGAAAGCGGTGACAAACACTTTCAAGAAATTAAAACCGGAGCAACATAATGCCGCTTGAGCCAGAAAAAAATATTAAGTGGCACTCCAATACGTAGGCGATGGAAAGGTAGGTTGATAAACATAGGAGAAATCAAATTAATAATTAATTACTTATTTTGAAAGTAAGATGACATCAAGATTATGGTAAAAACCACTTGACAATATGGGTGCATCATACTCAATAAAAAAAAACTCAATAACAGATTTGATCTGTAATATAATGTCATAATTCATTTTAGCCATCCGCTCTTTTAAATTCAGGGGCATTACCAGACCATTTTCACATGAAGGCTGTCGAACATTTTTTTTTTTTTTTTTTTTTTTTTTTTTTAGTGTCCTTGTAGTTGTTAACATAAGTTGCACTCCAATATGTAGGCGATGGAAAGGTTTATGGTTGATAAACATAGGAGAAATCAAATTAATGATTAATTACTTTGAAAGTAGGCTGACATCAACATGATCAAGATTATGGTAAATCAATTTGACAATATGGGTGTATCATTACCAATTCTGATATGTAAAATGTGATAATAGCTGCCCCCTCATTTGAATTCAAGGGCATTATCAGACAATTTTCACATGAAAGAAGTCGAACCATTTTCTTTTTATTATTATTTTTTCTTTTGTTTTGTTTGCTTTGTTTTGTTTTTTACTTTTATTTTTTGGTCCCGTACCGTAATAAAGGGATGCAGTAACATTGAATGATATTCAAATTAACCGTGCACGGCCGTATCCTCGGCCGTGTTTGAAATTTCACTGTTTTAAGATAGTAAATGATTTCCATTTAATCTGAAACTTGCAGTAGTTTGTTTTTACGGTCAGAGCGATAGAATTCTATTCATTTCGATCTCTTTTGCACTTCTTTTTGAAGTTACTTAGAGTGTGTTCAATGTCCAGTTTCAAATTTATACGCCAACATGAATCATGATACAAAACGCAAACACAAAACGCTGATATAAAGAAAACAAAGGGTGTTCATTGCCCCCATGCGCCGGTCGTAAAAATAAACGTGTTTCAAATCTCAATTAAAATTTAACGCCGAAAATTTAAACGCCGTAAAAGATGCGTTTACAAAACAATCAGCTTCAATTTTACGACCTTGAGCATCGCGATTGCAACGAAATGCGACATTGAACAGGATTGAGTTTTCAAACGTGTTTAAATGTGCGCTCGCAATGGAAGCTTCCGGTGCAATTGAAAAAGAAGATATTTGTTTTTGAGAGTGGGAATTTAAAGACGATCGACGTATAAACACGTTTAAATTTTGGACACTGAACGGTGCACCGTTATCGCGTTTGTGTTGAGTTTTGTGATTGCGTTTTGTATCATGATTCATGTTGGCGTATAAATTTGAAACTGGACATTGAACACACTCATAAATGTCCAGTTTCAAATTTATACGCCAACATGAATCATGATACAAAACGCAATCACAAAACTCAAACACAAACGCGATCAACGGTGCACCGTCTCAGTGTCCAAAATTTAAACGTGTTTATACGTCGATCGTCTTTAATTCCCCACTCTCAAAAACAAATTATCTTCTTCTTTTTTCAATTGCACCGGAAGCTTCCATTGCGAGAGCACATTTAAACACGTTTGAAAACTCAATCCTGTTCAATGTCGCATTCGTTGCAATCGCGATGCTCAAGGTCGTAAATTGAAGCTGATTGTGTTTGTAAACGCATCTTTTTCGGCGTTTAATTTTCGGCGTATAAATTTAAATTGAGATTTGAAACACGTTTATTTTTACGACCGGGGATGGGGACAATGAACACCTCTTTGTTTTTCTTTATATCAGCGTGGGGATTAAAGACGATCGACGAATAAACACGTTTAAATTTTGGACACTGAACGTACGGATGCATACGTTGATTTTCGGGGCTTTTTGTTTGAGTTTTGTGATTGCGTTTTGTATCATGATTCATGTTGGCGTATAAATTTGAAACTGGACATTGAACACACTCTTAATCCCTTTAAAGGCCCAAAGATTATTCGTTCCTCTCTGTGTTATTTAATACATTCAAGAAACCTTACATAGTTCTAAAATGGTTCTTTCAAGAACAACTTTTTACGGAGGAACGATCAAAGAATCCCTTTTGTTTCACAAAGGATTGGGTTGTTGCGTCATGGAGTATTACATCCATGGTACAAGTGCTTTAAAACTTTAAAACTTTCAGTTTTACATAAAACAATCATGTCATAGCATTACATGGGCCTGGATGACCTTCTCTGGTTGTGGTTGAAGAGCTGGTTGAAGTGTCACAACGATATGCACAAAAAGGACAAGTTAACGATCGTTCATGAAAACATACAAAATGCGAGGGACTGTGATATTGTATAAAGTATGAGAATGATCATAACATGCGCGAGTGACATTTTAACGGTATTGATTTTGGCTGCTTGATGATATGCTATGTACTGTGTACATTGGTATATAAATGCCCCCCCCCCCCCCTTCCCCCCTTGGAAAATTATACCAATGACTTTGCTTGACTGTGCGATAATAACCGGTATTACTCATCCGGCATCCTAAATGAAAACCACGCGACATCCCAACAACATCGAATTAAATATAAAGTAAGCTTCAATTGAAACCCATTTAGACACCACGATATAAAGTATACCTTGGCTCCACATCGTGATAGAATGCAGGATTTCTGGATGAACTACACGAAGTACTGAATGAATTTTAAATGAAACATTCATGTGTGATTATCCTATGAGCTTTACTGGGGGAAATCTCTCGAGTAATCAAGCCCTCGGTCAATACACATAATACGATGGTCACAACTGATCTTATAAGGCTGTGGGGCATATGCATGCAAATAAGTTTTCGTGCCCCGTTAGGTAGGGCCATTTCTACTGTACAATATGTTCCAGCGAATTCAATGTTCTGATATGGTTGTAGGAAAGGTATTACAAAAACTTTTCTGTGCGTGTCTGAAGAAAAAAATACGTGGCACGTAGATTGCTTTCCCTACGACATCCACCATGGAGATGGGGGGGGGGGGGAGGGTTGCCGGAAAAAAAACATTGTAAACATAGTGTAGTCACATTGTGCCGTACTTTTTCCAGTATCAACACTGTGAAAATGGACCAAATCCACACAGTCGTCAGATTGTGAAGGACTCAGATACTGTGTAAACAGAGTCGACTGTGTGGAATTGGCCCATTTTACAGTATCGGCAACAATCGAAACGGTCTTCTTATAAATTATTTTGAGGTATATTATTATAGATTTTATTGTAGGAAAAAAACAAACATAATTCATTAGGATAACAATATGTTAGATTCCACTGTAAATTATGAATGAGTAGAGATCCCGGTACCTGAAGACGTAGGGAGAGTCCCTAAATTTGAGGCATCTCTTTAAAGCTTTGATCACAAGCATGGACTAGATTTTAATTTCATGGTCTTGATTTTGCTCACGCCTTTGATCGTGTACACCACACATCTAAATAAACAGTGAATAAATTAACATTTGAGAGGGTTGGCAATAAATCAATAAAACAAAAAAATTGCTCGAATATCATTTTATCTCTTTCCCGTTCTACAAGTTGATGGTTTTGATTGTAATGGTTGTTAAATCAACAGAGTATTCATAATAATTTAGATCGTGAAATCTAGATTATCTCGTTCACACGAATAAAATGTCAAGTAATCTAAATGCAAATGGAGGTTTATAATGACTCATGGTTCTTTCACTGTTCATGTAAAGACAGAAAGCGACTAGTCAAGTATGCACGTTAATTTTATGAAGGTCTGTGATCATGAATAATTTAAGTCATCGATAAATGTGCCTTGTAAATTGTTTTCTGGCCGCCATAATAGCCACTGGCGCGAGGCGGCACATGAATGTGATTATAATGTGACAGAGAACATGAAAGACGAGCGAGTTTGCAATCACAGGCTAATCGCAGTAACCACTGTAGCAACACCAAAATGCATTAATCAAGTAATTATTCGATTCTTCTCTCTCTCTCTCTCTCTCTCTCTCTCTCTCTGTTTTAATTAAGAAAATGTGAATCAATAAGTGGCGACATAATCACCGTTCCATAATAACCGAAGACTTTAATGGAAGGGCATTTATAAGTCAATGATGAAAGTAAAAGTATATATACATTTTTAAAAACCATCTCTGGTCATCTTTATGACAATACAAAATCACATTCATGTTATGAATTAGTCCTTACAGGCCTCTATTTTGACCAACTCACATGTTGAGGCGCCAGTCCCGATGATGGTGATGCCGTCGAAAATGTTCAAATTTTCAACGAAAGTAATGTACAGTCAATCAGCGGTTTTCAAATTAAGTTGGGGGGGGGGGGGGGGGGTGAGAGGCTACACTACGACCAACCTGGATCCACCACTGGATAACACATTATAGCAATATAGGATACAAGATTTCCGATGAGAGCCACAAGGTCATTAAAGTCTCGTGTTGAAGCGTTAATGCCATTATGGCTCTCAAAAGATGTCTTAAATAAGGGAACAAACAAACAACAGGAGTAAAATTACCTCATTGGCCATAAGTCTATTGAGAGCTAGAGGCAAAATAAATTAGTTGGTGTTGAGAAACAGAAGGACTTTAGTTATGTTTCATAATCTAACACCCTTCGAGTTCATAATATGTATTTGAACATGCTGAATGTGATTTTAAACATTCATCAGGAGCAGAAATTTATCGCATATAATCTTTATTTAAAAACACGTCTGCTGACGTCAGCCGAAAGGGCGTTAAAGTCCAATGTTGAAGTACGTTAAAATGGCTCTTAAAATGTATATCCGAAATGTGATAGGAAACAAACAACATGAAAATAGTCGCCCACATTGGTCATATATGGTCAGATTGTCTGTTGGGAACCAGAAAGCCATTAATTACTCACTAGAGCATGTGCGTGTATGTGTGTGTGTGGGTGTGTGTGTGTGTGTGTGTGTGTGTGTGTGAGTGTGTGGGGTGTGTTTGTGTGTGTTAACATCCTTTTGGTTCTCAGCAGGTGAATCTAAAGAGGTCGGAAATGGGGTTTAAGGTGACACTTTCAAACGGAAATTAATTTGGAAAATGTTATCCGCCCATGTAAAATAATTCCCTCCCCGCACTCACTCCAAATCGATCCGCAGAACTGCTCTCTCGGCATTCATTTTGACATTTGCCTTTATAGGTGCACAGACAAGGACCTGAAGGGACCAACCTTTATGACAAGTTGCAATGGGAGAAAAGTGAAAGATCAAAAAATATTTTTTAGCGAAATGCATTTTTTAGAGAAGCCTATGAGCAATATTTCCTTTGTACAGGTATTTCACAAATTCCAAAAAATTCCTCATAAGACCAAAAAAGCGTATTGATAACCCTTTTAATCAATCGCAGGGGCCTCAGAGCTGTGGGGGCTGGGAGGGGGCTTCACCCTCCCTCTTTTTTTTCAACAAAAGTGTATAAAACTGCAAAAATAATCATAGATTGGTGATGTTTAGCCTATTCAGCCTCCTTGCCACTTTCGGCTCAGCCCCTACATGTTCAAAAACGCACACGGCCCCTGCATTTGGAAACCCTTTAATGGTTCCTTGAAGTTAAAGAATTATTTTGTAAACTATATTATGCAATGTTAAATTGCACGATTCTGCTTTGTACAAATGATGATATGATTTCTGTGGAAATAAAAAAATAAAGTTGAAATTGAATTGAAATTGAAGAACATTTCAGAAAGAACCTCCTCAAAACCATTTTTTCATAATCGTATATAACATAACTGATCGAGAACAACACCAAAACACCAATAATTGCCAATACTGATTCAAAAATTTAGAATAAATTGTCTAATCATAGCTTCTCCAAATTTTTCTTGATGTTTGTTTTAGTTTGATTACTTTTCGATGATAGACTGATTGGAGTTCAACCCTCCCCCCCCCCCCCAAAAAAAAAAAAAAAAAAAAAGAAAGAAAAAGAAAAAGAAAATGTCTCTTCTGGTTTTGAAGTGACTATTAGGAACCACTTTTGATTCATACACCTCCTTGGTTTCCTATATGAAATAAATGTGATAAAATAATTAGTCCTTGAGAATGCGATCGTGTTTAGAAAAAGGTGTACAGCAGGATGTGCAGTTACAAACAAGTAGATACCCTGAAAGAACTGCAGATTATTGAAAACATATTCATCCGGATTTGCGCTCAATTACAGCTAGAGAAAGTTGCATCATGAAGTTAAAATCAATCCTCATTTACAAGGATATTGATGGTAGAATATTATGCGAGATCATTCTCATACATAAGTTTCTCAATACATGAGAATGTGACCTTGAACTCGGGTAACACTTATGGTGTCGTTGAACCACTCAGCCACACCGAGTACTCCAGGATCGGACCAGCAAGAAAGTTGGACATTACGCTGAATGACCAAACCTCCATAGATTTGATGTTGTGACTTGGGTTCGGGTATACCAAGAAAACGAACGATTCTTACTGCGATTTCGCATTCGCACTCACAGCTCTGAATCACAGTGCCATGATCATGTTGTATATATGGAGAGATTTCGGGATTGAGTCCGAATGGAGAAGAACACAAGATGAATAAACATGGATTTTTAGGGATTCGTTTTATTGCTTTCAACCTTGAAGACCAGTAGAAACCCTGCAATCCCAGAATTTGCTAGTATGCCTGTCGATGGTCGACACTCGATGCTCTGGAATACTTCTTCGGAGAGGGTTTCAATTTTGTTGTCAATGCTTGCTCTAAAAGGCGCGGTTACCACATCCCCCCTTCCCCCTAAAAAAAAAAAAAAAAAAATGGAGAAGCCTAAATGCTAATACTCTTCTAATCAATGTTAATCAAGACCTAAAAATTGTTAAGTTTTTAACTTCTACTCGCAGAACTAAATAGTAATAATCGTTTTATGGATTCAGGTAAAGAATTTTCAGCCGAAAAAAAACAAAAAAAAACACAGTCAATCATAATGTGTTCACACTGTGAAAACATCGTGGAAATTGGATTAATTCGCAGAGTCGACTCTGTGAACACAGTGTCAGAGTCCTTCACAATGTGACGACTGTGTGGAATTGGCCCATTTTCAAAGTGTTGGTAATGGAAAAAGTACGCAATTTGACCACACTGTGATTTTCAAATGATGTATGAAAAGTTCCAGAAGCTTGAGCAGATGAACAATAAGCGAGAGACCCTGAAACTGGATACGAATAAAATCACAATATTTTATGGACATCACGAGAACAAAATGACAATTATCATGGGACGTGCATCTTTCGCTAGCATGAGGAGTACAAGTTTAAC
Source organism: Paracentrotus lividus (assembly GCA_940671915.1). NCBI lineage: Eukaryota > Metazoa > Echinodermata > Echinoidea > Camarodonta > Echinidae > Paracentrotus > Paracentrotus lividus. The sequence goes on along the minus strand of CALNVZ010003434.1, from coordinate 18,322,984 downwards.
CATTGAAGGTGGGTCCATCCATCAAAAATCACCATTCCCATCTGCTTAAATAAAATTACAGCGCCAATTCAATGCAAGGTATAGTATGCACTTGCGTCCTTTTAACACGGAACATGCGAAATCATACACCATGTACGTGGAGCGCTACGATTCATTTTGGTATGAATACGGGCAAAATAATTCTTACTTTCAAAGAACTCAAGATCGCCCTTTTTTGACATTGCAATCAATCATCGGGAAACGATACCAGCAAATAAAAAATCACACTTTTTTCTTGTTCCTTGAATTCAACCTGCACTTTGTAAAGTAGAATACGTAATTTCAGGATACGAAGAAGAAAATAAAGAAATTTTCGCCATCTTATTTCCTCTTTTCATGATTTACGAGCGCCTGACAGGCCACTGTATATATTAAAGTAGGACAAAGTATAATTTGAAGTCACAAGAGGAAAAAAAAACAACAACAAAAACCCCAAAACATCGATTTTGATTTCTTATCTGCGGGCAATGAGGATTATCAAATTAAGAAATTATTTCGAGTTTAACTTATCTATTTATTTTGTTTCCACAGGCCAACCAAATTCTTAGATTTCCTACTAATATACTAGACAGTAAATGCTGAACAGTAAATCTGAATCATTTTACCCCTTTCCCAATCTTTGAGAGAATACAAGACATAATAATTATTCTCTATTATTTTAATTCAATATTATAGATGCTGAGAATATTTCATTCATTGCTCTATCAATGCTAAATCTGAAATGTTTGAAAAACTTGCTATACACAACAAATAGTATCCATGTAATCAGTTCGCGGATCATAATTCTACAAGACGATGCCAATTTCGACAACTTATTTCCAACTGTAGTGATAATTTATTCCATCATTCGCTATTGAACATTTCCTATTTCAGAGCTACTTAATATATTATGCTCCCGCAATAAATGCCTTTACTCCAACATCGCATTAGCTCTCAAACACTGGTACTCTCTCAGAGACAAATGGAGTGATGCTTTCCCTGAGAATGTCTTCATTAATATGACCGTAATCCCTTACGGAACGTTGTTTTCTACTGTCAGGCAGACCACATCTTCCGCTTTCTTCCCGCGCTTATTTGCGCGCCACTTATTCTTTTAATGGGCATTGCATCATGGGAATTAATCGAGACCGGCCATTATCTCTAAACGTATCATGCATCAATATTCATTAAGATAAATCTATCTCCCTTGTTATACATGTCCATCATGCTAGGTCATGAAAAGGTTGAAGTGAAGGAGGCACAGAGATCTATTCTCAAACAGTTTAAAAAGGGAGGTATGGACCAAACTGGGCACTATCCTGATGAAGGTAATTATTCATCTGATGGATTTGATGAGGATTCAGCAATAAAGAAGCAATTTATTAAAAACTTCCTTTTCTTTACGGTCAAATAAATGCTATTAATACTCACCATCTTCATCTAATGTGGAGAAAGTTGGTTTTAAATCATTCAGGGGTCATTACGTTGTCATTGTGTCGACTCTATTGTTTAGCTAATATCATGACTTTGTGAAGGCTTGCCAAAACACACTTTTCCTTTTTTTTAATATATACTCTACTTAACACTTTGTCCAAACTATAAGATGTGTGAATTAATTGATAATACATGTTTTTCATGTTTAGATTCGGATGTTTATCACAATACCGTATACATGTACACATTATTTTACGTAGGACATGTAAGAGTACTTGACATAGATTTTGAACAATATTTGTAATACGTGTGGTGCCTTCTTATCTAAGCTCCAGGGGGTAATTCGAAAACACAACTTCTTTAGAAAAATTAATATCTTTTGCCTTTTCGAATCCTTTCTGCCCACGTTTAATAATCTAAATGACAAAATGCCGGTATTGTAATTATGTGACGGTCTACATCAAACATATATATTTTTCATACAATATATCAGCCCGAGGCCAGAAACGGCCAAAGAAAATTTTGCCCGGTTTACTGAGTTCAAAACTGGCAGCATGATCAGATTTTATCTATACCGAGTCTCGAATGATATCATGCTATAACGGGAAAACACAGTACAATGGTAATATTCAAACAAACACACATTCACAAACACAGAAAATATTCCAATTACGTCAAAATAAATGATCTATTTCCCATGTTATCTGAAAACAGAACAGGACAACAGGGATAATTTTGATAAGTAACAGTAAAAAAATAAAAATAAATAAAATATTGTCTAAATCAGGACCCCGCACAGCAAAAGGCATTTAAAAATGCATTCATTTTCTATGCCCAAAAAACAAACAAAATACTTTCAGAACTTGAGCCGAAGTATGCACCCGTCCACTTCTCAATTAAAAATGTAATTTCGATGAGAGGGGTATGTACATTCGATTTTATCGGTAGACAGATTTGTTATAACATCGGCCACAACTCTTTTTGGATCTTTTCCATAGATCGCTTACCAAAATGAAGAGCGTTTTCATAATTGCGTTTACAAAGTACTTATTGACTGGACGGCATGTTCATATCTAACTTTGATAATTTTAAATGATTAGAGGCATGGTGGATCCGTGCGGCGCAGGACGCCCCCCCCCCCCCCCCCCATAATTTGAGAACAGCTAAGTGACATAAAGTTTTCGGCCCTACATAAAACTTTTCACCTCCCACCTCCCCTTCGGACATGACTGCACCCCCCCCCCATTTTCGAATCATGTATCGGCCATTGATTAAGGAAAAGTCCAATATAGTTTTTGTATTTTTTTTTCTTCTTAATTTTTGTTCATCCATGTAAAGTAAAACAGAATCTGAGGTACACATAATAAGGCAACAGCCTTATATTATTATAATCAACTTCAAATCGACAACAACACTGTTTCATGTCTCTCATAGAGCCTTTTTACTAAACTTATTTTGGATTATAAATAAATGAATGGAAATAAGAATAGTCATTAATAATTGTTTGAGTTGCCAATTTCGTTCTTATAATAACAACACGATCTACTGCAACATGTTTTCTTTGCCTCATCCTCTCACGCATTCTGTCTAACCCTAAACTTTCTAGAATGTTCATTAAGGACTGCCTAATAGCAACTGAGATGGATCGATCACGACCATGAAGATATACGCATTCAGAACAACCTTTTTAAGACTCTCTTCAGTTCTGACTATAGTTCCCTGATAAAATGAGATAAGATGAATTTCGAAATCGTCGTTCTAATGACAAAAAATATAAGTTTGACCTTATAGGCTGAAAAATAGAGATTATTACAAGAGTTGAAAGTCGAAATATATTATCGTAACTTGCTTCTGAGAAATGAGGTTTAGAAACCGTCGTTGCTCAATTAGAGTTGTTTTCGTTTTCTACATCTTGGGATCAGTTATTTGAGAGATGATGACGACATATCAAAGCGACCGTGACCTTAAGACGCATGCGATACGGTGAGAGGGAAAAGTGGGAGAGAGAAATATTTATAGAGAATATTCAATCATCGAGATGAGGGAGGCCACTTTTAAAATTCAAGCAGGGCGAATAGATCACCGCTGATGGTGTCCCGATGTTTGCGGTACGCCAGGAGATTCGGTGACGGTCTAAAAGAGGACGAAGTTTACCGGGAGGATTTGTGTTGTTGAAAAGAGGGTCAATATCACCGGAAGGATTCGTGTTATTTAATGTATAAACGATGAATATTATTACCTATAATCATTATTGATACTATATCGCTATATGAAAATGAAATACTTATTTGTGTTTTGAAAGTGGAAAACTGAATGTGAATGTCAAGCTGGAGCTCATCATGAGACACTCTTGATGTAGATTAATGTCTCCTCACAAAATGACGTTATTCTAATGACGGTAGTTGTGATTCACAATCCAGTAACTTATTTCCTATACCGTGAAACTTCATACAGAGATACCATACACGCAGTGGTCATGAAAGTACAAACGTTCAAGAAGCCAGCTTATACCACATTCACTAGGCTGCTGTGTTGACGGTTCTAAATTAGCCAGAATACGCTCTCCGCTGTGACATTGGATCATGACCTTCTAAACAGAGGAAGGAGATTAATTTGGATATTGGTTAAGAAAAAGGCGGAATACTTTTTTTTTTATGGATCAGTATGCATGGTGTGACATTTCCAAGTGCATTAACGAAATGAAGTTTGATGAAAACTTTTCCAAGCTATTTTGTCAGTATGTCGTTAAGAATCACCCGCCCTTTACATCATTTGACTTTTGAATATATATATATATAAATATATGGAAATTCATCTAAAGTTGTGATCACTAACTTTTTCTGGTGGGTGGCAAAGTGACGTTAGATACTTGTTACAATGTATGACGTAAAGTCATTCTGACTCTCAGCTTGCAATTTTTTTCATTATATGAAGACATGGAAGTTAGACCTGTGACGCAGTTTGTTAACAAGTGACGTATAGGTATTGCTTAGACTGGGCGCTATTATGTCTACTGTCTTCCAGACATGGACATGCACAACGTCTATATCAAAAATAAAAATAAACAAACCAAATCCAAAACCAAAATCGACACACACAAGAAAAAAAACCGGCAATGTTATGAAGCAGAGAGATGGATGCAAGTATCTTATTTTCCACCAATGGGTGTACTCGACAGAAAAAAGGGACAGGCGACGATTTAGGCCTCCTTGAACTTGAAAATGAACGACGCAGGCTTTCTTCAAGCAATTGCTATCAAATCTCCAGATTTATTCTGCCATCAATAACCCTTCGACGGAGAGGATTTATTGGTCGAATGAAGAATTACTGTCCATTTTCTCTTCCTTTCTCTCTCTGTTTTCTCATTCTCTTTCCTCTATGCTTGGATGGAGGAACTCCTTCATAAAAGTGTAATCTCTTTTTATGAGGCTCTTGAATGGTTCCCATCCATCACAAGGAGGGCTCGGGGTGTTAGAGGGGTACTTTGTGGGGATGAGGTTGGCCTGCCTGCCATTCATAACTTGGCTTGGAGGCGTGGTTGAGGTTGTGATTCAAGATTGGGGCGTGATTGTTCGTTGAAGTTCAAATTGGGATGGCTCACTTTTTAGCGTGTTTTTGTTGGACGACGGGGAAGGTAGGATTCGCGGCTCGAGTGTAATCAAATTGTTTCTATAGTAAGAGCGTTGTAGCCTGTTACAGCCTTCTTCGTACGTTACGCTCATAGCTCTCTAGGTACTTGTTGCAGTCGACCAACTGAATTGAGAACGCCGAAACGATGCATTTGTAAGTTCTTAATTCAGCCTGTCGACTGGAACCAGAAGCTGGGAGAGCAGGAGCATCAAATGTGAAGAAGTCACCATTGTAATAATAAACATTAATAAAAAGCTTTGCCTTCAGCACCTCGTTCACGCTCACGCCGACACGATTCGAAAACTTCCCGATTCCGTATTTGGAGTATGAATCTCTCCTCTCCACCCATCAAGCTCTATTTCTCTCCCTCCATAGGCGTATGAAATACATTAATGTTACCCCTCCCAGTATCTCTTTCTTGTTTTCCTTCCATCTCCCTGCTTAAGTCCATGTCACACACTTAGTGTCGTTTCGCTTACATTGCAAACAATGATTCTACTCTCATACACTTCGATATTCTACTTCTTGTCCTCTGTGTAAAGTTTGCGGGACACCTTCTCTTGAACAATCGACAGCCAACGGTACGACTGTCAAACATCAAACGGCCCTCGGGACGAAATCGAAATTAAAGTGTAGCATATCAATCGCTTCAATTTCTATTCCAATACCACCTAGGTCACTCTGACGAGAATAACATCACACCAACAATGGGCACATACCCCGCGAGGGCAGTGGGGCGACTATATCAATGGGGAAAAAAATAGTGGTTGATTAGTTGGCTGATTTGGGTTTTGAGAGAAATTTATCAATCGGATATGATTATTTACGTCTGTGACCGACCTTAACGTCACGGTCGTCACCATACGAAAGACGTGACTAGAATTCGAACATGGGTCCTATCTGTGTTAGCTTGAAAGAAAGACAGACATGACAAAATGGTAAAACTGCTCGACCAACTCCTGATCCCTATGAAGGGGTAGAACATGAAAACAGCCCAAATAGAAGATAATCCAATTAATTTACATCTTAACTTATGAGAAAAAAATGTAACAGCGGCGTGACGAGAAGGACTAGGCCTACAACGAAAACTGTACATGCTGGAGTGGGAGGGGGTACTGACAGTTTGCATAAAAGGACCTTCGGGTTATGAATCATAGATACGCTCATCGCAAAACAGAAGCGACATATGTCACACAATATTTCGGAGGTGTGAACTAGGTTTTCTTGTTTAACTGAGTTGAGGTGACGAGTCAGTGTCCTTTAGCAGACGACTTTATAATCGATCGTATATCCAACAAGCTTATCGATTGTATCCGTATGTAATTTTACAGTAGAAGGAATTAGAATTGACATTTACGATTGATTTCAGCTGTAATCCTATATGAACCAATGCAACCAGTACAAATAACATATAATGTATGGGTGTATTCGCATTTATGAATTCGACCGCACTCTAAAAATTGAAGAGTAAAAATTACCACATTTTGGATATGAAAGTATTTGTTTCATCACTAGAAAATTTTGGCCCGAATTTACCTTTTTTCGACCCTGATTAGATATAGGTCCCGAGCTGCGATTTTGTTATTTCAATTATTCCCCTTTTCCTTGTTTAAAGACCGTTGACGGAGTAAATACAACCTTACATCGATTGAAAGCTAAGTAGGCGTATAACATAAATACCCCCAAAATAAATTAAATTTTCATAACAGTATTCATAAAAAGATGATCGAACCTCAACCAGGCCATCCCTCCCAAGTACTCGTAAAAGTACCCCTATTATATAATGCGGCTGATGACGTCAAAGAAGTTTAAGGGAATGCTACTGCCAGGCATGATTGGGTTTCGCCTTTAGAAAACACGTTTGTATTGCTATGTCAGAACAATAGAATTCTAGCACACATGGGGTCTATTGTTCTGACACAGCAATACAAACGTGTTTTCTAAAGCCGAAACCCTATCATGCCTGGCAGCAGCATTCCCTTAAACTTCTTTGACGTCATCAGCCGCATTATATAATAGGGGTACTTTTACGAGTACTTGGGAGGGATGGCCTGGTTGAGGTTCGATCACCTTTTTAATGAAATACTTTCTAAATGTAAGATAAAAATGCTTAAATTGGGAATTGTTGTATTAGCAAGAAATATTAGCTTTCGTTTTATATGTAATTTTGGTTTTCATTTCTAGGTCCAGTCTGGGACTTTAATGCCAGACATTGGATTCCTACGTCATTCCTATGTAGTGGTCTAGTGGGCATATCATTCAGGGAGTGACTTGGTTCGAATCCCGGGCACCTCACTAACCTCATTTAGAGAGATTACGATGTACGATTGTCACATTCGATCAATGTGATGTATTTGGATGCATGACGTGTAATTATAATTCCTTCAAAATAATGTGAGATCACCATAAAATGACCACTAGCTAATGATTTTACCCTTCATAATTCCAAACGGTTAACAACTCTGATGAAAGCCGTAAACTCTGTCTACAACCATGACAACCATGAAATTAATTCGAACGCCCCTAACTACCTGTATATGATCATTTGCTCCTTAGCTGTGACAACCAACACCATGTAGACATGTTGTTTTGGTGCATGACAAAAAAATGTATAAATTTGGCTGATGGTACGACCCAATGGAATATAATTACACCGTCGCAGCGACGTCACTGCATATTTTCGTGGAGGAAAACACAATTTTTGACAAGAGCTGAAAGAGAAGTGGTTTTGCGATTTTGTTTTCTTCCATACATTCAAAGTACATGTACATACAATGGGGGTATAATCAGCAGCATAATTTATGGGAAAGCATAATTTTGACACTAAAGCTGCAGGGGTAGTTGTTTACTAATTTATCTACGTCTTCGCCAATTCGGGGCTCTCCCTGTGGATTTCTAAAAGTGAGAAGAGCTTATTTCATTCACTATTAAAACCATTTTCATTCAAAATAACACACTATGGGGTATAATCAGCTGAATAATTTCTTGGGCAAACATAACTTTGACACTATAAACAACTGTAGGGGTAGGTGTGCACTATTTTCGTTTCGTCTTTGCCAATTGGGGTCTCTCCCCGTGGACCTTTTAACGCGAGAAGATTTATTTTTTATTTTTTTTTGCATTCATTATTCAAATCATTTCGTCACAAAGTCCTGACATTAACATTTCATAACGTAACACGTCGCCGTGCCTAGGCCTCAGCCACACCGTTCAGAAGGACACCAAAGACATTTAACATCAATACATACGGTGGATAAAAAGTTACGATCGATTTCAACTCGGTAGCCTCATCATGACCAGAGTGCCCCAATGCTGATGATCATAATCCTAACCATAGCCCTAAACGTAATCTTAATCATATCGTAATCCTAATCCATGACTGAGTGTATCTGCACTCCAAATGAGGCTACCGAGATAAAATCAATCATAACTTTTTATCGATCGTAAGTATTTAGGTTACAGGCCACTGACAGACATAAATATTTCATTGCAGCGATTGGTAAAGTGAACACTCCTCTCTAAATGCACAAGCAAGTGAGAAAGGGACAACACTTATTTTGTTGTTCAAGTGAAAAAGTGGTCTACCGTATACACTCATGAAAAGTCAGCATTGGGATTCGAATCTTGTCCACAGAATCAGTTTAAAATTTCTTCCTCGGTAGTCAGATGAAATGAACCAACCAACATGATTTTGTTAATAGAGATAAATAAATAGACATGATAGACGCCATATTATTTGCAAACTTGTATGTCAAAGGAAGTTTGACAATATTGGTTTTGAGGCATGAAACCAAGAAATTAATACACGAAGACAAGGTGCAGATGTGCTTGGTGACAATAACTCTCTATATCTACCATATCTCGTTTCAAAAGTGTCCAAATTAAATTTAGGGGTGAGTTGTCAGAAGACACCACGGAAATCTAATAAAAAACAGTTGATATGTGATTAGATAGCTCCATATCAGTGTATATGGCAACAATTATTGTAAATGCAATATTGAGAGACCTGCTCAAATAAAACATGAAAATTGTAACAGTGTGAAAGGCTCGAATGAAGATCTGTGACAATTACTGACTGCAAACCGTTGTTGACTCACTTGAAATTGCCTAAGCATAGCACCAAAAATTGAACAACCCATGTTACTAAGATAATTACATTTTTGCCTCTCTATGTGAAAACATTATCTCCCGCATGTATTGATAATGTTGGCTTCCGAATAACCCGAACGAAAGCGATGAATTTTTAATTACGCAAATTTTCATCCCAGAGAGATTATGAACACCATGGTACTTTATGCAATTAGGAATTTCATGAGCAATGTGGAGTACGGGTGGGTTGAACATGAATGCAGTGTAGACATTCATGTAGTCGACACTATCAGGGTGTATCCAGAGGGTCTTGAGGAAGGGGCACAGCCTCTATAATGAAAGGGACGAAAAAGCTTCCCGAATGCTGTACAGGGCTTCGGAGAGATATCCCATTTAGGTCCCGAGTCCTCTACAAACCACCTTTCAAAAATAGTAAATATTGTGGGGAAAACTTAAAATATTTATGGCATTCCTTTCGTTTGTGATGTATATATCCCGAACAATGTTACAAACGAACCCCTACCCCTCCTTCTCATAATATGACCCTCAGTCTAAATTTCCTGTACACTTGAGCATAAGTGACCATTGGGAACCTTAGACGAGAGAATGATCGATGTTTGAAGAGTTTAATGACTCCTTTTACACTTTCAGTAGATACCGCGCACGGTATACGAGTAAGGATGTGCCTCAGCATTTCCGAAGATGCCAGAATGGTAAATTGCCACTTGGTCTAAATCCACGTACATCTCACATGGTTTAATTCCATTCCATCTACAACCTGTTCGTCTAATTACCTCTTGGTCGAATTGCCACCTCGCCTAATTCCCATTTCGTCTAATGTACGAATTAGGCCAAAATGCAAGAAGGCAATTTGGCTATTAGACGAATTGGCAGTTAGACCAAGTGAGAATTAGACCAATGAGAACTAAATTTACCTAATTGTTAGGAGACCAAAATGGCTTTAGCCCATGGGGTATTACACAACCGCTTTTGGACCAAGTGAACGCCCGAACGTCATGACGACAACCAAATGTTATAGTATAACCAGGAAATTGTCATTATATAGAAGCAGTTCCCTTGTACAATGGCAAACTGTCAAGGTGTCATATCATATTTGCAATTAACTTTTCATACATCGAACAAGTGTCGTGATATGAAAAACCAACATCACATCAAATCAAATCTTTACCAACAAACGGAATGTCGTCATCAAATAAACTCAAACTGTCGTCAACTGCAAATTTGGTACTTTAAATTTTGTTTGCTCTCACTGTAATAGGTCTTTAGTTTGCATATAGAAATCATGTGTCAAAATCATATTAAAAAAATAAACAAATTAATATTCTATTGCAAATGGCCAAGATATATAATTACTGGTCGGTCTTACGTTGTGTGGCCGAGGTAACACATTCTAAAGGGCCTGTCCCACAGAAGGCGATCGTTGTGGCGACAACCTATGCATGTTGGAACCTGCCAGAATCGTGTCAGAATCGTAGTGCTGCAACCGCACGATCCTATACGTATCTATGACTCTGTACTACGGAGGCTTATACATACCCAGACTCTTAAGCTTCTTATTTATGCTCCTCCATCGCACACAATGAGGCGCCTTATTACAATCGATTGGATATACTCGTAATATAATTATTAACCATTGTGTTTGGTCTGCGTTCGATTTCCATTTTCGCCTCGACTGCTGGTTACCTCGACTGTTTTCTGTTAGTCGCACGCTCTCAGTCAACCAATATTGATGCTTGCGCACTTTTGGTGGTGCGCGATCGGCTTGCCGACTAGGACCAGGCGACTCGAGATTTTGCGCTCTGACACTTGGGCGGCCCGTGCCCTTTCAGGTTTGTGGATAGTTCCCCCCTTAATTTCTTCGCTTTCAGATAGAGACATCTATATTGGGGTCCGTGAATGTGATTTTTGGAACAAATTTCAAAAATTTGCGGCGACTCAATACATATCTGAAGGGAGGCCGAACCTTGATTTTGGTGATTGTAGTTGGCGACAAGGTCGTAGCGGCTTAATTTCACTGGCCTTCTGTTCAGCTCGCATGCGGCAACGTACGCTGGACGCCGCAACCTACGACGCTGGCCGCCGTTCCGCTCTGCTAAACATGTTCTAGTCGGCGACAATCTACGATGGCACCTTGTCCGCGATAGAGAAGAGCTAGGCGGTCATGGACGTTAACTCCAACTGACGCCGGCTTTGTTGTTTAACTTGTTTGAGAAACTAGCGGCGAACAGAATTTTGCCTACGTATTTGTTGGCGACTATACGCGATAATTCACGATCTTATAGGCGATTTGGAACTGCGCATCGGTCTGCGTCTGAGGTATCTAAAAGAGCGTAGTTCGCAGGGATTTGATCGCCATCAACGGCTCGCCTATCTGTGGGACACAGGCCCTAATGCAGGGGACGAACTTTCATGTCAATGGTCAACGATTATACGAACTTATTCCAGGTTCAGGTTACGCCTCGTCCAGTCGGCGGGGAGTAGTTGCGTGGCGACGTGTTATATCCGATCAGAGATAGATACTGGTGGTAGATAATGAAAACCGGTCAAGAAGGCACAAGAGGGGGCGTCATAATGCCTGCTTTTGGTTTTTCTGGTTTTTTTCCCACTTTTTGTTTTTCTCGCTGCTGCTATTGGTCCCCGCCGTCAATTAAACCTAGAACATGGCTATATTCTGCGGTGGATCTTGATCTTTTCATTTTCTATTCGTTGCTCGTCCGTTTGACACCGTTGTTATTTGTGTCCGAATAAGTTGCCTAACACCAGCTATTGTATTCTTTTTGATAATTAGCTTCTATAGTGGAGGTGCTTTCGTGGAGGCGCGGGGAAAGGCACTACAAATTCAGTGTCCACCTGGTGGGGACATTGTTAGAATAAACAAGTTGTTTCTTCTCTTGCTTTTTTTTTGTTTTTTCAGTTCTTATACTAGATTAGGACTCGTTTGCCGTACCACCCCGCTCATCAGTATTAGCGCATGTGTTATTCTGAGTAAGATACGAACTGGGGTAATGATGATGAGTTTTGGCGAAGAGGGGGGCGTATCAAAGGGGCGGCTTTATTGAAAGGGAGCTCTGTCGGAAGCGTTTTATTTGACCGGCACAATTTGCTCGTATGCCGATCGGATCAAGCATTTCAGTAGCTTATTAACAGTTTCAGTGAGAATCAGTAATATTGTTATCATGAAATATCCCCAGGGCCCGTTGCATAAAATTTAAATAACGGAAGTTTTTTTTCCAGGTTATAAAATCTGATAACCCGGTAAGTCAGAATTGGTTACAGAATATTTTATCTGGACTTTTTTTTACTGTTTTCATGCATATAAAACTACCAAGAGTTTTCAAAGTATTATGCAATAATTTTTTAGGGAGTGTTTGAAACTACAGGTTGAAAAACCTAAAATAGGTCAACATAAGTTGATATTTTTAATTACGCACACGAGAAACTCGGTTAAAAAAAAAGTTTTTATGCACCACCTTCGGACAAGCTACCTTCCTGGACAATTACGAACCGAACGACTCCTCCGAACTAGGGTTAAGGGGTCAGTGGTTAAACTTTAAGCAGGTTAGTATTTAGAGGGGGGTATCGTTCCGGGTTTGGTCTAGAAAGAGGGGGGCTCATTACCATAATGAGGTCAAGGAATTTAATCATTGTTGGATTATGGTACAGCATACCGTTTTTGGGTCTTGCTATTGGGAATAATGTGAAGGATAATCCGTTTCCAATGCCTTACTCGATATTTATACATAACCTATTTAATTATGGTTTTAAGAGAGCCCAATTTATTAGACTTACTCTAAGTTTGAAGGTACCACCTAAATTTTGATTTTGGATTTGATTGATTTATTTATTCATCAATAAATGGTCAGTGAGTTAAATAGTGAGATACATAAATGAAAGGTAATAAATGAATACACCTAATGTACAAAATAGATGATGAAAGGAGCCAAAACATAGCACATGTGCATGTTACGAGTCTGATCCTGTTCTTATTTGGATCCTCATACGATAACGGGGATGTGGGTCGAAGATGCTTTAGCCCCGCCCGCCCCAAAAAAAAAAACAAAAAAAAAAAAAAGATAAATAATATAATATAAAAAAATAAAATAATAAATAGAAATATAAAAAAAATAATAATAATAATAATAATAAAAAAAATTAAATAAAACTAATCATATAAATAAATTTAAAAAATAAATAAAATATGATTTTTAAAAAATGGATGAAGTAGAGAAACAGAAGGGCACGACAGATTGAGTGGAGAGAGAGGGAGAGAGAGAGGGGAGGGGAGATGAGAGAGAGGGAGGAAGAGAAGGGAGAGAGAGAGGGAGAGAGAGAGAGACAGAGAGGAGAGAGAGAGAGGAGAGAGAAACGAAGAAGAGGTTGGGGTTTGCTTCATTAAAAATACAATACAAAGTCCCCTCTTTAATACTACACCTGGATTGGCGAGTAGAGCTAAATATAGAACTGTGTAATCTCGAAAGCACACATTAATTTTTCCCAAGTAAATATGTATAATAAGGTATGCGTCAATATTGGTATTCTGAATATCTGATAACTCTAATACCATACAAATTTCCGTTATAGTTTACTAAAATTGGCCAGCATGTCGATGCATGATTGTATTGGTGTTTCCAGGATATCGGATGGTATCAATATTTAATATCATATTTCCATATCAATTACCATTATCATACACCAACTATGATCATGAAAATAAATTGTGAAATTCATAGCAACGTTAGACGGTATACAGTAACATTGTCACATACTTCTCACATCATCATTGCATGCTTCGATATTAAATGACATAGGCTTATCAATTATTTTATATTTTAGTTATCTATTTATCTTATTTTAACAGATTAGCCCCAACGGTATTAATTTTTTGTTTTACAAGCGAGCTCTTTACATACAGCACACATAAAAGTAGAACACACATCAACAAAACAATTAGGCCTACAAGTATACATTCTTATTCTTTATGTGATGCTTACTTTTCATGTCAAGTTTCAGAGGTTTTGTTTAGTCGCTCGATTGCCCCGATATCCGAAATGTATACGCTTCCTTTTTCTACCCCGCCTTTAGTTTTTCGACATGTACGGAAGTAATTTTACTCACGTTTTCTGACGACAATATAACACATATTAATGGTTATGGAAAAGGTGATGATACTTAAAGAAAGCCAAAATGAAGCAATTTCCAGAAACAACAGCAGATATCCAAAATCCAACACCCTGCAAGAACTGAGAAGTTGACAATATTTGTTCTTGAATGAAGATCGCAGCACAACTATAGTGCCTGAACACCGCACATAATGAAGCCTACCGAGTTTGTGACCAGAGGCCATGCAGGCCCTCCGGGGAGCACTACGTTCACAGTCATCGTCAAACCCGTGAAGTCATCCCCTTTGGTCTACAACCCTTTCGTCTAGTATGCAATATTGGTATACAACCCATTTAGTACAATATCCGTATTTCGTATATTAATCTTTTTGACTAATCACCTACCATTATAAACAGCTGACCTAAAACAAATTGCGTTCAGACTCATTTCGTCCACAACCATATTTGTCAGGGGGGGGGGGGTAAAAAGATATTAGGGACGTAATTGGGAACGTAGGCAAAACCGCTGGAAAAGGAGTGAGTGGGATCTCAAATGTCCTCAATTAACATGATTACAGCATTACATACAGCACACATAAAAGTAGAACACACATCAACAAAACAATTAGGCCTACAAGTATACATTCTTATTCTTTATGTGATGCTTACTTTTCATGTCAAGTTTCAGAGGTTTTGTTTAGTCGCTCGATTGCCCTGATATCCGAAATGTATACGCTTCCTTTTTCTACCCCGCCTTTAGTTTTTCGACATGTACGGAAGTAATTTTACTCACGTTTTCTGAAGACAATATAACACATATTAATGGTTATGGAAAAGGTGATGATACTTAAAGAAAGCCAAAATGAAGCAATTTCCAGAAACAACAGCAGATATCCAAAATCCAACACCCTGCAAGAACTGAGAAGTTGACAATATTTGTTCTTGAATGAAGATCGCAGCACAACTATAGTGCCTGAATGAATGATTAACGCGCAATCGGAATTCGGATTTTTCACTCAGTTTAAAATTATTTTTCTTCACATGTACATGGCATAGAGGTTTGTTGTAAAAATGAGAAAATCTATTGTGAAAATCCAAGACTGGCTCTAAATCAGACTTTCAAATCCTGATGAATGACCTCTGATGAAACTTCACACCTTATACATCTCTCGGCGTAAATCTGGCTCAGAGACGATTTAGAATAATCCAGTCGGATTGTCCAGCGTCTTCCTAGAATAATCTTACAGTGGAAAAGACGGATGGTGTCCTAGGAATGTCGGCAGTGCTCTGATGTAGTCTTTGACATACCTCAAGGGCTCGACACCTGTCCTCGTGTGTCCGCGGTATGGGTCGGGGGACTAATGAGATGGGACACTGATGACCGGACACCGCCCTCCAATGAATCAACGAGCTAGCCTGAAGGAGGCTTTCATCACAGAGCTTACATTGTGGAGAGGACTTGGGATGTCCTCTACTAGCGCAATGCATGAGTGTTTGATCTATAGAAACTGACTTTCGTTTTTAAGTGCTAACATTTTTAGGCTTATCCATCCTCATTCTTGGATAAAACATCATAAATTTATAAATTGAAAAAGATGAAATATGTAATTATTGGATATCAAAGAAGAAACGAGTTAGTTTCGAACATGCATGGTTTCCGAGTGATAACTTAATCATACTTATAGGACCAAAGAAGGGAAAAAGCTGTCCAGGTGGGGGATCCAGACGGGAGCGTATAGGAGACGCACCCCTATATAAATTCAAATTTTGGTAGGCGTCGCCCCCCCCCCTTTTTTTTAAATCAAATTGTAGAAGCGCCATTGAGGGTTTTCTTGTTTAAACATATTAATTCGATACTTAGTTTTGTATTTTGATGGCTTGGTAAAAAGAATAAATCAAGACAGCACCTTCGATTTTTGACGTCATGTTTAAAAGCCTATATATTAAATTCGTCACATGCGTGTTGAGCGTTCTACGAAGCACTACAAAGTCAGACCTCTCACAATATACCTTCTCTGTTCTGGCGCAATCAACTTTCATTATCGAGGTCAAACCAACTGTATAATCTATTCATCTCTCATCCTGCTCTCATTCTTCAGGGTCAGTCGTTGATAGTTCATGAGATAAAAATAGAATAAAGATCAAGATGCAGTCACCTGTCCATTCGAGAATGTCACCTCCAGCTATTATTAATCTAAATCAACGGGGCAACTTTATATAATTTCAACTGTAGCTTTATCTAATATCTTAAGTATTAAATTGAAGTCCTACATCGAAGTGGAATCTACGGTGGCTCGGGGGCACTTGGATGATGCTAATAAAGTTATAGTAATTTTGTTGAACCAATGTGTAATAAGATTACTCCTCGTGGGATATTGCTTCATATTTCATGAGCCCCTTATACTTTTTGGTAATCATTTTTCTTGGGGAGGGGAGGGAGTCAATTAATTCTCACCTCATATCCAGTCGCAAGTACGGGCCAGTCAATATTCACCATTGTTGCATATAATGGCTTGGTTATTTAACTTTGACAAAAGAAAACAAATGGAAATTGCAATAAATGCCCTAGTTTTCAAAAGATGTCCAAGATAATTTTTTTTTTTTTTTTTTAAAGTAAAATATACTTTTATTTAAAAAAACAAGTTGTGTTTCTCCATTATCTTTGATAAATAACCAATTTCCCATTCCCGTTTCTGTTGTCAACCTACGGTGGTAATAATGTCAATTTCGAAACACTAATAATATTTTTTTCTTTAGCATTTTCTGACATGATAACATATCGAATTAACGCCCTTTTCACCCAACCAATCTCGACCTACATCGATTCTGTGTTCTTCTCCTCCTCCTACGAACAAAAAAAGGAATCTGGATCTATATTTCCCTTGACCTTGTCGCTGTTCAGCTAGCAGATCGAATCGATGGGATTGCTTCTAGGAGCGATGGGCGGCAAATCATCCACCATATCTGGTTGCCAAGGAGGCCCTCTCCATCATATGCATCCTTTACAAAGGAGACCCTCTCAATCGTGTGCATCCTTTACGCCTCTTGAAGATGATCTACTCGTGCGTGAAAATGCCCCGCTCCGGCCCGATATGGGCACTTTATTATATCGTGATCAAGGGGGTATGTCGCATTTGGCGGATTAAAGGATGCGAAGACAATATGTAATTAGGCTAATTACAATACTACATTACGCGAATAATAAATAAACAATAATAATAATACTCTTATTTATAATTCGCTTTCCCGTACGGCCCAAAGCACTTTACATTACAGGATTACCCCGTTCATTTGATTTCATTCCATGCTTTGTGTCTGCCATCACCAGCGAGTGTATGGACTCATCCTCAAAGGTACCCATTTATACCTGGGTGAAGTGTTAAGCAAATGATTATAAAAACCTCGCTTAAGGACATAAGTGCCGGTGCCGGGAATCGAACTCACGTGATACGATGCCATAGTGATTAATAATTTGTTACGTTTATCATTTATTGTTTATTAATTATCATGAATGATGGACAATATTTAGGTTTGTATATCTTAAATTGTAAAGCATATACAAAATGCAGGTGTTATTATCCTTTTTGTTTTAATGATTTTACTACGCATAACAAATTTAGTCACAGCCTGTTTCATGAAACCCGTGTGAATCAATTCGTTACCGTAGGCACGAAAATCCAAAGCTTCCGAGCCCTAAAGAAATGCATCACAAAACACCAAAAATCATCATCAAAAACACGTCTGCAACCTTGACGTTTCGGGACATTGAGGTGCGCAGACGACATCAGTAATCGATGTAAAAGTATCGCATGGCACAATCGACAGCTTTATTTGTTGTAGAAATTGTTCAAGGAAATCTCATGGAATCAAACGTTCGTAGGCCTAACCGTGATTGAACTCACCTAAAATATCAACACAACAAAAAGTAAGGAAAAAAGAAACAAAAACAAAACAAAACAAACTTTAAAAAACAAACAAACAAACAACAGAAACATGTACAAAACAAGACACGACGCTATCATTGTTAGATGCTTTACTTGAGCAGACGATGTAAGTCGTTTCGAAAATATTGCATTCGCCATTGCACTCTTCAAAATCTTACCGAAGAATTGGGGTTCGTTATCGCCGGATATTATATCGTATCGATCTATTAATAGTAGGTTACAATGTATTTAAAGGGGGTATCTCACTGAGTTGCGAACGTTTGCGAACGAGGCGAATTTAGAGATTATCGTATATAGAGAGATTGTAATCAAATTTGATTCAGTAGACCAGCCTTTCGACGTGAGGCGTTTTCTTTTGTTATGTGTATTCCGGACAAAGGGTATATATTGGAATGCAGGGAACTTCTGAAATGAATAGAGTCGAAATACAGGAATTCTTTTTATCCTGCATTGGCGCATGAATCGATTGTTTTTGGTTTAAACCACATTCCTTTCGATAAGCCGGGATTTTCCATTGAAAAAATTTCGCCAAAAAGTTTTGAACATGTTCAAAATTTCTAGGCGAATTTATCTATGACCGATTGCAAGTGCATAATTCTGTGTGTAAAATGAGTTGAATATACATATAAATAGGTTTACTGATATTACTGAAATATATATGGGAAGGGTCAACATAAATTTGAATCGGATAAGAATTACTCGATGAAAAAATTATAATTTCTCAAAATATGTTTGAAAATGATAATAATAATCCAGCGTATATTATAGTGTCTTTGATCATGTTGATTGGTATTTTCATTAACAATAAACGCAAATAAAACATTCAGATTTCACTTCGGGCGTGGCTGGGCGTTGGGGGTAATTGAGCTGGTAGTCATTTTCTTTTTCAATTATCATTACTATTATCATTTCCATATTATTGTTATCATTTTGTTTTTTCATCTCTGCACCCATGACTGCATAACTGACAATCAATATCTCACTTTTGGCAATGATAATGTGCAGTCACACTCACACACACGCACCCACGTACCTACACGAACCAAAACGAAGCAAAACATGACTTGTTTCATTGATATGTGTTCACAATTCAGTAAAATTACCCCCTTCGAGGGGGCTGTGGAGCCGGGGGGTGGGGGCTTCAGCTCCCACTTCAGTTCTCAGCACACGTGTACAAAATTGCAAAAATGACCATGCATTTGTCATTTTTAGTCTATTCAGCCCCCCCCCCCCTCTTCAGCTCAGCTCCTCTACTTTCAAAAACGCTCCACCGCCCCTGCTTTGTGATTGCATAAAAAAAACAATACAAAAGAAAACATACCAATATCATACAATATAACCCAACTGTACTTGCCTAACAAGGCAGTAGGCCTACAAAAGAAAACTTGCCATGATCATTCAGTACAACCCTATTGAGCTTGCCTAACTAAGCAGCAAAAAAGAAAATATGCAATTCCTATACAACGATATAACCCCTTTGAGCTTGGCTTACAAAGCATCGCTAAAGAAAACATGCCATTCTGATACAACGAGATAACCTCTTTATGCTTGTCTAACAAAGCAGCACAAAAGAACGTCGGTAGATCGTCTCTATATATAACACTCTGTAAATTCGCCTGGGTTCGCAACCAGTGAGATACCCCCTTTAAGAGTCTTTCTTTTGAGTCGAACATTCGAGTACCGCGACATTCTTATTTTTTAAATTATAAAAAAGGAACGTTTCAGCGAAAATCAACAACAACAAAAACAACATCATAAAATATCAGTGATGTTGCTTTTGGAAGGCTTACGCAGGCTAGCAGACGACACTTTGTATACGGTCATTGATCGATGTTTAAGTATCGGATTTCACTCCTCGATTGATTGATCGGCAATTAGAATTATGGGTCATTATCACCGGACATTATAATGTACAGGAGATTGCAATGTTTTTAAAGAGTTTGACATTCGTAAAACCACGACAATCTTATCTTTAATAATCTAAAAGAGGAACGTTTCAGTGAAAATAATCAACAACAACATATAAGCGATGTCGTTTTCGAAAGGCTTACGCATGCTAGCAGACCACACTTTCTATTCGTTCATTGATTGATGTTTAAGTATCGGATTGCACTCCTCGATTGATTGATCGGCAATTAGGCATGCATTACCCGCCTGGGCGCATGGTGATTGCTCGCCTTGAGGCGCTTGACCAGACTAAAACAGGAACTTACCATCAAAATCTCGAGTTTCCCAGAGAAAAAGAACCTAATTGTTTTCGATTCTAGACTAGATATCGCACGTTGAATGTTCCTAAGCAGTACTTCGTCACTATGGCGAAGGAAACGTGAAAATAATTAACTTATAACAGTATTCTCCGATTGTTTATGGACTTGTGCTGGAGCAGAGATTTCAGGATTTACTATTTTTAGAATATATGTTTACAATTTTGAGCTCACTTGTGAATTCAGTTTTACCTATACTCTTCGTGTGGCGATTGCAGAGGTAAATACAGGGGTGTACAATAACAACTCTTAAAGCGATTTACAGACATATCGTCCCGGCGGTCATCGTATGGTTCTAACTGAACTTCAACATTAAACCGAACTTCAACTTCAAAACAAATCATTACGTACATTATTCTGATTTATTCTAATTTGTGAAATATTAATCAAACTGGGCAAATATTTTTGAGAAATGGGGTAAGAATGTATTCTTCAAAACACTTAAGGATTGTGGGTGATGATGTGGGGGGGGGGGAGGGTCCTAGAGCATGGCTGAGGGCGAAATTAATCAAGTCGTCGATAGCTATGGTGTCACTTTTCTCACTCCATCTATCGACACCAGACGAATTGCAATCACAAAGAAACCAACACTAACACTTTTACACCATCTGTCGTCATGCTGTGATTATTAAAGGAAAACAATTTCATTCAAATATTAATTAAAGAGACGATAAATATTTATAATCTGCTGAAAACCAGAATGGAATGTTTAAGAAACATTGTATTACACAGTAACAACATCATTTGAGGATCCCAACACCCAAGGCAGCTTATACATTGTGTCCCAGAAAGAATTATACACGTTTCAAACGGCTACCAAATAAGAAATATATGGTTCTTGGAGGGAAAGATTTATATGTAGATAAAGCTCATATCCTCAACCATTATTTGACACCAGAATATCTGAAAATGATGCATGCTTCAATGAGCAATGCCCACTTTTGTGAAGGACACGAAAACGAGGCTGCGCGGGAATTAGCTATGCATTGACCACCGTCATATGGGCGGCCAAAAGGGTCAGCATAAATAATGGCGTAGATCGGCTAACAAAGACAAAATAAACCAAGATTCAACATAACAAACACCAATAATATAATTATGAAAACAAAGAATTACATTTTGCATAATATCTTGCTTTATTTTGTCTTTGTTAGCAGATTCACTCAATTATTCATGCTGACCCTTTTGGCCGCCTATATGCAGGTGATAAATGAATAGCGACTTCCTGGGCAGCCTTGTTTTTGTGTCCTTCACAAAGGTGCGCGTTGCTCATTGGTGCATGTATTATTTTCAGATATTTTGGTGTCAAATAATAGTTGAGGATATGAGCTTTATCTACATAAATTTTACCCCCTCAAGAACCATAAATTTCTTATTTGGTAGCCATTTCAAAAGTGTATAGTTCTTTCCGGGACACACTGTATAGACCTCTTGTACGCGCCCTATATACAGTGCGTCCCAAAAAAAGAACTCTACACTTTTGACAAGGCTACCAAATTAAAAATATATGATTCTTGGGGAAAAGGTTTAGATGTAGGGGAGACCTGGGGCAATTGTAACAGTTTTTTCCAAATTTGACCTATCAGCTTTATTGAAGCTAAATACTTGCTTAAAACTA
>CALNVZ010003434.1:18239093-18297883 GCA_940671915.1 Paracentrotus lividus | reverse complement strand
TAAATCTGCTAACACTCATACAGCATGTGGAGCGATTAAATGCGCATGTTCTCTACAAATTTTAAGTTTATAGCGTGTTTCTGCTAGGAAAGGGAGCCTCTGTTACAATTGCCCCGTGTTACATTTGTCCCCGGTCTCCCCTATATAAAGCTCATATCCTCAACTATTATTGTGACACAAAAATTCTGAAAATAACGCATTCTTCAGTGAGCAATGCCCACTTTTATGAAGGACAAAAGAAATAGCCTGCGCTGGAATTCTCTATTTATGTACCACCTGGGTATGGCATGCCAAGAAGGATTCAAAGAAATAATGGAATGAATCAGCTTACAGAGTAAAAAATATTATACCAAAAGTCAATCAATATTATGCAAAATGTAGTTTTCACCGTTTTGTTTTCATATCATTCATTTTTGCTCTGATTTCAGTTTATTTTTTTATCATTGTTAGCCGATTTATTCCATTATTTCTCGGATCCTTCTTCGCATGCCATACCCAGGGGATAAATGAATAGCGAATTCCTGCGCAGGTTGTTTTTTGTGTCCTTCATAAAAGTGGGCATTGTTCACTGAAGAATGCGTTATTTTCGGAATTTTTTTGTATCATAATAGACAGTTGAGGATATGAGCTTTACACAAGTCTAAACTTTTTTCCCAAGAATCATATATTTTTAATTTGGTAACCTTGTCAAAGTGTATAGTTCTTTTTGGGACGCAGTGTATATTTAAAGTGCGCTTTTTGTAGGGCCATCTACAAATCCAGTATGTTGATATTAAGAAAATAATATGAATAAACAACAGAGGAAAAACAACACATCTAATGACATAAATCTTCAATACTCGACTATTAAAAACATTAAACGTTGTAAAACAACGGTGGCTATTTTTTTCTTCTTCTTTCAAGATAAATAAAACACAAAACATGGACCCCTTTCATGTGTGTATCCCTGTTCCTTTCGTTTACTCCATCTTTTTAAGACGGGAAATTTCAATGTATTGATAAAATATTCATTCATTCGTAAATGTCATAAATAATTATCGATTTTCCATTAAACTCAAGGACAAGGGCGAGGCAATGAAATCAGCGCTGTCACCATGTGTGTATTGTATTATTCTGACACGACATATCCCACCGCTGCCGCCGGTTTGTTCTATTGTTCTGCCACCGACAATCGGCGGTTTAACAAGTGGATAACAGATGTCATGGCTTCCGACCTGTTGCGCAGTGTGGTTTTTCCAAAGGTCAAAGGAATATACATCTCCGCTGATAAACATGTTATACATTATATATACGTCACTTTTGAATCGTTTATCTGAAATTGTTATTGTGTCACTTGGTGGATACTTCATGTTGGTAGCACAGCCACACTGACAATTCCAGACCCCAAACAACAACAAGGTGACATGGAAATATAATGTTTTGTTAAATTTATGGCCTGCAAAAAAAGAGTTACGACAAATTGACAGTAAATATTAATGTTACAAGGCACTAATGTCAGTGTGGAACGTTCCAGGTTGTGTTACAAAATACAAATATTGCAAAGTTGAAAGAAACACTGTGATTGGTTCAGAGTTCTGCATGAATGAGACTTGTGATGCGTCACGTCGAAAGGAGAGACTAGTCGCAATGTTTGAAATCCATTTTATTTGATATTATTGATCCCTGATTCATTGCCTTGAATTGATTATAAAACCCGACTGTAAAGAGTAAATAGAAGTGGAGATATTAAGCCTCTGAAACGCGAGGGAGGAGAATTGTGCTCTTGGAAATCAAAATCAAGAGAAAAAGTCGTCGAAGTTTGACTTCCTTTGTATCCCCGCGCCAGAAAAATAAGAACACTCTGTCACCGCTGTACTCACCGAAATGCACCTAGCAACACTTGTTACAAAGGTGAAACGATTGACCAATGAGGGAGGCTGTCATCAGGTAATACATGAGAACAATACTCGTCCGTCACGCAGATCGAGGCAACGGAAATAACGGCGATGTTCAATACTTCTCCTAAAAAAAAAGAAGCGAATTTGGTTAGTGTTTTAATATCTTCGTCAAATAAATGAAAACGTCATGCTCTTTAATTGTTTAAGAAAAAGTCCGCTCTTTTAAGAAAAGTGTTTACCAATCCTGGCGCTTAAATTAGTTAGAAACAAAATCTATTTTAAAACCTTTTTTGGGTATTTATTCCGATGTTTGCGTGCGTCTTTGAATGTCAATCGCGTACTCTTACTCATAATAAAGCGAGTCATTTTGATCTGAACTCTGTTGGAAATTTTAAACATAATAATGGTCTATAGACTAAATTATTCTTGTACAGGGGCTTATGCTATTTTGTTTATATTCTTTGAATAGTATATGATAGAGAATAAGCCTCCAAAAAATGTTTTAATAAATTATTTGCGCCTCACGAATGTATTTAGAATTTCTCTGATCACGTTTTATTGAGTGGCTAGGTTAGCTTAAGACAATGAAAATAAAACGTAAATGATTTTGCTCGATCTCGTCTTTTTTGATCAAAACTTGTTACCAGTAATAAGAAGAATATTAATTATATTTAGAAATGAATTATTTTAGAGTAAATCGTATTTTTGTTTCGTCGTGTTTAGTAAAACGCTACTTTCTAAACACATACTTTGTAAAATAAACTGCAGAAATTGCTAGTAGCATGGGTGCTATCTCACCTCGCGGAGACGTCTCCGCGACAGAATACAAATTTCTTGTCTCCGCGACGGATAAATAGTATTAGAGACGTCTCCGAGACGCTTCAGCGGCAATTTATGAAGAGAAATTCCGTCTCCGTAATATCAGGAGACGTTCTCTAATTACTATTATTCTTCGCGGAAACAAACTTCTATTCTTTTTGCGGAGACGTCTCGCGACTCATGAACACTTTATCTTTGAAAGCTTTTTCATCGAGGTTGACCCCTCAATGTAATTTAAACTTTAATCCTTTATTAATAGATTCTTTTGTCTCAGATCATTTTCGCACCTTTCAGTATCTCTGTATATTGACCTCCATTACATGGCCCTTTCACCGTCTTTTAAAAAGCTCACTTTCCTTGTTATCCATTATAATCTATTTACTTTCATATTCACATTTCTTACTATTCTCTTTCGACATTCATACTCATACATCACTCCCGTGTAAATTCCAATTAATAGAGTTTCAAATGAAATCTAAGTAAAAGGAGTAGAAAAAAGAGTATTCCCCTCTATCTTTCTCTCTCTCTCTCTCTCTCTCTCTCTATTATCTGTTTTCTCTTCAAGCCCATTCTCTTCTTTCATTATGGCATTGCTTATTTGGATCGGTAAGTTTGTTCCGATCGAGTTGCAAAATTAAACTATAAATTGATAACGCCAATTGATTTGGGAGTGAGGATTTGGATTGCCCTATTTTTTGAGTCAAAAATGGGCTTACGTTAAAAGAAGCCCGGGGGGGGGGCACTCACCACATTATGTGTTACTCAAGCGGGTTCCCCGTGTCTCGTCGACGCTTTACTTAAAATAGGGGGGGGGGTATTCATACTCCTTACTATCTCCCCTCTCTCTCTCTCTCTCTCTCTGTCTCTTTGTTTCTCTCTTGCCCATTATTCTTTCTTTATTATGGGCATCCGCTATTTGTATCGGTAGTTGTTCCGATCGAGTTGCAAAATTAAACTTAAATTGATAACGTCAATTGATTTGGGTGTTGAGGATTGTCTTTATTGATAATAATATTCAAATACATGTAGTAGCCAAAGGCTGAAATACAAAATAAATTAAAAAGGGTATATAAATATGAAAATATGAAAAAAAAAATAAAACAATCTTAAAAACTACACAACATTTTAAAAGTTTAAAAAAGTTTAATTTTTGTAGTAAATTTCTTACGGAAACTTTTGTGTCGAAGTGAAGGGTATATAGCGGAGACGTCTTCGACAACGCGAATCGTTTCTTCGGAGACGGATTAAAAAGTTATATTCCGTCTTTATTCCGTCGAGGAAAAGTCTCCGAGATTATCTCCACGACAATTTCAAAAATTGTTTACAAAAATAGCGGAGAGTCTTCGCAAAGGAATCTATTTTTCGCGAACGGATAACGTTTATTCCGTTTATTTCTGTCGAGGAGAAGTCTCCGAGAGTTTTTCAAAATCTCGTTTCAAGCAGCAGTTTCAGAGAAATGTTCTCAAAGTAGTATTCGCGCCGATCATGAAAACGTCTCGGAGACGTCTCCGCGACGTCTCAACAAACTCGTCTAAACTTGTTTCTAAGCCAGTCTTAAAGTTGTTTCAAAGTAGTTCCCAAAAAGTGAGATACAGCCGCAGTTATAAACTAGATTGATTGCCACCCCCCCCTAGCTCATTGTTTCCACTAATGCAATATCAACCAATTTTAAAACCATATTTTTTTTTAAATTTTAAATTAGCATCTCTTACGCGTCTTAAGACTTTAACCTAATACTACGTTGATCAGAAGTATTATGATCACGTCACCTCTTTTGTGTGCTCTATGTTTCCCTGATGGAACCAAATTTGTTTATAGGGAGGTTTAATTTCCCATCAGGACAAACAGGTATCGCGGCCCCTAAAATAAAATGTGAAATTAACATTCATTTGGATCCAGATAGCTAAGTCAAAGCATAAAGTAGCTTTTTCCCCACATAACCCCCCCCCTCCCCCCCTCCCCCCCCCCCCACCCGATTGTTAGATTTGACATTCGTTTGCGTGCTCCGCTATCCGGATGAAACAGCTTTATTCACAGCTGAGTGCAGCTAAAGAGAGTTTTAGTTCGCTATTACGCTCACAAAAACGACAACAAAAACCAATAGAAATCACACAACACATGAACCGTGAACGTTCCAACCAAACAAAAAGCCATGCGTTTGCTAAGGGCGGAGCTAAAACGGAGAGGGAAATGAGCGTGGACGTTGCGCTTGTATGTCCGGGAAAAAAAAAATTATGACCGAAAAAAACACTCGCCAGAAAAACTGCTTTTTTACCACTTTCCCGTTATCATTTTCACTCATTTTTTTTACAGAGCAAAGATGAAGCATGTAGAACCAGAAAATAAAAAAAAAAATTCCTCAAAATTTTGAGTTTTTTATTAGTTTGTCGATTTACTCGGATCTTTGATCTGCGACTTCTCTCTCATTTCGACAAGACGTATCACACTTGTGCGTCAATGATCCTGATTGGTTACTATCCATTTTCAACTGACCGTAACTTTTTATGTTTCACTATTGGTCTAATATCGAAAAATGTCACACGCATTTCCTGTGCCCTGTCATAAATAGTGACCATCAGTCTTACCATAGACTGACATTTATGAATAGTTAGATTGATCGTATAAACAGTACAACTTCCGCATCATCATTCATTATACAATCTACATGGTGGTACATGTCTCTAAAAATCTTTGTTCAAATTTTGTTTCAAAAGACGGTCCCTATAAAATTCAATGTCCAGGTGGCAGCATGGCCATTTAATTCAATTGAAGATGCTAGTACTAGAAGTTCGTATGTTACATTTTGGCCCTCTGTTACATTTATGTAACAATGTGTCGTATTCATTCAAGCGTAAAGACATACCACACAAAAATGGTACCAAAAGATGCGGGAGGAGTTACTCTTTCGGAATATGTAAAATAAGTGAAGACGCTAGTACTAGATGTTCATATGTTACATTTTTACCCTCTGTTTCTCAAAACTGATTTGATGTATCATAGGAACTTCTAGTACTAGCATCTTCAATTATTGTAGAGTAATTTTACAAAATATTATATTTTTTATCCTAATCGCAAAATATTTTCCTTTCGATGGTGTGGTATCTAGACCAACATGCATTTGTGAGACATGTCTGTTGCGTGCTGGAGACCAAAATATAAATGTGCGTTTCACCCAAAATGTATCAATTCTGTTTGTAATATGAAGCTTGAATATTTGAGTACAATTGAGTGTGTCAATAGATTACAACGTTCAATCCTGTCACATATTTAGGGAAAATTCAGGGGCACGCATTGTGAACTTTGATTCAATTCAACCGTTTATATTACAAAGGTGACACTACGAGTCAAAAAGTGCAAACGTTCACAATATAATCATGTTGTTGTGCCATGGTATTTCCTGAGGTCCTATTATTTCACAGTGGATTTGATTCTAGTTCAAGGCCAATTTACCGCCTGATGGAGTTAGAAGGAAGTTAGCGACATGGGATAATACCGTTTGGTTGGAACCATAAGGACGTTAAGCAATTTGTTAAATTATATGAATCAGTGTCTGTCTCTTCCGCAGTAAACGATATATTTATCCAATAAAACTGATAATAGTGTTCCCAATTGATGCCTCACACAAATAAAAGTAAAGGGGTTTGGGTATTTTTCACTACATATTGTCTTGAAAATATCCCTTGTGTAAATGACATACACGTATTACGTATCATTATTGTATCATCAATTTCTGTTAGCATTAGAAAACATATCTAACGAGCTTTTTTCAAATACTGTATTAGTTCAATTATATTCTACTCGGTTGTAGACAAATATTACACGAAATTTGTGTGCATTACAAAATTACTTGAGACTTATTATATCTCGAATTATAAGACAAACAGGCGGTACACGTTTTCTTGAATTGGTGCTGAGAGAAAATTTCCTATTTTACCTCTTGAAACAATCTCTTGATAGTTCTATAACATAGTTTTTGTATGATTTACATTCTTGTATGAAAGTACTTTCAATAACCGATTTCATTTTTTTATTTTTTTTTTTTTTTTCATTTTTTTTTCTCATTTTTTTGAAAATGAAGGGGAAAAAAAATCAGTTGTCGTTATGAATTTTGAACGTAACACACTTGGGATACTATTATTGTAAATTGTTATGTATATTATGTTTGTATATTTTGTTGCTAAATCAGCAGTACTTCCCCGCAGGAATGCTCCAAGGTGCGGCATTGACAAACCTGAAGAAAACACGCTATTACGTTCAATACGCAACAAGCATGACAAAATAGGCACACCGCCGACAAAGGGGTTATTGAAGCATTAGTACATTTCTGCCATTCATAACGATTCATAACATTCACGGTGAATTACAGTTATTCTTCACTCACTCATTGTTCAGCCATCCTTTTCATTAAATGACACTCACTGCCATTATGTAAGTGATTTTTGCATGACTTTGCAATCTACCATTATTGCTATGAATGGCTTACAAATACCACCCTGAGTTTATGTTTTTCGTCCACCCTCCTGATAGCCATCGTTTGCATTAAACAGTACTCAAAGGCATTATGTGAGTGATTTTGCATGTGTTTGCTATCTACCATTATTTTCATGAATGGTTTACAAATACCACATTCACTTAATATTTTCGGTCATTTCCTCATAGACATCTGTATAAAACATGCTTTTCGTTTCATACTATTGCAATAGATAAAATCCATGAATGCAAACGTGTATTTGAATGAACAAATTGAACATAAAATAGTCCATACTCTAGACGTTTTGCTGGCACACAGACAACACAAATAGTTCATTGTGTCAAATCACCATAGCGCAAGCCACATTGGTGTGAAAAGACCCCAATGTTGCAATCGTGTAACCTGTTTGGCACCACCTCACCTGCAGACATTCGCACCAATATCGCTGGCACTATGACATCACCAATGATGCATGATGGGTACATCTTGGACCAGACAAACCGGAGTGACCGGTCTCTTTAAATCAAATACCATGCAGTTCTATTTTTTTTTTTTCGAGTTTGACCATCTCTACATAGACCGGTGCATGGCCAAGTCCATCGCTTTTAACCTAAATTTACACTCGAAGGCAGGTATTCTGCTGGCATCTATTAAAGCCCACCTTCTCTATGACTCTGAACCAAAAACAATTGATCAAGGGCATGGTTTATCAGTCCTGACACGCTTTCCGGTTAAGATACGGTTTCTATTATGGTACACTCCGACGGACTTCAATATCCATCAGACCAACTATCTCAACAGGTCACTTTAATCATATGCAGGTAAGTGCTATTTTTGGCTTCAAAAGCACATGAATTGTCAGCATGCATGGGGCTATAGTAAAGAAAATTATCAGAGCTCAGCGACATTTGCTACTACTTGTTTGTTAATACTAGATGTTTTGCTTACAAAATGTAACGTAATAGTAATGTAACGTAACAGCAGTATTGCAGCTTTGATTTATGAATATAGAAAAAAGGAAATAGAAATTATATTATATATCGTGAATTTTGCATAGAAGAAAAAAAAACATGATAACTTCAATGGCTTCAAATTGCAAAGATTGATGTTAAAATACATGTTAAAATATCTGATTAAAATTTCACGACCGAAACAATTAAAATAATAAAATACAAGACTAATCAATTTCGTTCTTTATTAAACTGTAAAGTGGATATAATGATGGGCTATATGTCATTGCTTATATTTTAAAAAGCATTGGTGAAGCCCGCTCGGAGTTGTGGATAAACTGCAGATGCCATCTTTAAGATACCATCTTACAACACATTCCCTTGACATTTAATGTTCAGACAGCGATTAGGTAAAGAAAATTGATACTTGTACCATATTTACGGTCATTCCCTTCCCCCGGAAGACATAAAAGAGATGCGCTTCCTAATATCAGCTTCATGAAATTGAGATTGAAATGGGATTAAACTGAGACAGCATACAATTCAAACCTAATCTTCTAGATGACAGACATATGTCAAATCATTTCGACTAAATTAACAGAACAATATTTATAATCAAAGGATCATCTTTATCAGATATATAGAATTGGAGAAATTGATGAGATATTAGTTCATCCACCAACTCGAGTGATTGATGGGTAGGTGGTTTCGAAGTTATGCCGATGTTTCAGCGAAGCATTTTGGAGTCATGTACCCTCGTCGCGCCGGTAATGTGCATTTGATGATTATTAAAAACTGTGAATGATTTATCTCAAGTAATGTAGCCTGCGAATTTGGATGAGGGCTTTGCGGTGACTCTATTTTTCTTCAAACACGTGTCTTAAAATCAAGAGATTAATTCGTAAATTATCGTGTTCAGCATGTGACATAATACAGAAGTTTTAATGGTAGTCAGTCATTGACCTCGGTACAACGTTCAAAAATCAATACGTGGTTGTTAAAATAAAATTAAGAATATACTTAGTAGCACACTCCTAATATTGTTATATTATTAAAGCCCTATTAAAATCAATTTCCATCGTTTTACTATCTTTCAAACAAACAAAAAAATATAAAAATCTGTTCATTTTTTAATAACGTTTTTTTTATAGTTAATTTGGTACTACAAGCTTACTTTTCAACGATTTGGGGGATGCTGCTCTCCGAGATAAAATTAGTCAAATTAATCTATTAGTAATACAACATTAAACAACACAAGTTAAAAGATAATGAAACGTAGACTTAACATATCAGAATCTTGAAAGTTGAATATAAAAACATTCTCTACACGAACTATTTCTATGACTATTTTATATGTTATGTTCATCCAGGGGACACTATTCTGTGATCAGGGTATTGATTGTTGTCATGCTCAAATGACAGTCGTATTTTATCGAGACTGTTTGCACGTGTGAGTGTGTGATTGTAAAAATTGGTATAGAGAAAGATCAGGAATGGGTAGGGAGTTATGAGGGAATAATCAGTTGATTTGATGCAATGTGCGTCGTCGTTACATTGAATTTGGTCTGCGTTTGGTATTTTCTGTCGAAACGCGCGCTGCTATGTCGGTGAATAATTCATTTCCCCTCACTGCGAGCTCTTTTATGCAGAAACACACCGATGTATTTGTTTATATACTGTGAATCATATCGAACGATATATTTCTTCTGTTTGTATACTATAGCAGTATATATATATATCAACGAACTTGGGATACTTTCTTAATTTTCACAAATTTATCTACGGCGTGATTGCTCATAGGCAAAACTTACAAACACATCAACCGTAACCACACTGTAAAAAATTTCACCGTTTTTTAACAGGAAAGTTCCTGGCAGTCGGGACGCCAGGAGTGCCCGTTTTTGCACAGCTTCCAGTAGTTATTTTACAGATAATGTAAATTTACAGGTTCCCGTTATTGACCACCTTGTAAATTTACAACCCTGTAAATTTACAGTCTTTTCCTGTTTTTATCATGTAATAGTATTTTGAAACAAAAAGAACATTATCCAACATTATACGGGATTGACCATTCATGCATAATCATGTCCCTAATCCTAAATCTTAATCCTTAATCCTACACCTAAATCCTAATCCTAAATCCTACACCTAATCTTTGACAACTTCGATGAAAGTTGTTAGCCTTATATACCCAACCCTATGTAAGGTGACATTTTCCATGGTTAGTGCAACGATCCACGTTTGAAGCACTTCCAGTCATATTAATGAATATTCATGATCCACATAATGAACTATAAATAAGATAAAGGTTGTAAATTAACAGGAACATCATTGCAGGATACAAGAAAACTGATTTGTAGTAGTTATGTTTCTTCTTCCTTTGTTGAACAAAGAAAATTTTCTTTTTGACAGGAAAACTCTCGTGATGATTTCAAAAATATACAAGTCTATGAACAAGGAAGCTCGTTGATATACGAGAAACTTGTTTATTAACAATAATATTTGTTTTTAGAAAGAACTTGCTGTTTTTTGACAAGAAAGTTAGTTATGGAAACTGAAATTACGGGAATAATTCGTAAACGAGCAGGAAAGGTTGTATGAATATGCCATTCCTGTTTATTGACAGTTGCATGAGCTAGTACCTGTAAAATCAAGACGACTTCCTAGAAAACTACAATTTTCCTGCCATTCTACGAGAAAAATATCGTAAAATTAAAAAAACGACCAAAAGCTGTATTTTTACAAGCCAAAGAACATGTTAATTTACAGTTATTTTATAGGCATGCAACTCAAAAATCGCGATATCTCTTGACGTACAGTAAAAGGCGGTTGCATTTTGAGGGGCAAGCGGTGGCATAAATCCAGGTATTTGAAGGTAGCAGTTATCTATCAAGCTGACAAATTGTTAGGAGGAGTTGCGTTATTTGGTGCGACTGATCCATAGTATCGGAGACGTCTCCTCAAGTGAGATTTCACTTTTTAACCCTACATATCGAACGAAATAAAGCAGGAAGCAAATGCCTTGTACTAAAGTTTTCCAACTATATTAAATGAGCGAACTTTGACCTAGTTTAGGACGTGTTATAAGCCACATTAAGGATTAATAGTCATATGGAACCTGATATATACTTTACAAACTAGAACATTACATATCCGGGAAAAAAATAACTCCTCATGTTTTCATTTTGCAGGATGCCGTATTCCTTATTCACAACAGGGCATGTCCTGCATAACTTATTTGAACTTGTTAGATATGAATTTCAATACTACCTTATTTTACTAGTTATTTCTACTATCACTACAAGCCTAGTATACCTCGCATCTCGTCTTCTCGACTGGTTTACAGTCCTTTTCAGGACTAAATCAAGAAAAGAATACCTCTAATTTTACTCTCTACTCTGTATCAATGTCAAATTTCTGTAACTCTCCATTTCCTCTTCCACTTTCTCAAACAGTCCTTTTCAGGACTAGCTACATGGTGAACCGTAAACCTCATCACCGTACCTTATTTTAGTTATGTCCTTCAATAAAAAGAAGTATCTCTTTCAAAATGCTTGCAGGATTGGGCAAGTTTGTTCAGGCACGCATGAGCAAAATGGCCGTACTTTGCTTTCTATAACCATGAAATGCATTGGAGTTGGATTCCGCCCGTTGGAGGCTGCAATACACAGGACTAAAATTTTCTACAAATGCTTGTGACCATGGCTTTACTCTTTTCCTTTTCTTTTTTATTTACACCACTGGCGTAAATCCTGGGGGATGGGGGATACACCCCCCCCCCCCAACTTTTCAAGAAAGAAGTGGAAAAAAAACTCACTAGATAATTGTGTTATTGGTAAAAGTACTTCCTTCGCGTTCGCATTACTTCTTTCCATTACTAAATGAACACTAAAATGCCAAGCCATTAATTTTCTTGAAAAGCATACATTTAAAGACAAATGTTCTTTTCACACCCTCCCTCTCAAAATACATTTTTCTTCAGGCCTATGCCTCTGATCTCAAGTGCCCCCCTTTTCAGAAAAAGTGCCCCTTTTTGCACCGTGATCCCCCACTTTCAAATTCGTTCCGCCGTCTCTGATAATGCTTGTGTATGTCAAACAAGATCGCGAAAGTGAATTTTTCGTCCATCCCCCCCCCCCCCCACCTTCGACACGGATTTACGCCGTTGATTTTATACCTAGGTCACATTTGGGAAAGCCTACTTCAAAATCATAATCCACAAACATGGGGTATTCGGGATTGGCCATTCTGGGTAGTGTTTCACCAAGTCGTTCTTCAAGTTACGAATGACTTTACGAACCACTGGAACATGTTCTTGGGTGTTATACTAATCACATGCTTAATAATATAGCGCAAAAATGATCACCAATCGTTCGTAAAGTCATTCGTAACTCACGAACGACTTGATAAAACATTGCCTTGGTGTCGGTTTCACTGGTGTGACCAGAGCATTACAGATCACCGATGCCCGATTCCGCTTTGTCCACAAATTACAGATAATAATCATCAAGGCACATGATTTCTTACCTGGTTGCTTCCGGTCAGTATATCCTCAAGTTCAGGTCTAGCACTGAGGTGAGATGCGAGTCATCCGGGTATAAATATCCAAGAAAGTTCACAAGATCTGAGTGAAAGAGAGGTTGAACAGAAGGGTTATTGCTTGTTCGCCCCACCGAACGGCTCAGAATCCGAGCATAAAGCAAAGAGATTAATATTTCTGGTAGATGCTTCGTATTGCTCACGGCTTCAGAGACAATATCTAAATCAACAAGAGCAGTGGTGATCCCGTGATGTGACACTTCAAAAGTGTTTCGCTCGTTGTTTTTGTTTTGTTTTTTGTTTTTTTAAGCAGAACGACCTTCTGAGAGTTCACAAATGATTACCAAAGAACAAGCTCAGTTCACAGGGCATAAGAAATCTCCAAGACGTATGAATAATCCATATTCGAATACACAATTAATTTGACTGACTTTGAAATCGGTTACATCCTTTTCCTTAATCCTAATGTTTTGAGGTTTATGTTTCAGAATGTTGATGCTGTTGATCAAGGAAGTTGAAACCCAAGCATCAATTCTAGAAGGTGAGCATGTCATCAATATAATCAACACCGCATATTAAGGAAGTAATTATACTTTCACTTTCGTTCAAACAATGAATAGGCACCTTGCCAATCGAAAAATTATTAGTCGAATAGTGGAGATAAAAACAGATAGTTTCGAGCTACAGTTAACCGCAACATTCGCAAAGAATATTCGTATGTATTCGGAAATAAAATACTGTATTGGATTATCCGTACACCGTGCGACTCTGCTCCGTGCCCTTTGCGTTGCAATTGTCTGTCGTACTTTCGACAGCGTAGGTATAGAGTCCTGCACTGTCCACCGGCCAAATTAAGGTCTGCTCTGGTTTGTTCAATCTATACGCAGGATATCCACAAAGAACGACAAAACCGACCCATCAAGGGCAGTGAAATTGCTAATATTTAATCAAAATTTGATTTTCAAACTAACGAAAAATGGTGGTCTCCAGCGGAATAAAGTTATCAAATATGAGAGTGAAAAGAGTTGTGTATGTGACGATGGCTCCAGTAGATGGCGGACTGGTAACAGTGTGCAGAGGATGAAATTAAATCACTTGAAGTGGACTGAGCTCCTATTCCCTAGCCCTATGATGCATTGAGTTTTGAAGCGCCTAGATTAGTTTCGGCACGTCCGTACTCCACGACTGTCAGCTCGCAAAGTGACTTCTCTTATTAGCATACATGCTGCACACGGATGCCGGTGGTTGGGAGGGTTTTCAGATTGAGAGCGCTGGCCTGCGAATAGTGTGTTTTCTCTCCCGTGCGTGTGTGACTGGTTGAATTTAAAGGTATTGACCGATTTGAGAGAGAGACTTCAAATGTATATCTAAAAACAGCATGTAGAAGCATAATTATGAAGTGAAAAAATTATACTAACAGCAAATATACAGAAATACCGATAAAAAGAAAATATTCACGCGTACAACCAGGAAAGAATTAAAAACATGTTTTGCAGTGTTTGTGGCCTATGTGTATTGGTGATTGGAGGGTGGATGGGTTGTGAAAACGTGTAAAATGAACAAATTGCATATGCTATGTCTTATTTAAAGGCAATAATTTATTGAGGGAGAAGATGGTTTACAAATAAAATTCTAAATGTCATGCAGGTGTAGATGACCAAACTAAATAATGCAAACAAACAAAATAAATACTCAAACATATTGGGACATCCACAACCAGGAACCTTTTTTTTTTTCAACTTCATGTTTTATAGCTTCGAAGAAAATAAGCCTTTATGTAAAATTAGTAGTACCTGCAAATTGGTGTAAACTTGATTGTAAATCAGTAAAACATAAAAGTTACATAATTTTGAAACTGGAAAGTTGATATTCGGTCAATAAACACCATTCCCTTTGCGATTAGACATGAATGGTTTAATTTGATGGCAAGGGGGTCTCTGTCATTGCACATGCAATATTCTGCATCAAAATCTAAATGAAATGAAACGATTATAAATTGGCAAATTGTTTATTATTATTATTATTATTATTATTATTATTATTATTATTAGTCAACTTGGCGGCAGCATGACGTTTCTTACGAAAATGGTTGTCATGGTTACGGTTAATGTCTTTTGTAATTACACCTCTCTGACTTCGAGGCAGTATATATTTTCCTCTTTTTTTTAATGTAGTTAATTTAGTTCGATTTTTTATTACCTTCAAGCTGTCTGGGGATTATTAGTTACAAAAACAAAATGATAGCAAATTGTGTTAGTTGTAGCTAATAGCTTTAGCCAAGATATTCAGCAGCCAAAATCTTGGTTTTCTGTTGATCATTGGTGAACGACCGTACGAAAAATGCACATTTTCTCCAAAGAAAAGAAATCACCACTGTCTCCACGA
Organism: Paracentrotus lividus; assembly: GCA_940671915.1. Lineage (NCBI taxonomy): Eukaryota > Metazoa > Echinodermata > Echinoidea > Camarodonta > Echinidae > Paracentrotus > Paracentrotus lividus. The sequence goes on along the minus strand of CALNVZ010003434.1, from coordinate 18,282,842 downwards.
ACTTAAGAGACAAGGTGGCTATTTTTAGGCGTGGATATCATACGTTCCCCTTTCTTTTCACTATAACCATTCCCTTTTGGAGACCCCTTTTCGTTTACGCGACCCACCAAGGCCCCCTCAGTCCTATCCCAAGGAAACACGTCTGAGGTATAGAGTTGTTATTGTTCTTTAAGTTAAATCTAGTATCCAGGCTCGACTTTTTTGTCTTGGGGAGGGGTCAAAATTTATTTTGATTGGGGTGCAACATTGATTTTATTCATTTTTCACCAAGGAAATTTCTATCTTCCCAAAATTGTATAGTAAAATCTCAGCCAAACATGATTTTTTATATAAAAATAAAATACACTGTTGCCCATAAAGGTTGGATATTTTTTATGTGATTCAGCAACATATTTGTGCTCCGACTTTAATTTTTGATTTTTTTTTTTTTGTCCCCATGTTATTTTTTCGGGACCCTGGCTATATCTTGGACGTTTCCCCAACCATTCCCGGGAATTGAAAAACAAAATAAGTTTGTCAACCCCCGCAATGCCCCTTTTTGCATTTTTTTTCCTTCTCATTTTGGGGCCCCTTTTTGTTTACCCGGCTGACTAAAGGGGCTGTCCCACTGGAGGCGATCGTGCTGTTGTGAGTGTGGTAGCAAGTTGTTGTTGTAGCCTAGCTTAGATAGAGTCGTATGTAGGTTTAAAATCACTTTTTTTTAAGATGAACTCCTTATAATTATGAAATTATCAGGTTGTCGCCACAACGATCGCCGCCTGTGGGACAGGCCCTTTAGGCCCCCTCAGTCCTACCCCCCCCCCCCTATGAAACGCGACTAAGGTATAAGGGTTATTATTATTCTTTAAGTTAAATCTAGGTTTATGGTCACATACTTGGATTTCTTGTCTAGGGGAAGGGTCAAAGTTTATTTCGATTGTTGCTCAAAATTGATTTCATTCATTTTTACAAAGTGGACATTTCTATCTTCCCAAAAATGTACGGTAGAATATCAGCCAAACATTAATCGTAATGAAAGAACGACCTTGTCATTAAGGCTGAAACACAATTAGGGAGAAAATGATAATAATTAAGTATTTATGTATTTTTTTCCCCTTTGTTTTGACTATAATGGTAGGATAAAATATTTCAGTTTTTCATGGATCTCACTTTTTACTTCAACCCCTCCCCTAGACTAGAGACCAAATCCTGTGACCCTAAATTTTAATTTGACGTAAAGAACAATATCAACCCGTTTTTTCAGACGCGTTTCGCGGGGGTAGGATGGAGGGGGCCTTGGTCAGCCGGGTAAATGAATAAGGGGCCCCAAAATGAGAAAAAATTGCAAAAATGGGCATTGTGGGGGTTGACAAACTTATTTTGTTTTTCAATTCCCAGAAATGGTTTGGGAAACGTCCAAAATATAGCTATGGCCCCGAAAAGTGAAAGTGGGGACAAACTATTTCAAGAAATCAAAGCCGGAGCAAATAGATGTTGCTTAATCACATATAAAATATCCAACCTATATGAGCAATAGTGTAGTTACCATTTACAACCTTATCATCAAGGTTAAAACAAAATAGGGGAAATTGTAATATGGTTAAAGGTTGTTTTTTTATTTATTTTGTTTTCAGCATAAAGATGGAATAATATATTCCGAAGTTTCACCAATCACACTTTTTACTTCAACCCCTCCCCTAGACAAGAGACCTAAGCCTGTCCCCATAAATCTAGATTTAACTTAAAGAACAAAATAAACTATAAACCTCAGACGCTTTTTATTTCTTTCTTTCTTTATTTCTTTATTTGTCTTCTTTACCCAGGGTAGCCTGTTCAGTGATTAAACACTGTTGTCAACCAGGGCCCTGCACATTACATATACATTAAACAATCATAGGTTTCACTGTTCTTTCTCAAATCTGTGCTCAACTCTCTTCTTTCACAATCGCGAATAATGCTAACGTCTCCTTTCCACATTGTGTCATTTTCTCTCTTTGAGTGTATTCATTTGTTTTAAACAAATACGCCAAACATGCATTATAAATGACTATTCTGTATTTATATTCTCGATTAAAAGCCAGTTGTCTAAAGTCTAGTTTTGCCCTTTGGACTGAGTGATGTTCAGACGAAGTTAAATTCCACAGGTTCCATAGAAACATGTTTTTACTAGGATTTTTATGTTATCTTTTAGTGAGTCTTACTAATTAATAACGACCTTTTATTTGCAGAGGGAAGTGTAAATGTATAATAACATTTACCTGTTTACTGCAAAACGTTCCGGTACCCCTCCCAATCCGCTACTCAAAGTTCCATACAGATTGATGTACTTTCCGTATATGATTGTGATAATTTATTAAATCTATTTAAGTTAGATTTATTTAATTACGATCCATCATAGGCAAGCAGCTTAAATAAATTTGCAAATAAATAAAGATTGAATAAAATAAATATTTCTCAATTTATCTTTCGATGAAATTATCTCTATAGGGCAATCCTGTTAGATAGGTATAAATTATTGTCTCTCCCTCTGCACAGGTTTACCGTGGTGTTTTATACTCTCGTGTGCATCTCAATATTTCTCTCTTTTTATCCCACATTGCATTTTTAAATTCCCACCGCTTATGGTATTTATTTCTCCTATTTACAAATACGGTTGCATATTTGCCATCGCAATTGTCCAAATACACTCAAATTTCCGCTAAACTCAATTTACCAACTTTACAAGAAGACGTCTGGGGAATGAAGGTGAAAAAATTCCCCAACCATCTTCATGATTTATCAGTCACACCTTGACGAAGGTGAAAAGAACGAAAACAATTTATTTAGACCCAAATTATAACCCTATGCCGTACGTATTTTTATTTTATTTTTATTAATTTTTTAAAACAATGTTTCGTTTTGCCATTAATTATCCGGTTGTCTAGGCTCCCTAGCTGTTAGCAAATTTTATATTATTCATTAAGTACTGAGGGTATTATAAACTAGAGTTATTTCTAGAGCATATATTTTGTATCAAATTTTGGGGCAGATCCTAATGAATTTCTAGAGCTGTAATAACTGAAACAGCAAACACTCCAGCACATTTTAGAGCAAATGGTAGACAAACACCTAAACCAAAATTTAAAGCAAAATACTCGGACAAAGACTATAGCAAGTAGTAGGACAACAACGTTTGCAAATGCTAGAGCAAATGGTAGGGTAAGAACTGGAAAAAAACTTGAGCAAATACTCGAGCAAACGCTCGGGGTAATACTTGAGCAAATACTAGAGCAAATACTAGAGCAAAGAGTAGAGCAAATACTCGAGTAAATACTCGAGAAAATACTTGAGCAAATATTCGAGCAATACTTGAGCAAGTACTCGAGCAAATATTCGAGCAAATTCTCTAGCAAATTCTAGAGCAAATTCTCGAGTACGTACTCATACAAATACTCGAGCAAATACGCGTGTACGGCGTTCATCAAAGGCAGAAATAACAAAGTCTTGGAGTCTAAGGAGTGCTGTTTCAGTGCTAAAATTTGTATAGTAAGGTAAATACTCGAGCAAAGAATAGAGCAAATACTCGAGCAATTACTCGAGCAAAGAGTAGAGCAAATACTCGAGTAAATACTCGAGCAAACGCTCGGGCAAATACTTGAGCAAATACTTGAGCAATTACTCAACCAAAGAGTAGAGCAAATACTCGAGTAAATACTCGAGAAAATATTTGAGCAAATATTTGAGCAAATACTCAAGTAAATACTCGAGCGAATACTCGAGCGAATGCTAGAGCAAATTTTAGAGCAAATTCTCGAGTACGTACTCATACAAATACTCAACAGAAACTCAAACAATTACTCTAGCAAAGAGTAGAGCAAATACTCAAGTAAATACTCGAGAAAATACTCGAACAGCAAATACTCAAGCAAATACTCGAGTAAATACTCGAGCAAATACTTGAGCAAATACTCGACCAAATGCTAAAGCAATTTCTAGAGCAAATTCTCGAGTACGTACTCATACAAATACTCGAGCAAAAACTCGAGCAGTTACTCGAGCAAAGAGTAGAGCAAATACTCGAGCACCAAATACACGAGAAAATACTCGAGAAAATACTTGAGCAAATAATTATTCGAGCGAATACTTGAGCAAATACTCGAGCAAATACTCGAGCAAATGCTAGAGCAAATTCTCGAGTACGTACTCATACAAATACTCGAGCAAATACGCGTGTAAATACTCGAGCAAATGCTCGGATTAACACTAGGCAAATCTACCAAATTCGCAAGCAAATATTACGGGAAATGGTATTATGATACAAAATTCGAGAAAATACTAGAGCAAATACTGAAGCAAAGAGTAGAGCAAATACTCGAGTAAATACCCTAAAAAAATACATGAGCAAATATTCGAGCAAATACTCAAGCTTATAGTAAGGCAAATACTCGGGTAAATACTCGAGAGAATTCTCGAGCAGTAAATACTCGAGCAAAAACTCGAGCAATTACTCGAGCAAAGAGTAGAACAAATACTCGAGCAGCAAATACTCGGGTCAATAACAAGTCAATAACAAAGATTTGTTTCAAATTATGGCAAATCCTGGAGAAATTCTAGAATTGTAGTAATTTACAGGGCAAATACTCGAGCACACTATAGAGTAAATGGTAGAGCAAAAATCCCGAACAAAATGTAATATGATTCAGAAATTAAAATCCGCCTAACGAACACAACTTGGGGCATATTCAAGAGCAAAATCTAGTAATTAAAATTTTAAAAAAATCAGCAAAATCTAAAATAAAATTAAAAGCAATATGTCGTGAAATTTCGAAAGCGATTCTAAAAAATAAAAAAAAAAAAAAAAAAAAAAAAAAAAAAAAAAAAAAAAAAAAAAAAAAAAAAAAAACATTGGAGCAAAATCTAAAGATAAATCTCCAGAAAAATTTGTAGAGCAAAATAATACTCGAGTAAAAGATAAAGCAAATGCTAAGGCGAATACTCAAGTAAATACCAAAAGGAAAGATGAAGAAAATGCTATGGTGAATGATAGAACAAGTTCCAACAAAATTATTGTGCAAAATGCCCTTTTTAAAAAATTAAAGCAAATTAGATAGCAAAACAATTGAGCAAATCCTAAAGCGAAAATTTGTACGAAAGTTATTCGAAAGTAACTTCCGGAGCACATTCAAATAAGAGAGGAATTTCGAGAGCACGTTCTTGTTCTTGAATTCAAACCAAAAACCTAGACCATAATGTGTATCAAATTCTGGAAAAGTTCCTGGCAAAAAGTCTCTTGCAAATACTCGAGCAAATTTTAGAGCAAATGTATATAAGAGCTAAGGAAGGTTCGGAGTGACTTTCTTGAGCAAAGGCCGCATCAAAATTAAGTCCAAATTTTACAGTGAATTCTTCAGCAAAAAGCTTGAGCAAATCACAAATAAAATTCTAGAGAAAATCACGCTCTACCCCAATAGCCATGTCCTATAATCCAGATTTTAAAAATGCCTATGCATGTAACTTACAGAAAAAAAGACTTTCGTTAAGGTGTGACTGTAACACGATGTACAACCAAGTGGGAATGAAATATTAGAACAATGATGAAGTCATATGAATATATTATAAAGCACACAACGTGCGACCCCCAATGTCCTGTTTATCGTTGTGTATTGGGCGATATCGCTTTTCATTTTGATAAGAAAAGGGGTGGAATTTTTTCATTTTGTCGTGAAGTCTCTCGTGTGTTGAGGCGAAAGGTGTTCAGGTATTGCCCGGGAGCGTGTAAGCCCATAGGAAGCTCGCCTCGTTTTGCTCTTGGATATTTAGAAGATGGGAGCAGGCAAGACAAGGAAGAAATAGAGAGGAGAGGGAGAGAGGAGGAGGAGAAAATATGAAGAGAACGAGAGATAGAGAGATATTGGATGGGAGTCGAATATCAAGAGAAAGACAAAGAAAAGCGGAAGAGAAAGAGACTGTGTGGGGCTGTGTGTGTGGGTGTGTATGTGTGTGTGCGTATGTCGGTGTGTGTGGGAGAGGGTGTGTGTGTGTGTGTGTGTGTGTTTGTGTGTGTGTGTGTGTGGTATGGTATGTGATTAGGTGAGGGAGGGCGTGTGGGTGAGTGTTTATCTTCCTATTACTGTTTTTTTTTTGTTGGTGTTTTTCCCCCCTCTCTCTCTCATCTAGTCCCTTTATTATAATATATTTTCAACGTTTTCTAAATCGTTCTCCTTTTATATCATTTTCCTTTTCAGTAATCATCATCTCCATTCAGAAGATATTTAAAAGTAGGTGTGTCACCGCAATATAAGGATTTCTCGTTAATCTCGAACTGTACTGTGAAATGAATTAGACCAAAGTTCAAATCTACATCTATATAGGCTATGTGTGTTCCAAAGATTGGTATATTTTTAGCCCATCTGTTTAAGTACGACGCAACTCCCATGCGGATCTTTAAAGCCAATGTCATGCTCAAAATAGAACTAGCAAATCCCTGGCAGAGAGTATTTAGCCGAAGGCACTCGGCACCTGCACATTACAAGTATGTTACACAATAATACGTCGACTCGTTGCTCTCTTTTGTTTTAACTTAATAAGAAAGCTATGTGAAAAAGAAAATTCATACTTTTCCGATCATAATAAATCCGTCATCTCAAAAGTATTATCTGAGCTTGCCATTTTCTATATGAAAAAAAAATTATAACAGATTGCCGCTCAGTGATTACCTTTCAAGCAAAAGGTTAATCACACAATATTAAGTGATTAAGTGGGGTATAATTCATGTTACCAATTGGTAATAACTGGGATATGACGATAAATCTGGTTAACCATTAAAGTAACCAACAACAAAGAAATCCCATTTTCCCAATGAAAATCAGAGGGCCAAATATATCGAGGGTGTAAAAAGTGTGATCATCTTGTTTCCTTTATTTTTTTGTATTATTATTTGTTTTAATTCTTTTGGTTGTTCAGGGGCAAAATTGACTGCCCTTGAAAAAGAATTATTTCACATGCACCATTTGGCGCAATATCTTTTTGTACATAGTCTTTTTTCTAATATAATTTGTATTTTTATTTATTTATTTTCCTTATTATTCATTTATAACTTTTGTCTCTAATACTTGTGAAGAGAAAAACTCAATGAGTTGGTATGCAGTCGGCCTCGTCTTCGACGAACTTTTACAGTTGGGTTCAAGGAATTTTAGATTTTCAGGTCTTCTCTTGTTTTATTTGACCCATGAAGATCAGTTTTGTTCCCTCTTTTTTATTGGGTGTTTTGTTCTTTTGGTGGTCAAATCATCATGTTTCCACATGTACGACTTCATGTAGATTCGTCTCAGGCGGGGTTGACTGTTTATCAAACAAAACTTGATCAGTATGTAACTACAGATACGAAAGTGGAATTTTAACTGTGGGGTGCTTTCGGTCTTCGGTGATAAATAACAGGACTAAAGCTCGATTCTTGTTTTTCTTTGTTTTACAGGGGTTATATTTAGGCATATAGGCCCAGTTTACAAAGAGGCTTCCTCCTACTTTGTGCTTGGTACTGTATCTATTATGTCCAATGTACACATTTCCATAAATAGTCTTCTTCTTATTTAAGTTCCTCCTTTTTTTCTTTATTGTTTCTATCAGTTCATTATTTTTTATTATTATTGTTGTTGAAACTTTTTTTGTAATTGTTAATACGATGTTTTTGATGACCTGTACTTTGATTTGTTTTTAATGAATAAAACACTTAAATATAAAAAAAAAAACTTTTGTCTCTAACGAAGATGTGCTAGGATGGAAAGCTCTGGCTTTTTTTTACTCAATTTTACTCCACTAGCTATCTTTTATTGGATAAGCAGTTTCAGCAGTTCTTTTTTTTTTTTCAATATAATTTTAGTTAGGCTTATATGTACGTGTATATACATATATTATTTATATAGTGTGCGATCATGATGCACTCATGACGATACTTCGTTGTTCATTTATACCATATTGACAATTGGTGCTAGACTTCATAGATATGATTTATTATAGTTCAGGTTATAGGATATATCCTTGCTATTCAATACTTCCCATACTTCACCTATCTGATGGTCTATTTCTATGTCCATACAGTTGACCGAGTTTTGTACGTATCGGTCTCACATCCAATGTTTCATGCGAACATGCCTCAAACACATACCACCAATCGGTTTCTAAATGTGATATTAACACGTTTTCTTTTCTTCTTCTTCTTCTTCTTCTTCTTCTTCTTCTTCTTCTTCTTCTTCTTCTTGTTTTTGTTTTGGGGGTGGTGGGCGGGGGTCACACTCTACTTTTTTTTTCTAGAGTGCTCTTTCTCATTCTGTATTTTCACATTTCTGTGTCTGTCTTTTATCCTCTATTTTTATTGTTTTGACTCTCGTTCTCTTTCTCTACGTTTTGTTCTCAGTTCCCACTTCTCGTTTTCCCTTTTGTCATGTTTCTCTCTTTCTGTTATGTCTATTATGTTTCCCCTTTCTGTACGTCTCTGTCATATTTGCATCTCTCTCTCTCTCTCTTTTAGTCTGTTTGTCTTTTTTTTTTATACTACCCTCTCTGAATTGCCCACACTTTTCGATAACCTTGTTCTCTAACTTTCAGGCTAAATAATTAATCCATTATTATACCTCTTACATCATAGCAAAATAATTACAGTACCGTCTCGAATGTTTATGTCGTAGTGTTTTTTACCACTACCCGAAGAAACAACCAAACAAGTAAATGAAAATGACTTGAATATCTCCCTCAAAATTAGAATACACTCTAAGATGTTTATATGATGCATTCGTAACGTCAGTCATATTACGATACAGACTGAAAAAAAGGACCAATAACTATAGCATTCCAGCATTCGCGGTAACATGATTCGTTTTTGTTCGGTTTTGAACCAATCACTCTGGTCTGACTGAGGCATTAGCTTGTGTTGTGTACGTGTGCCCCATCAAACATTGCATATCGGGCGGGACTTTTATTAAGAAAATTTCATTGAGAAGAAACCCTTACTTTTCATACTACTGCGTGACCATGTCAGACCGACAAAGACCGACCCGAAACCAACTACGATTTTGCCATATGTAGTGATGGAAACATTGTGCCGGATAGGAAGCTGTCTCTGTAGTGTGACTGACCTGTTAGACTGGTTTAAATGAGGAGCATGCGAGATTGACAGAGGGCAAATCGTATGTTGAGTGCCAGAATGGCGTTAACGTTATCACACTCCTACAATACTTAATGCCCTTCTTGCTGTCTGCCGACGAGATTTGATTAATCCTGGTTACTTTTTTTTCTATTTGGTGGAGGTATAACACGATCACAAACAACCCGTCTGACCCTTGCTTGATTCTTTTCCTCGAAGAAGAAATGCTCTCAAACTCAAAATTGCGTGTACGAAACTCTTGATAATGTCCGAAAGCTTTCAATTAAAAAGGGCAAACTGGTTTTTCCCAAAACAAAAGAATAATGATATATATAATAATAATAATAATATCGTTTTACTTACCCAGGGTAGCCACTTCAGTTCTGACAACTGTTCTCCCAGCGGGCCCTGCATTATACATTATTTTTAAAGTTATTTTCTCTATTCCTGCATAATATATTTTTTCATCATTCTGTATAAAGGACGTAACCGGACTTTTAAAAAATTAGTTGGCTTGTCAGGGAGGAAAAGACAGTAGTAGATGATACTTCTTCACCATATCTCAGGAAGGAAATTGATTTAAAATCACGAGGCAATGGCCTACTTCAATCTGTTTTTGAGGTGTCATCACACACTGCACATCTCTCCGCACTACTTCAAAAATGCTTTGCATCAAATTGGACATGATTATATCGACGAGACAAACGGGACACCAGAGGTGGATCAAGGAGGGTGAAAGAGGCAACCTCCCGCCTCGCGCTGTGCGATTTTTGAGGTTATAAATATTTGATATGAACATTCAAACAAGGAAATTAATGCTTTCCAAAGTTCTAGGTATTCCTATGAATACTAAAATTGTATCTCACGGCGATTTCAGTCCCCCTTTTCTGTATGAAATCAAATTGTTTCCATATCGCAGTGACGTCACAGCGATCTTGCGATTTTAAACTAATTTGACCTTTATTCCGAATTTTTAAAAAATGGGGAAAAAAAACTTCGATTACATTGTTCCTGTACAGGTTTTACCTCTCATTAGATAATTTTTGCATGTTTCAAATCTCACATTTAATGCAAACTGTCATTGTTCCCAAAATCGCGTCGCAGCAAATCGCATGGTGTGAGGCGGGCTTTATGAAAATTACATGATGATAGAGCTAGCTCGCAGGAAATTGTTGCCTGTGCCCCTCAATTAAAAAATTTCTGGCTCCACGGCCGGGACAAAGCCAGAACGAAAACACAGACACAGATATCTGAATTCAAACAGGGATTTCAATACCATTACTTATCAGAAACTTATTAATAGTTCTCTAGCTCTTCCAATGATATGGGAAGAGGACATAATTAGGACTTTCAAGACAGGCGTCAAAGTAGAGATTGATGCGTAATTTCAACAGACTTGAGACTCGTATGACCAATACAATATGAATATCACAAACACGAAAGCTATATGCATGTATAAATGATGACTGTACATTTTACCGGCAACTAAAATCGGTATATAATATAGTTTTTGTACGTGTTAGGGTCAAAAGTATTATCACTATTGCTCTTTTCACATATTTCTGAATCTGAGGATATGATATGATATACGATATAGACAACGGATTTATATGAAATAAATGTTGTTTTTTTTTTCCACTCTTGGAGTATCTCTCTTTTGTTTCACTACAATTTAAAGAGTGGTTCTTTACCTAAAATTTTGAATAATCAGCATTTTTATTTTCTAAAAACATCACAGAATCGTATATCATTTTCTGTGAATTGAACCCTATTTCAATTTTGGATATATAGACCCGAAGATTTATATTTCTTTATAGGATAACCGAATCTTTGAACTCATGAGAAGTAGACCCAGACCGAGACGTTTATTCTTAATCCAAACAAAAATCTATCAGACAATAGCGGCTTCACGTTTTAAATGGTGTTACTCCGTTACAAAAGGATTGAAATTTTGTATGTTCTTTTCTTGTTTTGTATTCATAGCTTTGAAAGCTTTCAATTTGAATAGGATTATGTAAAGGTGTACGCGACATAAAAGGAAAATATCAAAACAATTACCTGTTTAGAATTTGATAAATATGTTTCGGATCAAGCACAACCACAAATCTACTTTGTTTCCATATTAATTTTACCCGTTGCATGTCGAGGTAAGGTATGAACTGTTCATTAATGTTGAGTATTTGATTAGTATTTTGAAGTAATTAATAAAACGTGATTGTATTCAATTTTTGGTCATCCTTGGCAGACGCCTTCAATGATATATTATTTAAAAACTGTCAAACTGTACCGGTACTTAAGAATCGAACAGACATACAAACAAAAGATTACAAACCGGGTGGAATAGGATGATAGATTTTTTTCCGTGTTGAGCGTTATAATGCATGACATAAGTTCAACTAGTATTCTTACTCGCACTCAGAAGATTCATTATTTACATGATATGCTTATATGAATATTTGTCTACCCATTTAACTATAATTAATGTATTATGAGAGCTGGAGTAGATTCATGTAACCGTAACCCCCCCCCCCCCCCCACACACACACACACACACACACACATACACACATTCCAATCTCGAAAATATTGAAATAGGCAAACATCGCGCGAAACATAACATAACATAAATTTGTATAGCGCAGCTTTTATATGGATATATTCAGCTGCGCTGTGTCAGAGCTCTTTTTTACTTAATTCTACATATACATAGGCAATTTCCTTAACTGAATAGATACGTTTTCAATTTAGATTTGAAGATGGTTAATGATGGAGAGCTTCTTATATCAAGAGGCAGACTATTCCAAAGTTTGGGGGCTGCAAGTACAAATGCACGATCACCAAGTGTGATTTTTGTCTTGCGGAATGGGATCTGTAACAACAATTCATCAGTGGAACTTCGCAGGCTTCGACCATGTGATTGGGTTTAAGTTTGAGTAATTCTGTAATGTACTGTGGAGCTTGACCAATTAATGATTTATATACCATTAACAAAATTTTGAATGAAATTCTTTGACGTACTGGTAACCAGTGGAGCTCTCTCAGAAGTGGTGTGGTGGAACTGAACTTTGGCAACTGAACTTTGGCAAAAAGTGTAACTAAGGTAACATCCAGGCAAGCCATGTTTTAAGTTATTACCGGCGCACGCAGTTGTATAGAACCGACTTCTCTTCCTTTTTGCTAAGTTTGGAAACACGACTTAAAACGGAGCTTCATCTAAGACATGATGTAGCATGCCTATTTTTCTTATTCACTGAAAAAAAGAAGAAAAGAATGGAAAAAAAGTAGACCTGTAATAACAATTTAGCATTTAGCCAAGCATAAACAAAAATTACCGGCTCACTCAGTCTTAGGAGACCCGACTGAAAAATGACAACCATTCGCATCATATCACTTGAGAGTATGCCTATTTTTCTTTCCTTTTTTATTCGCTCATCACCGCCACCATCATTCCGAGTATTGACTCTATAAACACGGGATGCATGCTGTCAAAATATAGTGAGACGTCTCTTGCCCGACTCGCTGCATGGCTGGGACCTGGTATGTGAAATACCATTGCGCATGACCTCAAACGAAGATTTTGTATGATTTCAGGGCACTCATTTTGTTAGATTTGATTTGAATGAAGTCGATATAGGGGAGGGAATCCTCAAAGAGATACAAGAATATTTAGTCGAAACGATAGAGAATTGAAGACGGAAGAGTTAAATAGGAAGAGAGGGGAGGGGTTACTGAAATGAGGATTAAAGAGCAGGGGTTACTGAGAAGGAGTAACATATCATTCTTTTTTTTAAATGAATGATATTTCACTCCAAATCGAGTGGAAAAGACTAGACGGGCAAAAAACAAATCCGTAAGTAGTTTTACGAACATCATGAACCACAAAGGTGAATTCGTAGCTTTGCATGACCATACATGTAGTCAGTGGATGTATTAAAGAGTTCAGATAAAACCCTGAGAAGTTCATATTATGAGCATCATTAAATGTTTCACAAGACATTCAAGTGACCCCTCCATTGACTGTGTTAACTTGAATTTACCCTGGCACGCTTAATGGTGAAATTCAGTTATTGATATCTCGGCAATCAAACTACCGAAAAGCTTTTTTTTTTAAATCTCAGGCGGTTCCTTCATGTCTGATCTAAAGGATTGTAATTATTATTACAGTATCAACTGGAAAGGTAAGCTTATAAGGAGGAATCTCTTAAGAAGCCATTTTATGTGCTTTAATAAAACCTTTACAGCCCAGCATGCCATAGCAGTCTTTTTTGCCGACATTACTTATTTTGCATGACCACAAAGCAAGTTGATTATATTGGCAGAGATGAATGGAAAGTGCATGGATCTTATTCATTTTCCAGTCTGGAATTTTTATATTGGATCACGCGGATATTTTCTACTTCGGTGACTTCTTCCAAATTGCCTTATCCTCTTTCTATTCTTAACTCTAATCCACTTTCTACCTCTATCTAATCCACCCCCTCATCCGATCTCTCTCTCTCTCTCTCTCTCTCTCTCTCTCTCTCATCTCTCTTTTTCTGTTTCTCTTCTCCTATTCTATTTACCCTATTTTCATACGGATCAGAGCGGTAGAAGTGTTATTCGATTGATCAGTTGAAAATATTTTTCAGTTGACTTCTAAGAAAGCGAAAATAAGATATGTTTATGCTTATTTTATAGGAAACCACGAGAGCCACCTCCTTCAAGTTCTGTTTAAGATACTTTTTTTTGTTTTATATAAACATGTATATAATGAGTAAGGACCAAGGGACCATTTTAAGTTTATTTGGATTTGATCCTTCAACTTTTCAGTTCCCCCTGTCCTGCAATATTATTGAACCGTGATGCCTCACCAATTACACATGTGACAAATTCACATTTATATGGAGTGAGGGTCCCTATAATATTAACCCCCCCCCCCCCCCCCCCCTCTCCCATACAATCATAAAATCATTATTAGGGCTTAATCTATTCGAAGAACATAATCCCACTGAATAGCAGGTCCACATCTACCTTAGATTGCACGCATTCTCACGACGAACTTGCAGTGTCGGACTGGGTACATAAAAACAAATCACTTTTCAACGGCATGAACATGTTGTCTGCTAAACGGACGTTAGCTCGTTATATACAATGCGAGTTAATGCCCTTCTGAAACTCAGCAGTCGGTATATGTCTGAATTTATCATTGTCCTTATTCCTCACTGGGTAGCTATGCCAAGCGCTCAAAGCTCGATATTCTCAATAACAATTGCCGCCGATTCAAATATCATTTTGCCGTGAACAATTCCGCCATCGATCAGTGAATTTATAAAGGGAGCGGGTTCTGAAGGTCACAATGTGAAGGTCATTGATCAAGATGTATTTATGGAGAATGAAGATGTGGTTGTGCTTTATTGAGGGCATTACATGATGATGTCCACGGTCGACGTGATGGGTTTTGAGGAGGCCCTCGGGTCGGTGGAGTCCTGCAGCAAGGTAGGATGTATTATTTAAAAGTTCTTGAATTTACTTCTTAAAAAAGAAATAAATAAATAAAAATGACATCATGGGATACTGAAGTGGGGAGAGCAGTGATACTCAATTAAGTCAAATGTAGAGTGAATAGAGATAAAAAAAACACTTGGGGTAAGAGTAACTTTATCTGGTTGATGTTATTGAAGTGACATATACGGTAAGGACATCTCCGCGGGATTTTTCGCTTTTTTTAACGATGAAAATATCATATTTTCATAATTTTCATGACGTCATTTATCATTCAAATAATAACAAATGAAAGTAAGTCATAGAAGAAAAACAAGGAGGAGAAATAAGAACCATTTATCAAATGATGCTATGCAGTGCTTAACCATTTTTCCCCCACGCATTTCCCAAAAGAAGAAACTCTGAACGGAATTCCGGGCCTTAATTTAAAACTGCATAGGTCTGTCCTCTTTCCTTCCTTCTCCTCGTACACCCACACTTCCTATCTTTTCTTCTGAATTCAATGGCATGTCGGATCAAATTCAAGGGTAGTCCTCAACTACTATCTAAAATGGGTAACATTATTCAGTGTTCGGACACACGATGCCCTGAACATCGTTTTGTTACACGGGGGAGCACATCGTAGAATATAGAACAATGTCTGGGAACAATGGTTAGCCACTGTGTGTCCGCGGGGTATAACTGCTTTATCGAGTTCCGGAATGAACTGGTTGTGTCAGAACATGCCGGTATGTTCTATATTGTAGTCTTATCTCACTTGCCATGAGACTAGATTGAGACGGGTTTGAGACGGGTTTGAGACGAGTTTGGGACTAATTTAAGACGGTCTCAAGATGGGTTTTGAAACTAGTCGCGGAGAAGTCGAAAAATAAATAAATCGGAGACGTCTCGGAGTCTCTGAATCTCAGTCTCCCAGAATCTTGAAGACGTCCCCGCGAAGTGCGATACCCCCTTTAAGGATCCATCTACCATGTATACGGTGTCTCTTTGGTTATATTGGTATTCCAAGATATTCCCTATATTATTGACCCACAAACACTCCTAGAGTAGAAGATATTCGATCGACGAAGACAATGACCCTCCCATCTGCCACGTGTCTTACTTCCAGCTATTCTCCAGCACGGCTACATCCGTGAGATCAACTCCAAACCAACACAAGACAGAGCGAAGGACTTCATTACAATAAACGGCAAGTTAGGGGTCAGTTTGAGTCAAGCTCTTTAATGTGACCGGGGAATAATTGAATGCATAAACAATAAGAATGTTTTGAAATCGTATCGAAGTCTTGGGAGATGAAATACAATATAGTTATTCTCAGGCGTAATCACTTAGCCAGACCGCCGCGGGATGTGGTGACGCATCACATTATATTGACGTTGACCATCTTGCCTAGATACCTGTGGACTTGGTTATAATGTGGTTGCATTAATCCTTTTTAGGCATTAGGTAATGGATTTATATCTGAGCCTCCAAACTATCAGATATTTTTACCCCGTTAATGTTAAGACGATTCTAATGATTAGTTTCCCACACTCAGATTTAAAACTATATTGTAAGGCCGGAAAACGCAGTGGTTAAGTCGCTTTCCGGATATAAGTAGATGATTCAGGTTCAAATCCTTTATAGGTCCAATATTTTGTCTGAATTTATTTTGATTCATTCATAAAATAATTTGAGCATTCAATTTAGCACAACATGAGTACAATTTACAGGGGGGAAATATGCATGTCTTGTCTTTAATAATGGATAAGGGTGATCACTACCATTCTCATTTTCCATTTCACATTGTACAACACACTTATCTTGTTTATCAACGATCACGAATATTTTAAATACAGTGTTTCCGATCAATTAGCAAGACGTTTGGCGGCAGAACGACAACTGCATGGGTATTGTCAACTTGAATTCATCTTCCATATTGATTACACGCATCACGCTAGTGGAATTTCAAACCATGGTGTATCATCAGACATCTTAATTAATTGCCTTTCACTGGCCCGGGCTTTCTCGCCGATTGCGAGATACTCCATAGAAATGGACATCGTTGATTTGGAAATGAGGGAAAGATTCATGGTTGATGACAGGGACGTACTCAGAGGAATCTGACACCACCCCATCATCTGTACCCTCACCCTCAACCGATGTGTTGGCCCATTGGATAGAGCGTCCGCCTCATAATCGGGAGGTCATAAATTTGAACCCCGGCCTCTTCATACCGATAGAAGTTAAAATATGGGAGTTGCTGCTACTCTCTTTGGCGAGCAAGATATGGATATAACAACGTCGATCTGGCTCTGCTCAGGGGCAGCCGGGCCCACGATCAACTTTCAGTTTCGGACAATACGATTTGGAGCACGGAGAGTAACACCGCTCCCCTTCCTCATGACTACATTGTAAAAAAAAAAATATAAAAAAAAGGAAAATACAGCAAAGTGATGTCAGCAGAGTCGCCATACAAAAATGTAATTTAAAAAACAATTTTGTTGTAAATTTCTCCTCTAAGAATTTATGAAAGAGAAGGAAAAAAATCATTAGAGTTCTAAAGCTTACGTATTTGGTTAAAACGGAATAAATATGTTACGCCTGATGTATATTTTGTATTTCTCATGTAATTATTTGCAGGAGAAATTTACAGCAAAAGTGTTTTTTAAATTACATTTTTTACGGCGACTCTGCTGACAGCAGATTTGCTGTAAAAATACAAATATTTTGTACAGGGTACCACCACCTTTAAAATTTTCTCTTAATTCCACGAGTCCATTATCAGTTGATTTGTTTTGAAATCCTAATTAATATTCAATGTGCATATAAAATTTAACAAGGGGGGGGGACAAAAGTTTTTAAAAAAAGATTAAAAAAAGGAACCAATCATTGAATTTTAGGAGTTTGGAATTATCAGTGATAGAAATCATTAGGCTGTTTCATATTGCTCCCCCAAACCGTTCACACCTTTCCCAAAAGAATATAAATAATGGCCATAAAAGTGCTTATAGATAAGAGTGGAGCCCCCGACAAAATAATTTCATGTTTTTTTTGTGCCGTTACCAAGGACGATTACTTTTATCTTACCCTTTAATTTTAAATGGATTTTTTTCCCCATTGAGTTGGATTCCGCTTTTATGGTACTAATTGGGGGAAATCCTTTGTATTGGCACCTTATGTCATTACTTTCGGTTGGAAAATGGAGAGTAAGATAAATCAGCCATTTTAAACCAATTTTGTCAATTGGAGGAATCCCATTGAAAGTATAACGAGACTTTACAAACTTCCACAACTCTTTTATTCTATAACTGATTTAATAAGACTTTTTTATTTTTGAACTGCTCCTCTCATCTTACTCTTTAATTTAAAATTGATTTTTTTTTTTTTTTTTTTTTTCATTGAGTTGGATTCCCCTTTAATGGTATTCATTTGGGAAAAAGTGATATGCAATGTAAAATCATCGGGGAAATTATATCGTTGTTTACTCATTGGAAGAATATTTTGCTTTTAAAAAATGTTATAGTCGGTAAATTCAAGTTAAAGCTATAAATCGTTTTACAACTGGTATATCGCGCGAATGTATTTTGTACGTGATAAAGCATATCCATGCGGATCTATTTTTTATTTTTTCCCATAAGGAATTTTTCTGAACAAACTTTGCCTCGATGATGAAGATATTTATAATTATGTTTTTAAATGTTTGTAGATGAATATAATGAGATGTGCATTTCCTTTTTCAGTTTTTATATTAAGTCGAAAAAATCTACGACTTGTATTAAAAATTATTTTTTTCCAAAGAAAAACAACAGTTTGTGGTTGTCTTCAAGTAAGTTTGAACAAAAAACAACAACAAAAAACACGAACAAGGTACAGATCTTTGACCATTGTACAGGGAATGTCCTCGTAATTGAATACTATAATGGTATTTGGCAATTACCTAAGTGCATTTCTCCTTGCAGCCCCATTCAGACGCCAACATTTCTTACAAAAGCTTGAAATGTGCACGGTATAGTTATTTATACAGTGTAGGGGAGACCTGGGGCAATTGTAACAGTTTTTTCCAAATTTGACCTATCAGCTTTATTGAAGCTAAATACTTGCTTAAAACTATAAAAGAAATATGCATATCTTAGCTTGACATATGAATAGGTTTGGGTTAAGTAACAAGTCATTTTGAAGCCATTACATTCAAAAACAAGAGGTCGAGTGTTACAATTGCCCGTGTGACGAGGGGCAATTGTAACAGACGGCCGGGGCAATTGTAACACATGAACTTGTAACATTTTGTTTTCTTTATCAAAGCTATGCACATGACAATTAAACATCAATTACCACATAAACTAATTATAATGAAACATGACAATGCTTGACCCATTTATATTACAATTTTCCACTTGTTATATGCATGAAATGGGACAAATTATGATAGTTTTTTTTTTAAGGTTGTTGGTGCTTCACCCTTTAACTGTAGAATTATAGAACCTTCATTGATTCATATTTTGGTTCTTATACTCTTGTACCTACACAATATATCTTAACTGACAACTGTTGTATAACACTTTATGTTAGGCTTACGCTTTTGACTATAACGCATTCTTGCAAAATAAAGTGATACATTTCTGAGAAGAAAGTAAAATTACAGCTTTTTTTTTTTCTTTCTTTCTTTTTTTGTAAAATCAATCTTCAATAACGCCATTTTTTTCTTCTGGCAAAATCAATATGTTCTTGCCCTTTTAACAAAACGTATTGGATATATATTTTCAGGTATCATATTGAAAATAATATATATTTTTTTTTATGGGGGCTGCCATTCCCTCCTCCTCTCTCCTCCTGTCTTTCTTTCTTTCTATCTTTCTTTTTCTTTCATTCACTCCCTCTTTACTTTTTACTTTCCTATCTGCCCTCCCCCTCTCTCTCTCTCTCCGCCTCTCTCTTTCTCTCCCTTCCTCTTTCTTCTTCTCTCTTTTAATATGTGCGTTTTTAAATAAGAAAAACAAGTCGGGGGGGGGGGGTCCTTTTTCTTCCCATTTATATGACCCATTGTAAATAGGCCTTTTGGTTTTCATGGGCTATCCTGTCAGTTTCTTTAGGGTGTTATACCATGAAACACTCGACGAATAAAATGAAATAAATCATATGTTCACAGTTTTCCCGTGTTGAGCTCATAAGATAAGTTACCTTTGGTCCTTGTAAAAAAGAAAACATATAATTGATTATGCATTCAAAGTTATGAAGTTCTGAAGTTCTCTAGTAAGTGATATAAATTATAAAAAAAACAAGAATAACAAACTTGAGGCTCTGATTACAGTGAAACAAATGATAAACAAACTAAAGGCACTTTTTTTCGGAAAATATAAATATTTCATTGCATTTCTAACAAAACGTATTAGACAGATATGTTCAAAGTTATGGAATTTCATGTCTGAGATTATAGTATGGTTACTTTTGTTTTTGTAAAGTCTAATAATCGACAATACATTTAAAGTTATAAGTCTGATACTTGAGCATATCAACGAGCTTTTTGGCTATTTTTCTTATATCCAAGTCTACTCCTATTTACAATCTTGGCATTAAAAGAACGTAATGGTCACCTCTCTCATATTTTAACTTTTTTCTTTTCCAGTAAAGTAATATAAATTATTTAAAAAAAAAACAACAACAACAACAAGAATAAAAACTTGAGGCTCTGGTATCTCACTTTGCGGAGACGTCTCCGCGATAGAATAGAAAATTTTGTTTTCGCGACGGACAGATGATAATTAAAAACGTCTCCAATATCGCGAGAGAGTCCTCCGAGACGTCTCCGCCACATTTTTATGAAAAATCCGTCTCCGAGATTTAGGAGACGTCTCCGAGACGTCTCGGATACGTTTCTAATATTATTTATCCATCGCGGAGAAAATTTCTATTCTGTCGTGGAGACGTCTCCGCGAAGTGAGATACCACCGAAATTTTCATGTCGGAGGTTAAAGATGTTGTTACCTTTTGTTTTTGTAAAGCATTTTAATTGAAAATACATTCAAAGTTCTGAAGCTTCAGCTAAGGGTGCTATCTCATCTTCGCGAGACGTCTCCGCGACAGAAAGGAATCTTGTCTCCCGACGGATAAATAGTATTAGAGACGTCTCCGAGACGTCTCCTGAATTTCGGAAACGGATTTTTTTTTTTATAAATTGTCGCGGAGACGTCTTGGAGCGTCTCTAATACTAGCTCCATAGTTTAGAGGTTTCTGATTATGTTTTAATTATGTTTACAGGAAGCAACAAATTCCGGGACAATTGTAATGTTTTTATGTAATTGCAGGGGCCACGGAGCCTGGAGGGCTTCGTCAGCGAACGTGTACAAAAACGGAAAAATGACCATACATTTGTGATTTTAGTCTGTTAGCAGCCCCCCCCCCTCCCCCACCCTCCCTCCCACTTCCGCTCAGCCCTCCACTTCCAAACACGCTCCGCGGCCCCTGATTGGTTATTTAATAGCTTGGTGTTGATCAGCGCGAAATCTGTCTTTACCGAGTCCTGACGCGAGTTACTTTAACAGAAACAGGGGCAATTGTAACAGCTTGTTACAATTGCCCCTGCAAGAGTGACCATATTTGGAGAGATTTTTTTCTATCTTAGCTTCGGTATTGTCGTTGAAATTTAGCAAATATGGCCTAAGAACATAATTTCTAAATATACAAAAATGACAGCCTAGCTCATCCACATATTTGTCCCAGAAGAAAAACAATGGTAATGTGAAATATTACTTTTATGCTCAAAAAACGGTTTTTTTCCGCTGTAGAAAGTTCCACGAAGCGTTAAATCTGCTAACACTCATACAGCATTGGAGCGATTAAATGCGCATTTCGTCCTACAAATTTAGTTTAAAGATTTTATAAGCGTGTTTCTGCTAGGAATGGGAGCCTCTGTTACAATTGCCCCGTGTTACATTTGTCCCCGGTCTCCCCTACTTAATCACGTCTAGATTCCTGAGGTGAAATTTGGACAGGTGATTCCGAGTTCTGAGCATCATTTTCATTGAAATGAAAATCCGGATAACGTCTTAAATACAAGGATATAGAATAAATTCAGAACGTCTGTAAGCATGGTAAGTCCGATTTACTTTTGGATTTAAATCCGGATCCAAAATTGGAGATTTAAAATCTTAACCGTAAAATCGATTGGTTCCCTCTAAAATCATTGTAATGTAAAGTCTATAACAAGCAAATCCGAAAATTTTTAATGGTTTAACTTTGACAAGGCCATCTTTCCCGCAACAAAAAGGCTTACATGAAACATAAACAAAAATAGTTAATATGACAAATATAATAATTCATAAATATATAATAATAAATCAATCGATAATGGAGAAAATTAAAGAATGAGTAAAAATTTTCAAATAATGTTTATAAAAAATGAGTGGTGTTTATAATCTTTTCTTTTTCGGTGTGTATGCTCAGTTAAAGGTTTCTAAAAAAAAAAATTGTTTTTGTTCGTGTAAAAGAGTTGCATGTCTCGTTATGGCGAGACACAGAAATTCTCTGTGCGGTTTCACATCTCAGTTAATGATAGGTGATTTGCAATTAGCGTTCTAATGTAAAAAAATCAGGCACATCGGAGTGGGCAGGAACACAATTAAAACCGATAGAAGAGCAGGTCGCAAAATAACAAAGAATGGCAGGTTAGGGTGGTATCTCACTTCGCGGAGATGTCTCCGCGACAGAATAGAAAATTTCGTCTCCGCGACAGATAAAAAGTATTAGAGACGTCTCCGATATCGCGGAGACGTCTCGGAGACGGATTTGGGACTATTTCAGACTTTTTTTCATAAATTACTGAGGAGACGTTTCGGAGACGTCTGGGAGACGTCTCCGCGATATCGGAGACGTCTCTACTACTTTTTATCCGTCGCGGAGACGAAATTTTCTATTCTGTCGCGGAGACGTCTCCGCGAAGTGAGATACCACCCTTATGGATAGATTGTTGAGTATGACTGAGGGGTTATTAATCGCCCCAATGAGTTAAAGGCACCTATACCATGGAATGTGTGCAGTCATACGAGAGTATGATGATTATACACTTGAATTGATATATAATTAAGTAATGAACTTAATATAATAGGGATGACTTCAGATTACCCTTAATCAAGTTCACCCTGGTTACTTTAGAGTTGGCTTCCCTGCTTTGAAAACACGCAGTGTTAATTCCACAGTGTGGAACAAAAAAGCGAAACACAGTGTGAATAGATTCGCTTAATAATGACTTATGCTTGTAATACAATGATTCCATGATATTTGGTCCAGCGGCAATTGCTCTGCTACAAATTCCATACGCTAATCAAATGGCTAACTTCAACCCTGGACTTAACACTATGTCGTACCCTAAGCCAAACCCTAAACCAAACCCACAAACCCTATTGCATACCTAACTTTAGCCCTGTATCTTATACGGAAAAAGCCCGGAGCGATAATGTCGCAGGAGCAAATGTAGTGTCACGTTTCAGACAATGATACCCCATTCACAGTGGCCTCAAACACCGCTACAGTCGCGGGACTGTCCCGCGACTGTAGCGATGTTGCCTTTAGTGTGAATGCTCGGACCCGCTATAAACTATCCCGGGATAACCTCGACCCGCTATAACACCGCGATAAACTATCGCGCTCAAACCATAGTAACAGCACGGGACAGTCCCGCGACTGTCGCGGAAGTGCCTTCAGTGTGAAGGCACTCCGCCTACAGCACCGGGATAAAAAACAATGAAATACATAAGAATTTCCAGAAAGAGAAATGAAAGAAGGATAAAACACGGAAATACATAAGAAATGATAGAAAATAAAAAGGAAGAAGTGGAAAACAAAGAAATACATAAGAAATGAATAGAAAGAAGAGGAAAGAAGGAAAATAACAAAGAAATACATAAGAAAAGATAGAAAGAAAAGGAAAGAAGGAGAAAAACAAAGAAATACATAAGAAATGATAGAGAAGAAAGGAAAGAAGGAGATAAACAAAGAAATACATAAGAATGATAGAAAAGAAAGGAAAGAAGGAGAAAAACAAAGAAATACATAAGAAATGATAGAAAGAAAAGGAAAAAAGGAGAAAAACAAAGAAATAATAAGAAATGATAGAAAAGAAGAGGAAAGAAGGAGAAAACAAAGAAATATATAAGAAAAGATAGAAAAGAAAAGGAAAGAAGGAGAAAACAAAGAAATACATAGAAATTATAGAAAAGAAAAGAAAGAAGGAGAAAAATAAAGAAATACATAAGAATGATAGAAAGAAAAGGAAAGAAGGAGAAAAACAAAGAATATATAAGAAATGATAGAAAAGAAGAGGAAAGAAGGAAAATAACAAAGAAATACATAAGAAAAGATAGAAAAGAAAGGAAAGAAGGAGAAAACAAGAAATACATAAGAAATGATAGAAAAGAAAAGAAAGAAGGAGAAAAACAAAGAAATACATAAGAAATGATAGAAAAAAAGGAAGAAGGTGAAAAACAAAGAAATACATAAGGAATGATAGAAATTAAAAAAAAAGAAGTGGAAATCAAAGAAACACATAAGAAATGATAGAAAAGAAATGAAAGAAGGAAAAAACAAAGAAATATATAAGAAATGATAGAAAAGAAAGGGAAAGAAGGAGAAAAACAAAGAAATATATAAGAAATGATAGAAAAGAAAGGGAAGAAGGAGAAAACAAAGAATACAAAAGAAATGATGAAAAGAAAGGAAAGAAGGAGAAAATCGAAGAAATTCAAGTATTTTGTTACGGAGGTCATAAAAATCACACGCTGCAGTGTGAATGGGTACATGAAATCTATCCCGGGACTGTCCCGGGATAACTTTTCCACTGTGAATGCATTTATAGCGGGTTTATACGGTGTTGCCGTCCGCGACAGCACCGCGACAGCACAGAGATAAATTTGAAAACCACTGTGAATGGGGTATACGACGATAATCTTGTATCATATCCCCATCTCTCTACCCAAATATTTGGTGGTCGATACCTTCACTTACTTTCGGAAACATTTAATTAATTTATTGTGTGAAAGGTTTTGGGGACATTAAACCAAACATAACCAAGGTTACATCGTTTGTTCGAGCACTTATGCGGCGGTCACAACTCGCCGTACTTCGACGTGCAACTCCCTACGATGGATTTTGTAGAAAATTCGCTGCAGCGGAGGTACCTCGCAGGTACAATGCATGTACGACGTGCAGAAAGTTTTTACAATACCCTTACTATAATTGAGGAATCGCAGAAGTTGAATTAGGACCTGTGCGTGCATTGCACATGGAACGCAGGCTACGTCGATGGCACGTGCCCCGTAGCCTACGACGAGTTGTGACCGCCGCATGAGCGTTAATAAAATACTCGTTTGCATTAACTCACTAAAATTCGTAATGGCCCTTAATGACAATGAACAAAACATACCAGTTGGGATTTACTGAGCGCTATTTCCTCGATATAACACGGCACGGATTAGGGGCGGGCGGGAGCGGGTGGGGGGGGGGGGGGAGTGAGTGGCTATAATAACTGAACCATAATGATAAGACACTAAGATGACATTATTAGTGCT
This sequence comes from Paracentrotus lividus, assembly GCA_940671915.1. NCBI lineage: Eukaryota > Metazoa > Echinodermata > Echinoidea > Camarodonta > Echinidae > Paracentrotus > Paracentrotus lividus. The sequence continues at coordinate 18,257,723 of CALNVZ010003434.1, read as the reverse complement.
ACCAAGAACCCCGTATCAGGACAACTTACCCCCTGGACAATTATCCCCGGACAATTACCCCCGAGAAATAGGGTTAGATGTAGAGATAGGGAATAGGCTAGATTTTTGTTGGGGTAGTTGCCCGGGTTATGTGTCCAGGGGGTAGTTGTCCGAACCTAAGTACGCAATAAAATGTTGTTTTTTTTAATCAAAAGCTTTATGTTGGCCATCAATTCATCTTTACAACAAAATAACAATAATCTCCGAACTGCATATCTAAAATGAATCAGTAAAATATTTAATTGTGCTTACCTTATATTCCGTTTATACCAGAGATACAGTACACAGCGTTTGATTAGCCATCAGTTTGTCATTTAGTGTCATCACCATGAACTGTTCAAATTCAATATACATGAACTGACAAATGTGATTGAAGTTTTCTAATAACAAGAAAAGATATCGATCTGTCCCCTCATGTCATGACTAGTGCTCCCTAAAATTTGATTTACTCTTGAAAAATAGTCAAAACCCAATCATACACATAAACACTGCATTTGGTTCTCAACACATAACTGCTATCCGATGATAGGAAAGAGTACGAGTAGGAGAAAATCCCCACTAAATACACATGCATATTGACAATCTTAAAACTATCTTACTGACAGTATTTTATACATAAACGAACATCGCCAGGTACCCGCTATACAGTGCGTGCCAGAAAAAAAGGGTAATCTAAAAATTTAGAGCCCCATATTACATTATTGTATAGCTTAGATGACATTGAATTTTATTTCATGTGGAATGAGTAGCCCATATTCAACCCAGTAATATAAAATTTATTCATGTGCTGTCCTGGATGACAGCACATGAACTCAACTTAAAACTTAAAAGTTTTTAAAGGCTTTTGTCAAAATCAGCTTGTACCAACTTTTGGTATAAACAACCATTGCTTTTTTTATTATTCATTCATTGCCATGATTGTGGTAAGCCTTCCTGGGTCCATTCATAAAGAACTAAAGGTAACTTTGACTTTTCGAATTCGAGGGTTGCTTTTCCCAAAGTTGGTATAATTGAATTTTGAGTTTTGTAAAGCCCAAGTCCTCAGTCATCCATCGTAGAACAGGGTTGGTCCATTCAATAGAATATGATTTACTTTTTTCACATTAAATGTCTCATAAGTTATGCAGTTTTAATACGAGGCTCTTAAATTTTGGTTAAATTTTTTTTCCCTCTGAAACACACTGTACATGGTGCTTACAGGTGGTTGAGGGTATATTGCATCGGTATTTGTCAAAGTGATTTGCGAAGCATTATCTACCCAAATCGCTTACATGTAAACACTCAAAACGACGTGTTATGCCAATGCAATCTGGTACCGTTTCAAAACACATTTTCAACTGGGAAGGTAACTTTAAACTTTTGAAACGTGTCTGAATTTTGTTTTTGAATGTGGTGCGTTTTTCCAGGTTTATTTTCCTCTTTTTTTTTCTAGTAATTAAGAATTATTTTAACTTTGCAGTATTTGTTTTCCATTATACAACTTCTCTCCTCTCTCTCTCTCTCTCTCTCTATCTCTCTCTCTCTCACGATGTTATCTTCATCTACACTGCCTATTATAAACATTCCGTGTTATTATGTAATCAAAGATCATTGTAAACACTTCTTGATGTTTGTTGATTTGAACTGATCTAGATGCTTTAAATTCATTATCGAGAACTTCAGAGCAAGATTACCAAACAGGAACTAAACAGAGATGCATGAAGGGAAAGAGAAGGGAGAGATTTTCTTTGGGTTTGAATTAATGATTTTCTGGCTATTATTATTACATATTACTTTCCTTTTTTTTCATAATCATTTCTTGTCCATGTATTTTTAAATTATTTTCTTCGAGATAAGTTTTTGATGAAGTTTGCTGTAATTGTGCAATCTCGCAGTCCCATCTCACAGCCCCAGGTAACCTCTAATTTTTCATCGCCTCACCTTCGAACTTTGACCCATCTACGTGGTTATTTTTAAACAACAGTCGTCATTGCTCTTGTGTCTTTTTCTCATAACGAAAATGTTGTTTGATATAATGTATATCAATGTCCTTCTGGCGCTCGGCAGTTAATCTGTGCATTATCTTTTTTATTTTTTACTAAACTTCGAAGTTACCAAATATGCGGGTTATTTACACCTCTTTTTATCATTTGCTTTGCTTTGATGAGTGAGCAGTGTTTTCTTCTTCTTCTTTTTTTCTGTACATGGGGGAATGTTTAGGAGGCACGCACGTACCAAACGTAAGCCCGTTTTCGTAGAAATTGTTCTTTTGCAGGGATATGTTAATATACGAAATGTAAACTAATTATTTTTTTCAATCATCTGTAAAACTGCTTGTATAAATAATGAATAGCCCAGTTGTTAGTTTGCTTGTGTCGTCATCGTGGTCATGCAGGCAAGAACTTCTTATCTTTTTTTCTCGCCTCTCTCTCTCTCTATCTCTTTTAATCTAAGAACTATTTCTTAAGATCACGAGACATTTTCATAAAATTCGTTATATGCAGGGAATTGCTGGTTGGGGAAATAATCTCTCTACAAATTGGAATGACTTGCAAATCTAAAAAAAAAAAAAAAAAAAATCTATAATTTCCAATTACGAACCTCTCCGATGCATAGTAATTGGTATAATCAAGTACACACTATATTAATTTTTATCTCCCAATTTAGGCCGACAGATCAGCATCGCTAACTGAACAAGGTACCGCCATGATTAAAGGCTTACTCTAAACCATTACTTTAGTAAAATAATAATAATAATAATAATAATAATAATAAAACAAATACAATTCTCTTCTTAAAGGTATATTTCTTATACAAATTGTATTAAAATTCCTCTTACTTCTTATGCTTTTTCAAATTTTGTTACGCCGTTAACATTTTTTTTTAATAGGTCCTACAGCAAAGTGATGTCAGCAGAGTCGCCATTAAAAAAAATGTAATTTCAAAAACAGTTTTGTTGTAAATTTCTCCTCCAAGAATTTATGAAAGAGAATGAAAAAATCATTAGAGTTTCTACAGTTTACGTAGTTGTATAAAACGGAACAAATGTGTTACTCCTGATGTATATTTTGTATTTCTCACGTAATTATTTGCAGGAGAAAAATAACCTACAATTTTGTAATTTTAAGGACAAGAAATGACAAATCGGCTGACAGCAGGTTTGCTGTAAATTTAGAAATATTTTTTTTTTTGCAGTATACGTTAATCCAATCTTTCCTGCCTTGTATGTAGTTGCCAAGCAATTTGTAAATGTTTTAATATGGTTTGTTTGAGATGATAAAATTACTTTTCTAGCATACACTCTCAAAACATGTACCAGAATATGTTATATCATTTTTCTCACATGCAAGCAAAAAAGATAACAAGGATGTTTCTTCAACTAAGCAAGATGTGTAATTTGAATTGAAATAAATAAGATATGATACATTTCCAACATTACTTTTTTCACAGTTTGTTTTACTCTTTAAATACCTCAAACTGGAAATTAATTCAATGGATCATGAGAAAAAGAAATGATGAAAGATATCTAAAATTTTATTCAAAAAATGAAAATCAATAATATCATTTTTAAATCTCTTATACCTCTCTTCATTAATCAATTTTAGGAATTTTAATTGATCTATTTTCGGATATGTCACTCTCACAATCTAAGGATTTTGGAATGATATTCATACGGGGCATAATTCGCTTTCCCTCTGTTACTTTATTCCCATGGTCTTCGAAAATGATCTAAACAATGAAGAATATTCTGCCATTATCTGTGGATTTCATACCCTAAATCTCGCCCGTCAGAATAAACATTCATTCGCATGCCAGAATTTTGTTTATTTACAGGGACTCGCTATAACTGGAAAACCATTCGGGAGTTTAAAGACCAATCCATGCATTGGGTGTAGCTGGGGGCGTGGGGATACAAAAGCCCCTTCCATCCATCATAAGTGTTACGGTATAATAAATAGAGCACATCACCGTGTATGTTCTTCTTTTTTGTGGGGGCGGGGTTACTTCTTATAGAAATATAAGATGATGTCGGTGGCAAATTCAATATTTTGATCCATTTTAAATGATTTACTGAGTGACACTCTAGTAGAGTGGAATCCAGGCCAAGGTACCTTGATGCATATGCAACCCCTTTTTTTCAAGATTCGTGCACCTCCTCTCCCCCCCCCGCCCATCTAATTCTGGATCTGTTCGTTGGCACCCCGAAGAACCGGTAAGGCGGGCTTGATGTGGCAGAACAAGACGCATGGGTAATGGATGAAAAGATTCAGATTTATATTTTCTTCCCTTTAATAAATAAATGATCATGATGATTGAATGAATATAAGCATTTGAGATATAAACAACTATAAAGTTTGATATATAAATATATTATAGATATATTGACTGCTTTGAGGGACATGGTCGTTTCTAGACTTCTCAAGGGAATCTCCGCATCTGCTATAACCCAAGACCGCAGGTCGCGGGTTATGGCAGATTCGGAGATTCCCGAGAGCAGTCTAGAAACGACCATGTCCCGAAAATAAAAGCAGTCAATATATATTTTATATGCCGAATCTAAAAACAACAAACATGGTCTAATTTTGACCTAGAACTAAGTCTAAGTGAAGTCTACGATCTAGATTCTAAAATAGGCCTAACGTTAGATCTAAACTAGCCTAGACTAGAGTAGAGTCATGAAAGTTAAGTCAGTTCGAGCCTCTGGCTCTGCAGGCCACAATGCATGCTCACCACATATGCACAGGCAACACATTTGCATTCTACTTACAACTAACTGCAAAATGCCGAGGAAGCACCCTCCAGATTAACCTCTATTAACGCTTGTTTAGATCAACATCGTCATCGGAATTCAGGCTTAACGCTCAACTAGACATCTGGGATCCGTTCTAGCGCGACGAAAGAATTTGTCTACGCTGTGCGCACGCGCGTTGACGCACAAGCAGCGGAGTTGTCTAAAATTATCGACCAAATCGCGCCGCAAATTATGGTATCTGAAGTAAAGCGCATGCGCAGCAGCCTTGCACGTAAACAAATGGGGATCGCACTATGCCCATGGGCAAAAAGTACTGTAAAAATGTTCTATTGACCGGTAAAACCGGGAAAAATGTCTATGGGGGCCATAGGTCAGATTATGACTGCACTTTCAACCAATCAGAAGACAGGATTATTAAAGATTCTTAAAATGAGGTATATAAAAATATATATATTTGCTTATGCTTATAATGTTGTTATTGTTTTCATTATTTCTTTTTACAAGTGAAAGAAAACCATTAAATACTAAGCGTAAAACACACGATAAGTATAGTAAAGAAAATCTCAGACAGGGCATTGTATTATTTTCTTCTGAACAATGAAAATGAACATGATACAATATTGACATCTTAAGTCAAACAATCTTGAACAAAAGAGTACACAATTAAGCAACAACAAAAAAAGTTAAGACATCGCAGAAATCGAAATCATAATGATATATGATATTTTTTTATCAAGTGAAAAGTAGGTCGTTTATGAGCATAAATGTCACAAGAGCAACTAACAGTAAAAAAAACAAAAACAAAAACAAAAACAAAAACAAAACAAAACAAAAACAGTACTAGAATTGTGGAGAGGGTGTGAGAGAGGGAAAAGAGGAAATGGATGGAGATAGATAGAGAGAGAAATGACTAGAGAGAGAGAGAGAGAGAGAGAGAGAGAGATGACTGAGATAAATCGACCCTGGATAAGATTGACTCACCCCCATTTCTATTCCCATCTCCGGAGATCTATTTACACTTTTCATCATCATCATCATCTAAACAAAAAATAAACAAAAATTTTCTTTGAGGAGGTTGTATATGAAACGTTAGAATGAAAGATATGTTCCATGGCGGTCACCATGACAACCCCTCATCCCGTGATATTGAGGTACCAATGGATGGTGGAAGAAGCACCTGTTCCACTATTAGTTCACACGTAGGGATTGTGCGAGGTGTGAAGTTCATTGTAACATTCAAGGGTATACGTGCCTCGTCGATTTCTATATCATGAATAACATTATTTGAATTGATTTCATTTGTTGGCCCTTACATAATGTTTGTCAAAGTAAAGAAAAAAAATTAAAGTTGTTAAAGTCTCATAATTGATGTCAAAAATTACTTGGGAGTAAACTCTGTGCCATACACATTAACGTTCATAAAACATTCTAGTTAATATCCTTAAGGCCACATGTCATGAGTTGGGTGGAAAATGCGTTACATGTCCAAAATTTTGTAGAAGTGTACATTGTCACAATCAAATATCTCTAGTTTCTTAGTAGTATGTCAGACATGTATAAAACTATATATGTATTGAAAGCAGAGATTGAAAGGAAGATGATTAACATATTTCTGTGCCTGTATAGGGTGTGTCATAAAAGCTATACAGAGTGTTACATGAAAAAATGGTTTAAAAAACTCCACAATTTCACAGGCGAATAATTTCTTAATCTTTGTACTAAATGAAATGAATCCTCTTGGAATGTGGTAATAGGACCATATGCTTTTAAAAAATATAAACTTGTAATACAAAATTATTTTCTCTGACTACGCTACAGGGTGTCGAAGAAAGGAGAAAAAATAGTGCAAAAACGGCAGAAATCCTGTCTTTAACACTTTTATTACTACTCAAACAAATTTTATTACAAATAATTTGTTTCCACTTAATTGTGTATCTACATGCATGCAAAGAAAATGGCGAAAAAACACAATTATTGTTATAAAATTTCGTGTAGCGATTTTTTATGCCTGCAATGCATTGTCTATGAGGATGTGTGCATTAAGTACGATTTAATTGATTAATTAATTGATCAAAGGACTTTTGAAAAATCTGCTTCACATTTATCTAAAACCAGGTAAATTCTAAAGAGAATAATATATCACTCAACACATAAGACCTATTGACTGCAAAGATATAACGCAGCAAAGAATAAGAAAGTATCAAAAATGGGAATTCCGTATGCTTTAACACGTGCCTCCACCGTAGGGTCCTCCACCGTAGGATCCTCCACCCCTTACCCTACTGCACTAAAATTATCCTTGTTTCAAAACTATGAACATAACACAGCTGAAACTTCACAGAAATGTAGCCTGATAAATTATCTACAATATGAGCTATTGCACAGCTCATGACTGTACATTATTTTTCATGCTATGTGAGAAAATGTGATAATATTTCCTCCAAAATGTAACGCCTGCACCCTTTTACTATACCCCAACATGTGACATATGACCTTAAAGATTAAGAGTTGCATTATTTAGGGTGCATTTATAAACCCTTAGGATTGAAATGTTTCCTGAAAAGTTTGAATTTGCACCCCTTGCAGTGCAGTTTTAAACCAAGATGATGAAAGAAAACAACAACAACAACTTAGAGGTTCAAATTTGAACCCCGTGATCATGGTGAAGTGCAGTTTCGAACCAAGATGATGCAAAAATACACCCAATAATAATTGGGGTACCATTTTTGTACCCCTTGAGGTGCTGCAATTGTACTAATCCCTATTTCTCAATGTAAAGGATTATAATGACATTTATGTAGGCTATACATACAGGAATAATACGTTCGTAAAAACCTAATAAATCAATCAACAAATCCAATATATTTTATACCTTTTTCCTCAATGTCAGGCAAGTTTAGGTGCGATTGCGTCATAAATCTGATCAGCAAATCAGGTTTTGTCGAGCTTACCAGATAAAGTTAACACGTAAAGGGCTCAATATTTAGGTCTGTTCCCAGACCTAAATATGAGAACACGCTATTCTCGCGAATGATTCCATACTTACACGTTCCTAAAAGACATGACACGGTGCTCTTGATAAAATGAAATGTCGTATAGGGGTTGTGCACAACTTCTAGGCAAGAAACATCTTCGGAATGACTCTGACAAAATCATCCTTTCTCTCGGTCTCCCTCCGTGAACTCGGCGGGAAACAATCTCATCACCAGCCTGGTGGTTTATCCTCGGGGCCAATATTTCTTACATAGTTGGCTGCCGTTATTGCAGTCAAGTCCTCTTTTCTTTTTTAATAAGAATAGGAAAGAGGGGAAAAAGACCAGAAAAACAGCTTGTTGTCCCATCATCCAAATTACATTTACCTGTTTTCAGCATAATACGCTGCTCTTGAATTTGGCTAAGTACGTCAGAGATGATGAATATAAAAAGTTGCAAAACAAGTTAAACAACAAAGGAAGAGAAAAGAAAAGGATAAAAAGAATATATAACTCCAAAAGGCATTAAATCCAAGATCGTTATTTCTGACAGAGAGACAAAAAAAAATCCTTTATTTGCCGATTTTTGTTACATGTGTCTTTCGTATATGGACAAATAATGTCAAACTGTGCGTTTTGATAAAATTGCTCTAAATTATTAAGAAGACAGGTACAAACAATGGTCTGAAATTTCTAACTCAATTTTCATCTAAAGTGCATATATCGCCTATTGGAATTAAGGAAAGAGGGAAAGAGAGTGCATGAAGTTGTCTCATTTCTCGGTGAAGGCCGTGGGTTTGCTGCCCTTTAATTTCATTTCGGTTTCATTTTCACACAATTTTGAAATGAAAATGGAAAGTACAAAAGTAGGTATTCGGAGGAAAGAACAATGGCCAAATGTCAACGGGAGTATAGATAACACCATTTAGAAAATTGATACCGACTTCGGCAAGAAATATTCTTTCATCCATTTCATTTGTGTCGCGGTCAAATTCTTTCTTGGCTAATAGGTGAATGAATATTTGCAGCGACAAATCAAAAGATTTTCCGGATTTTGTTGTTGTTGGTTTTTTTTAAAATATAATATTTTTAAAAATAGCAATAATTTAAAAATATAAATAATAGTGGTAAAGATAATGATAACAATTTGTTGTTGTATTTTTATATTGAAGTTTATTACAGTGTGCATTTTGTAAAGGTATTTGGGAAACAAAATAACGATACATAAAATTTTGAAGCAATACCATACTTCGCCTTTTGTCTTTTTTGTGTGTGTTGTTGTTGTTGTTTTTTTTAATAACAAAACTCCTGATATGAAAATAACTGTAGCATGTTTGCTTGTTTTTGTCATTTACGATTTAAATCAGCGTTATAATTGTAATGGATAATACATCTTTAGTTTTTGATGTAACTACCACAATGAAAATGGTTGATGCGTTTTAAGATCAAAGTTATGTCTCGTAGCAATACCAACGGTCAGCTCTCATTATTTTGACACTGGTTGAACACAGGTTCTTATCTTGGTCATATCTTCTGAACAGTGACATGGAAGGTCGCCCGGGACATTAATAAGTGAATCTGCTTGATGCACATATGTTAAACAGTAGCGTACGCAGACCGATGTTATACAATTAATTTATCGGGCCCATGCGTAAACATAATAGAGCCGCTTTTGTCCCCAGAAAATTGGGCCCGAGAAATGCATTCAATTCGATTTTCTTGGATCCGCGCCTGCATGGTTAAAACTCAATTAGATAAGCAATCAATCTCTAATTTAATACATTACCATCTACTTAAGATAACTCCTTTGAGATATTTACCTTTGATAACTCATATGCCTTTGTAATGCGTACATATTTACGTTTAGTATTTATTTTGTGTATAATTCAATTCAGTTGATTTATCATGGATAATACTTCGACATTAACGGAAACATAAATATTGCATTAGTATACTTCATCCCTTGCATGCCCTATGTATAAATACATATTTTAAAAATATTTTGAACTAATTGTTGTGTTATTGTTATGAACTGTTACGGTAGAAAAGGTCTATGTTGCAGTATATTTATGGGGGAGGGGTCCTTCCGGTGTCTTATATTCTGGTGTTACAGTTAATATTCGTTGTTCAAAATATCTACATTACTATCAATCTGTTTAATAAATGAAACTTTTATTTTTGACCACTAAACCCTCTAAATTTAAAATTTCTGCCAAATCCTCCCGCTTTCTGAATCATGATGAAACGAAGTTTTGAAATGGATATCCTCAGTGTTTTAAAGATGAGTTTTCTCTTTAATACCAACAACGATATGCACCTTATTAACAGAGGCAGTGTGTATATGGGATCCGACTCGGATATTCTTTTTAGTTTTAGACAAGAAAATCCAAACTTCTCTAATATTATCGTATTCAAGAGCGAAACTAACAGGTTCAAATACAGATTTTTTTTTGTTATGTTTGTTTGTTTGTTTGTTTTTGTCACTGGCGTAAATCCCGGGGGATGGGGGAATACATCCCCCCCGATTTTGAGGATGGGGGATCGGCCGTACAAACATTCCGTCCCCCCTCTTTTTAAGAAGAAATGAAGAAAAAATAACTATATAATTAGTTATTGATTAAAACAGCGCTTTTAGTACTAAAAAGTGCCTCTTTTTAACTCCAAAACCCCCCAAATTTTCCTGCTCGGTCGTTGTGTGACCTCGCACTAAGTAACAAACAGTAGGCTAAGTATAAATAGGTTGGATCCAATGCCCTCGTCTGGTGACAAACCTTAGGAAGGCGTGCTGGTGCAAATTTTCATAGCAAAGATTGTGGATTTGTTTTCTATCGCTTTTAACAAAGCATGTAAAATGTATCTTCAAAATAGATACTAAATAGGGTCTATCATGCACAATTAACCCAAACTTTCAGCTCATAGTTTTAGGCTCTTGCTTCGCGCTCACTGATATTAAATAGGATCTATACTTCACAAATATCTCTAATTTTCAGCGTAGAATTTTCGGCTGGCGCATCGCGCTCGCATTACTGTTCCCATTACTAAGAGGAACAGTAATCAAGGCAGCCATCAACATTTTTAAAAGCATACATTCAAAGACAAATTTTCTTCATACCCCCTCCCTCCCCGAATAGGCCTACATTTATCTTCAGGTCTATGCCTCTGATCTAAAGTATCCCCCTTTTCAGAAAAAAAGTGCCTTTTTGCCATCGTGACCCCCACTTGCAAATCCGTTCCGCTGCCTCTGCTATATATTTTTTATGTTTTTGTTTGTTTGTTTGTTGTTTTTTTTTATCACGCTCGCGGATACTATATGGGATCTATGATGCACGAATATTTCCAATTTCAGCTCAAAATTTTTATCTCGCGCTTCGCGCTCGCTGATTCTAAATCGGATCTATAGTGCACAAATATCTCAAATTTTAGCTTAAAAATTTTCGGATCGCGCTTCGCGCTCGCATTACTTTATCCAGCTAAAAGCATACATTCAAAGACAAAAATTAATTCTATTCGCACCCCTCCTTCTCAAATCCATTCCACCGCCTCTGCTATATGGGTATTAAAAACGTTCCTTGTGTACACTAGTGCTTTTGTATTTCAAACTAGATCGCGACAAGTTGGCAAATTATTTAGCTCATCCCCCACTCCTCGACACGGATTAATGCCGCGATCACAGTACCGTTTCGGGGCCCGTACGGCGTGTAAAATTGACATTTTTGACCATTTCGGTCACTTTCGTAAGGTTCCTGGCCGGGTCCCTTACGATCCTACGGGTACCGGTGTATTTTTACAGATCGCGCGGGCCCCTAGATTATTGCTTTCATGTTCTCGATTCTCCCGGCGTTTTTATCAAATCGGTAGACGGTCTACAGCCCTTGGAAAGCCTGTGGAGTCACTAAAGGGGACCGATCGGCCTCCTATCGGTGGCCGAGTAGGCTCCGCACGTTTTTTCTGTCAATTCTTGTAACAAGCCGGGAGGGTGTCGGGCGGGTGCAACATGCACCGCAAGGACGTCAGGAGGTACCCCGTCGTGGTCCGCACGGCGCCTGACCGATTCCCACTGGGTTCCATGTGGTCTTTCGCACAAGTTTTTCCAAATCATATTGTATACATATTTTTAGTATTTGTCAAATTTCTCTTTCGAGATTGTCAGCATGAATTATTATCGGGCTAGTGCTATAATGATAGCTGAAGATCATGAGCATTCTGAATACATTAATACACTATTTATTGGGAGCATTTTCCAAAGTGTATAGTTATTTGAGACGGTGCTCTATATTGGCTCAGATTTTCAAAATATTAAAAAGTCCCACATAAATGTCTTTAATATATATATGCTTTGAGTGATACTGTCGATGGTTTTCAGATCTTCATATAGAATGATTTGTCTTTTGATCAAAACCGCCTTATTTAAATTTATATTTTACAGTATTCTATGTCGTATTTGTGGTATGAAACGTAAATAATTTAAATGCAATTATACTCAAAATAGCTTAAGACAAAACTTTACAACAGGAGCCTGGCAGGGTGCCGCAGGATAGCTGCAGGGGAAACCTTAAAAATCGCAAGACCGTAGTCATTTTTTTACAATGAGGATTGAAAGGAAAACTGTGCGGAACCCTTCCTGTAACCTGCAGGTGCCTGTGCGCGCCCTTCAGTGACTCTACGGGCTTTTACCGGGTTGTCTACTGCCTACCGATTTCATGAAACGCCGGGAGAATCGAGAACATGAAGTTGATCTTTCCGGCTTTTCTACGGGTAGTGAAACAAGTCCTCGCGCCCGCAGAATCATAAGGGAGCCGGACAGGCACCTTCCGAAAATGGCAATTATTTACGGTTCTACTCGCCGTACGGGCCCCAGAATGGGTATGTGATCGTAAAAAAGGTGAGTGTCTTGCGATGCTTTGGGTTTACTTTTGGCTTTCCTGCAGGACCATAAAGGCCACCCCAAGGGTTCCTCAAGGGACCCTAGCGATTTTTCTGCAAATTCTGCAAATAGAAACACTGGTCAGCCTTATAATAACCACCGTGTTCATCAGAGCGGACACCGAAAGAACATCTGTCGGCACCCGAATGGCACTCATACGGTCTCTTCACGGGCGTATTTCGATTTCAATCCACATATTTATACTTTTAACCGACCGGGCGCCGTAGGATATGTGACCGCAATAGCGGTAGAATGAAAAATCATCAGGGACCCGTGACGTCTCTAAATCCACGAAAAGCCGTAGGATTGGGCAAAACGTACGGGGACCTCTCAAACTGTGATCTAGGCATAACGCCGCTGGCTTTTGTATTTATATTTTGTTTTGTTTGGTTGTATTTTTGGGGTGGTCTTCATTCTTCTATAACAGGTTTATTCCACATTTTCTCTGTTTATACCGCATAATTCAAACACACCGAGGCATTGTAATTCCTTAGTTATATTCATAAACAAAAATTATGATAATTTCTAATGTTGACCATTTTAACTGAACGGTCGTTCGTGTTAGAACTATATTAACCACAATTTTGATTGGAATAAAAGAAAGTAATTACCCGACGCAGCGACTCCTTTAAGATTAAGAATCAGATTTAGCATCAATGTTTTTGTTTTGTTTTGTTTTTCTAATTCGTTAACACTGTCACAGCCTTAATGTTCACGTTCGTGTAAATCGAATTTACATTGTAATACATGCTAATTTATTAGTTCAGTTATGATACAGAGGTGAGCGCCCGACCTAACGAAACAGCATCTGAAGGGAAAATGCTATAACGGTGTGCGATAATGCTGGTGAATTTCAGTCAAAATAAATGAACCGAGACAACTGCCATTAGGGCTTAATTTTCAGTGTCGAGATATCTATATAGGCAGCTTACCAGCGGCTATATCAATACCCATTTCTTCCCATTTCTCTGCTAATGTTAGTAGCAATAAACAGATGCCTGAGCAATAGGGTATAGGTTGCAGTTGCAGGTGACGCCCCCCCCCCCCGTGCCTTCGCGTGCTCTCTCTCCTCTCTGTCTCTTTCTTTCTTTCTTTCTTTCTTTCTCTCTCTCTCTATATATTTATATATATAATAACTTTTTTTTTTTATCTCTCTCTCTATATATGTTTCTTTTAGTGTATGCATGTACAAGTACCTCTCTATGGGTCAGTATTATATTTATTTCTCGCTATCTCTTTTTATCTCTAAGTATATTTTGGTACATTTGATATTAAATCGTATGTCAAGTATTCTGACCCGTAGACATTCAAAGTTTTTCTTCATCTTTCTATATGTCACTGGCGCTCTTTACATCCTACCCATCATACCCCGTCTTAGTATTTCTCCCCTAGTCATTTGCATCCCTCTCTTTCCCCTCTTCATATTAACCTTACTCAATCTCTGTTGCTCTTTCTCTCCCTCTTATTTTCTCGTCCTCTTTCTTTCCTTCTTTTTAGCCCTCTCTCCCTCTCTTTTTTCCTCACTCCTCCTTTTGTATTCTCTTATGCGTTCTTGCTCCTAATTGTCAGGATTTCATAACAAAAAAAAAAATTGGTTTGAATTTGAATTTGCTCTTTACCCTCTCTTTCTCAGTCAGTCTCTCTTTCCTTACCACCCCTCCCTTCTCACCCTCCATTTTCTCTCTCTCTCTCTCTCTCTCTCTCTCTCTCTCTCTCTCTCTCTCTCTCATCATACTGTTTCTTATCACATTCATCTAAGTCACTTTTATCTGACTTTTTATCCACTTCCTCTCTGGGCTAAGTGCCCAGCTGAGACCCTATTATCAAAATGGTCTCTATATATAACTTTTGCCGATTTCATTTTCTAACTTCAGTCGTTATTAGCCAAATAGCTTAATTTAACGCGTCAAAGCTAATAATTGTATTTTTCGTTGCAAATGGGAATAATGTTTAACGTGTCAAAAAATAACTTTCCTATAACGTATACATCTGTCTCCTTTCTCTATCGAAATAAATATTTAACTCTTTGCCTGCCAAATTCGACTATAGTCACAATTGTACTTATTAACTTTACAATCGTAATAATTCATTTTCTCTGGAATAGCTGGGCTAAAATATCTGAAAATCACTGATAATGTGAGGGCCGGGCTTGAGGCATAATTTTTCCTAGTTATACTAAGCAAATATTGTTATACTATTTTTAATAATTAAAGAGAAAAGTCGTCTTTTTAATGCTTAAAATTAATGTGGCGGGCAAAGAGTTAAAACAATATAGTATTCATTGTCTACTTCTCTTTAATCGTACTATAATTTATACTGAATTTAAAATAGTGTGCAACACAAAAATAAGTGAAGGCAACACTGTAAAAAAAAAAAATTTGTTGAAATTACTTAATAAAATTTGAGGAAAAAAATTGCCTCAATTTTTTTTTAAGTATTTGTAACTTTGTCAGTTTTAGGTAAAAAGTTGCTTGTTTTTACTTTGCAGCCATTTCACTTAAGTAAATTATATTACATCAACTTTATTTAACTGAGTAAAAAAAAAAAAAAAAAAAAAAAAAAAAAAAACACTGTATAAAAAAATTAAAAAAATAAAAAATGGGGAGGGGACATTCTAAGCACGAAAGTCCACTGACATCATTTCCATCTATATGTTTAAGCCAAATATTAGACTTCATTTTGTTACTTACCTGTACTTAATAAGGTACTCACATTTATATTTATACTCGATCAATTTATCCTAAACAAATAAAACAGTGAGAACTTTTTCCTAAAACCTAAAAAAAAGAAGAATTTTCAGTTGAGTGGCTGTTTAATCTTGCTCTTTCTTTGCTTCAACGTAAAAAGGAACTGTTTCACATTTTCACTCACACTAATCCAGAACAATTTCAAGCACAAATTTTAAGACGGTTATTTACGAATTTTAACTTTTACTTGCTCTTAATGAATGTTCATGTATTATGTAATTAAGACGTTAATTGAATATAAGTACATTCAGCTTGATTGTTTAAGTAAGAAATATTTTACTAAATTTGCTTACATGAAATTACATTTATTTAATTAAAACAAGTTAGAATTACTTGAATTTTCTTAAATGTATATTGTACCTCAAAAAATTGAGTAAATTAAACGAAACTTAAATTTTGAGTTAGTAAGACTTAAGTTGAATGTTTTAATTTTAATGTTGTATTTTAAAGCTAAATCTACGTAAGAAAATCAAGGAATATAATTACAAAGGAGCATATATATTATTTTTTTTATTTTTTATTTTTTTTTTACAGTGAATGCACTCTATTCATGAGTGTATTCGGGGGAGGGGACTCGGTAGGCGCTCAAGGGGGCGCCTAATTGACCTTAAAAGGCCTCAAATTGACCTTAGAGGGGCGCCAAACCACCTTTAAGTAAGTGGCGCCAAATTGACCCTTAACTTAGGGGCGCTAAATTGATCCCCCCCCAAAAAAAAAAAAACCCAGACAAACAAACAAACACAACAACCTATGGCTGGTAGATATATATCTTCTTGGTGGCCGAAGCCGGAACAGCCCCCCCCCCCCCCCCCCACCCGCTTATCGCTTGTACCTTTTGGCTCGCCCGGTGTGACGGAAAAACAATTGGGTTTACCATTCTGGATCCACCATGGGGGAGGGGGGGGGCGCCAAAATCAAAATCACGTCGGCCCCGGGGTGCCAAATCTTATACGCGCCTGCTATTAATATATTGATCACATTAAAGTATCTCCGGGATGAAGGAAAAGGACCGATATGAATACTACCCATAATGTCATTTTTAGATAACAATATAACATCTGAGAGTCATGATACCGCAGTAACATTTTGACTGCGACGCTCGTAAGGCGTGTATACAAAAAACAGTTTTTGGAAATATACTTACGAAATTTTCCACAAAAATGGCCTGATATCCCTTTGCACACTCATTCCAAATTTTCAAGCCTCCAATAATATGAAATTCTACACCAGTAGTGGGCCTATAATGATAACATTACGTGTGTTCTGTGAACGAATGGCCTTTCATTTCAGCTGCCGAGGGTCAGTGTTTATTTGGTGCCAATTTGAGAAAATGCTAACGTCTGCGCGCTAAATCAAATGATACAGTCACAGCTTTATCGAATCGAACATTCCCGCCTTTTTATAACCGGCCGGTTTGATATGCGGTCTGCGTGTAGGTGATGTATGAGATTTAGGGCCCCCCTCGACTCATTTGATTTTCCCTCGCCGTGTGTCCAGTTTTCATATGAATGAGTGCAAGGGAAATAGCATTCCGAAGTCGGTGTATTTAGAGGGAAAAAAGTCAATGCATTTTGTAGATTTCACAAATAAGTTCATACATCAAGCATTTAAAGAATAAATGGTTTTTAGCCAGTGGGTCAGCATTTTGACTTGCATTTTTGCTGTCAAATTCATTTGTCATAACTATCAAAATAAAAACAGTGCAAGTGCATATTCTTTTAAAAAGTACTTCTCTAAATCTCATCTTTGCGTTTATGTATCCGTAATTATTTTATGAGAGCTTGTTATTTTAAAGATGCTTGTTTTATAAAATTTGAAGTGAAATTGAATTTTTAACTTGTTTATAATTATGTATTTATGTTATGTTCAATAATGTAAACAAGAATATTTCAGTTTTTACTGCTTTTCTTGTAAAATGCTCGATTGCTTAATAAACCATTATTGAATTGAAATCTAAGAAGAATTAAAAAAGGGATATACGAAAAGTTCAAAATTCAATAAAAGATATAACTGTAGAAGACACAGACACGAGGGGATTATAATTACAGATAAACAGAGACAGATAGCCAGAGAACGGTTTTTTCCAAAACCCTTCGATTCATAATAATACTCCGACGCACGTTCGAATAGTTTTCAAACATTCACACACGAGCGATGACATCTACTGACGCTTTGGCGCCAAAATTTTCATCTTCTCCTCTCAAAAGTTATTTTCATCAGTAAAAAGAGGATTGTACATGTAAAGAATTAAATTTAGCGGTGATGCTATCTTCTTCCCTTTTTTAAGTGTCTTCAAGCAAAGATATACAGAAATTTTTCGCATAATTAGACATCAGCGCCAAAACGCCCAGCGTCTGCATGCAGTCAAAAAAGTTAGTTGCTCGGGAGGGGGGGGGGGGTAACGGTTCCATTATCTTGGAAGTGATCATACATTAATGTTCTGTTAAAGCTAACATTAACTTGGAATTTTGCATTCCGGTACATGGGCCTCATCATATCTGCAATAGTGACGTAGTCTAATAGGCGTTACTTTAATCCAAAATCTTTGTATTATTATCTTGCATGGCGCCTCATACATAGCTTAATCTTAAGAGTCAAAAGTTGTTGATGTCTACTAAAAATCCTGAATTATACTTCGTTGAAAATCTCTAGATGTTTTTTTAAAAGTTTTTTTTGTGTGGTGTTTTTTTTTTGTGTTTTTTTTTTTGTGTTTTTTTTAATAGAAAATACTAGTATGCAAACCCACGCCATTGAAATCAGCATCTGCATTCAAAAACTCAGGTTAAGTGTTAAATTCCAGTGATCTTAAACCTTAAAATTAACAAAAGCATAAAACATTTGCCTATTTTGCCTAAATGTATTATTGTCTCCATTGGATTCTGTATGCACTCTCTCTAATTACTCCCTTCCCTCTCTTTTCTCTGTCTATCTTTTTCTATTCTCTCGATGGTCCTATATTCTTCCCTCCTCACCTCCCTTTCTCTCTCTCTCCCATTATCCTTGTCTTCGTTTCTCTTTCAATTATATCACATCCCTCTCTCTCTCTCTCTCCCACTCTCTCTTTCTCTCTCTTTATCTCTTCAAGACTCATAAACAGAATTGTGATTATCAATATGAATTATTGTATGATTCTATTAATTTATATATAAAAAATATGTTGATTGTATTTTCATGTCAGGGCACTTGAATTCAAACCTCACTACACTGGATTTTTTT
>CALNVZ010003434.1:18217483-18236964 GCA_940671915.1 Paracentrotus lividus | reverse complement strand
TCGGTCACTTTTTAATTAAAAATACTTTTCTAGATGACAATAAAAACGCTTACGCCTTAATTTGGAATTGTTGTATTATATAGCATATTAGCTTTCGTTTTTGGCTATTTCATTTGTCGGTCCGGTCTAGGACTTTAACAGAACTTGGAATGCGTACTTGAAAAATCTATTTTTATTATATGCCACAACAAATAGGGTACATGCAGGTAATATGGGCCAGCAGGTAATATGGGCCACCTGAAGCAAATCATGTCGTGACCGTCGACCGGTGACCGGTGACCGGTGTGAGCACCATAATGTTGTTCATATGAACTGTATACGAAAATATATCGTCGTGAGATATATCTGATGCCAAAATTTCTCTGAAAAAATTGCTGAAAACCAACAAGATAGGTGAAACTTACGGCATTTTTTTACCCTGATGTAAAATTTGATATTTCACAGAATGTGATGGTGAAAGAGTGTTTGAGGGGGTAACCTCAATTGTTTTGTATATTTAGTAAGCTTATAGTTTCATTTTGATCATTCTAGCGGGTAAAGGTCAATTTCTTTTAGTAAAAGGGTGCAATGTGGCATTGAATGCTTGCCTGACACAGCAACATTAGTGCAGGTAATATGGGACATCCAAAATGGCGGAAATGATTCTGGTACTTAGTATTGGGATGAGGCATCAATCTCTTTGCTACGATTTATTTGGGTATATTCACAGTATATAATTAATATAAATAACTTATTGTAGGCCTATATTGACTTGTATAATGAAAATAATATTTAAATAATATTTAAAAAGAAATAATATACAAAATACATAACAATGAAATATATAGTCAAAGGATTCACTGAAGGGTCTTATAATTTCAAATTATATCTTAAAGTTAATGATTTTCAACATTTTAAGCAAATTCCAGACATGGTAGAGTCATCGTAGTTTTTAAAACATACATTAAATACATGTGCCCATATTACCTGCACATGCAGGTAATATGGGCACTTTGGTAATGACGTCAACATTTGAATATTGCAGACAGGGGGGTTGGTGATAATTGTTTTTCTTCACAATAAAAGTTAGAGCAGTAGTCATTGATTCATATAAACAAAGATTAGACTGAGTGTCATTTCGTAATTTTATGCAAATTAGGCAAATGAGCTTAAGGGGCCCATATTACCTGCATGTACCCTATAACTTTACAGGCTAATTAAAAAAGCATGAACAATTCAAAATAGTACCTAAAACACACTGCAAGTTTCCATAGTAGGCAGTGGCGGATCCATTATTTTAAAATAGGGGAGCGCCAGACCCGATAGGGGGACGCCGCCGAAACTTGCTGGTGAGTGAATGAGTGGTTTTCAAATTGTAGGGTGCACGTCCCCTACGCCCCGGCTGGATCCGCCACCGATAGGCCATTATACCCTCCCTGTTCATAAGTATTGCAAGGTAGCTGTGAACGTTTTATTTTGTTTTTGTTTGTTTGTTGTTTTGTTTTTAATATTTACAAACCTTTCCTTATGTTGTTATTTCTATTTACAAATACATAGTGTTGTTGACCATATTTTGTATATTCTGAAAGGGGAAATTTGATTTGACTCTTCATTTGTGAGAATAGTAAATTACCAAAACCGGTAAAATTCTGAAAAAGGGAGATTTTCTGAAGAAAAAAAAGGAGAAGACAAAAAAAAAAAGCTGCTAAAAGTGATTTTTCTTTTTCCAAATGCAAATCATTTTGTCTGCTGATATGTGATATCATAGACAGTGTATGTCGATTTTCCGACAACTAATTCCGAAAACAAAATAATACCACAGTTCCTAGCAGAATAGGACATCGCCTCTGGTGCGAATTTGGTGTCACTTGGTGGGACCATGGAGATAACTTAGTATCTCCATGGTGGGACTTATATATTCGGCCTGCAGAGAGATGAAAGGCAGTTGGAATGGATAACAAAATAATTATGTTCTAAAGTTTGGGAAAGGAATTTTTCCTTGAATGTGCATGTCTTTACAGTGCTCCAAATTGTACGGAAATATTTACAAAATGGTAAAAAAAAAAAATGTCTATACAGTGACATAATGAGAATTTTAAGGTTAAATGCGAAACATCCATTCAATCAATGTCCATTTCAAAATATGAATAATAATTCGAACTTGCATCTTCACGGATGTAGTCTTCGGGTGCAATTGTTTTTTTTTACATATATATATTGTGTAATTGATTTATCGAACAGAAGCATTCGAATTTCGATTGAATAAACCAAGTTAATTAGAGCATGCAATAATTAATATTGATTTTATCGTGTTGAGCGAGCCTTGATAGCCATATCCAGTTATACCGAGTTCCAGTGTCAGATCATGCGCACAAAACACATACAAAATACTCTCACTAATTCTAGGATTTAAACAATTATCCACGTGATGTATCCTAATGAAAATAGAATAAAACAGCAATCATTTTTTATTACATATGTATATTATATATTCGTCGTATGACGCATGCTTTTGCTCTCATTTTTGTCACCGTCCCTCAATATGCAATAAAAAAAAATGTGTTGGATTTTAAAAGAGAAATACTCAATTATTTTTTGGTGTGTGTGATGACATGATGAATAGCAAGCTAGAAAGTGAATTCAATGTTTATTTAGATTATATGATACTTGTCTTATTCATATATTTGATTTTTGTCACCAAAGCTTAGGTGAAAAGTGTTTTCAAATACTACCCGAAAATTTAAAACCGTAATAACGATTCTCTCGTGCTGAAGCTATTAACGCAAAGTTATTCCAAAGTCCAAATAAAACGTCACCGAGGCTTGAAGGTGTCTCTATTCGGATGTAAAAATGTAAAACTCACAAGTCATATCCCAAAAACGATTGTTTCATGCTGAACTATTAATGGAAATTGATTTCAGCTGTAATCACCTTTTTCTTGTTTTTATGACACTTGAATTTCGTAACTATATGGTCGATTCCAGCGAAAAGTGTACACGGCCAAAAAGTTGAGTCCAAATTTAGAACCTCTTTGATGATTTAGTCCTTTGACCCACTAATAGTCAACATATCAACATATCCGTGTAATAAATTGCCACGCTTAATCTCCCAAATTCGCTTTGTGGCAGAGGGGTAAAGTAAAACATATTTTTTTGCATGTTACCTACGAATACACGTACCCTAATTTGATACAGTCAGAATTTTGCCTCCTAATATACATTTCCTTCCAAATATGTCATTCCATTCCATCAATAAGATTCTAACAATAGTTAAAATCGGTAAGAGCAGGGCTTGTGCTCCTAATTTCCTTGTATTTGCCATATCTCATTAAAGTTATAGTTTTAAGACAATCTGTTTGATAAACATCGGGTTGCGTCAGTTTGCATTGTTTAATCTTCACGACGCTAATTAAGATATGTCATATCTTACTGAAAGAAGAGAGAATGACTCCTCATTAAAACCTTAAAAAAATTGGAATCCGCCAATTACTTTTGTTTATAGAAGAGGTAGAAACATATGTATTCGTAGGTAACAGCTAATGTATTCGTAGGTAACATAGGTATAACTGGCGTACATGTATATTTTAAACTATTTGTTTGAATCCAATTGATATAATAATCGTGTAGGGGTATCAAACTAACTGTTTCTTGCGAAAAATATCTTTCTCAGTCAATTATGGGAACATACTGCCAAGTATTAGGGAAACACTAACTTTTAAACAAAAACGTCAATATTTGAGTCCTGTTTATTGTATGTTCATATCTTTTAATCAAGATTATTTGGTACTAGTAAGTGTAAGGTATTTTTCTCAACATTGTGCTTGATAGCAAGCATTAAAAACCGATTAAAATGATAAACGTCTAAACCAAAAGATTCACACATGAGAATAATATATTGCGAATATTTATCAATAGCATCAGCCCCTCGGCAACAATAAAAAAATGAATATGATATCTTCTGTCTAACATAAATACTTTAACAAAATTCGAAAAAAAATGTTAATCAAATGTCTTTCAACGAACATTACATTATAGGTGTAGAGCACCTTTTTAATGATTCACTATCTGGTATAGGTATTCTTTCATCACGTTTATTCTGATATCATATTTACATAAGCATAGCTCTTTTTCATTTTTTAAATCTGAATATTCATTATACCCTTCCTTTAAAAAAAAAAAAAAAAAATGTTGTATTGTATCGTCGTATATATCTAGGCACTTACATGCATATATGATTTACCATTCTGTTATCTTATTCCAATGATACTTTTTGTGGGTAACAGTGAGTGTCTTGAACTGTTTATGAGTTAAAATATTCATATGTTAGAATATAATTGGCTGTTTCTTGAATATGAATATTGGAAAGAATTAAAGACCTCTTGCTCATACGTAACCAAAATCAATGTATTTTGAGAGAATATAATACGTCAATTACACACATCCAGGCTGAATATTCTGCTGCACTGTATGATTAAAGAAAGCGATATACGTCTGCATCTGTCACTTTTACATCATTTTCATTTTCATGAAAAATAAAAATGAAAATGAAGTCAACTTCACTTAATCAACATGGTTTCGATAACTTATGAAATTATGAGTCAGGCTAAATACGCATAAAACCAGGAAATTAAAGATAACTTAAAGAATGAGGCAAGTTTGCTTTGTATTGAACTCCAGATTGCAATTCGTTAAAGGAGAATTGTCCCTTTGTAGATAGTTGGCTTACTGTGGATGCAGAAAAATCAAATAAGCACATTAGTGAAGATTTGGTGAAATCGGATTAATATAGAAAGTTATGAGTATTTGAAATTGAGATCTCTAATGACATAGAAATCTCCTTTGGCAACGCGGTCACCATTTGTGATGTCACAAGGGGAGAACTCCCCATATGGTGTGCACAAAAACTATTCAAAATGTCTCTTTATTTTCATTCTAATGATAGAACAGCTCTTCTTTTATGATATATTATGACTTTCATATATTTACAAGTCATCCATAAAAAGATTCTTTATTCTCCCTTAGAATCAAGAAAAAGAGGATTTAGTACAATGTGTACAACAGATATGGGAAAGATCTCCCTGCATTACATCACACATCATGGTCGCGTTGCCAATTGGAGGATCTCCATATCATAAGTGATCTCAAAATCTAAAAATCTATATCTCTCTTATTCATTGCCTGATTTTTTTGAACTTTCCCAATATGTTTGGGGTTTGTCTCCATTCACTGAAGCTAAATTTCTCTGAGGGATAATTCCCCTTTATAAGAAACATAACACCTGATAATGAAATCTAAAAAGGATAAGTCGTAAAAAATTAACGTTTATTTTGTTTTTATTCTTTTTTTATAAGTAATGAAAATCAATCTCAGTAAACATTATTCATTTCCTATTTTGAAATTATAGAAGGTTAATTCACATTTGTTATGTACAGATGTGTCAATCGGCAAACGTGCCTTGAATAAAATAGGAAAAAAGATTGGTTATCCGAATAATACAATAAGCTATAATTTGGAAACTTTACCTACAAATCTGATAATCACCAATACAATAAATAATTATATTATTGGGTCCAAACGATGTCCCCATTATCTATTGGGACTATATATTCCTTCCTTTCCAATAAATAAAAAGCAATGTGAGGTTAATTGTAAAGCGAAAATGACAGTTTGCGTACTTGTTATCTACAATTACACATTGTTACTACGAATACACGTGACACCACTGCAGGACAATGCTATCCCGTGTTTTTATTTTATTCATAAAAGCTATAATTTTGTTGGTAATTAAATTTGAAAGGTTTCCCATTGATAAGCGCTACGAAATAAATAAAACTTGATAATAACATTGTTTCAGAGGAAATTAATTCTCAATAATGAAATTATAATTAAAATTAATTTTACATTAATAAGGAAAATGTCCAAACGTAATGAACATAAGATTCTCTAAACAAGAAAATTATCCCAAATCCTATTTATATGAAAAATGAAATACAAAAAGTTTGTAATTTTAGTCTCAAGAAAATTACTAAAATATATGTCAGAAACACGCTATGCATACTTGTATCGTAGGTAACATTCGGAATGTCAAATGTTACCTACGATACAGCACTTATAAGGCAATATCTCAAAAACTATTGTTCAAGGATGATAAAATTTACACACGTCAGCAAGACATCGTTTGTCAACTTTCCCTACAATATTTGTCACTAATCTTTTAAAGGTATAGAAATGGCAGTGGTTTTATAGGTGTATCGTAGGTAACTGAATTTTTTGACCCTCGAAAAATTTGACGTTTGACCTCTTCTGCCAGATTAACAAAGAAAGCAATGGCATTAGTATAGTCATTCTAGGACAAAAAAGGGGTCAACCTCACACTAATTGCAACAGAAATCTGAAATGTATCTGATCAGTAAGTCTCCTTACAACATATAAAAGTCCTAAGGATTTTGAGTGGTGGAAGGGGTCAAAAGTCAAAGGTCAATAAGGTCATTTTTGGCCTAAAATCATGTAAAATGATGTAATGTCATGTTTATTTAAATTTATAAATTGAAAATTAGCAAAGCATTCTTATCAAACTTGGGTCAATTATGTATAGAGATAAATGGACAGTTTTGGTAGTAACCATTTGAAGGTCAAAGGTCAGAGGTCAATAAATCGTCAAAACTGGGAAAATGCCACGAAATTTCCTTTGTCCTAGCTATAACTTGAGACCCTCTACAGGTATGTCAAACAAACTTGGTTCAATGATGTTGTTAGGTGAATGAACCTGTAAGGTTTTGGTGATAAATATTTGAAGGTCAAAGGTCAGAGGTCAATAAAAATCCAAAATCGTGTGTAAATCTTTTGAAAGTTCCATTGGGCTTTAACTATAACTTGAGATCGACTAAAATAATGTCAACCAAACCAAGTGCAATGTTGATGAGGCTTGAAATGAACTTTTGAGGCTTTGATGACCAGTAGCTATTTGAAGGTCAAAGGTCAGATTTGTCAATAAATTTTGGGTCGATTATCATCGCAAATGTGAACTTGTCAAAGATTTTGGGGGTAATGCATAAATACTGGGGACGCATTATCAACAAACTTTGAATCTATCATATTTATAAAGGTAACTTAAATAATGTGTTTTGTGAACTTCCATGAAGGTCAATAGGTGCAGGGTCACCAATTTAATGAATGTCTAATTCTATGTAAAAAAAAAGATGAGAAAACTACTTTATGTTTTGGGCAAATGAACTGAGAGTTTCTGAATGTATGTCTTAAAAATAAAAAACTTGAAGCAATTCTTATGAATGTAAGAAGATTTGAAATCAAAGATGACAACTTATTGGCAAAGGCGCAATGGTCATTAAATGTGTCGATGGGCCAGATTATTCACGCCCATGTTACTTCTAGACGTGGTCAACCTCTTTCAAAGTCGAAGGACACTTATGGTTCGCAAGTTCAACTACCTCTTTTTCAGGTACTCCACAACTGTAATTATCCGAAGTCCATCTGTCTTTGCCAAGGGGTTACTCCTATATTCCCATCGGGCCAAGCACTTTGTTTCACTCACCTGCGCATTGTTACTTGGCGAGTTTCATGGCCTTGATTTAATCTTGTCCAATACAGTCATTACTTTAAGAAAAGGAACTATTCGACGACAAGCAAAATATTTCTCTGATAGAATGACAAGAGAATTTGATCTCTCATTCACTGTTATCTATATTAAGTTCCGGTGAGTTATCACGATACACAAAGAGTGGTACTTTAATAGATTTAAGAGTAGGCAATTGTATCTAACTTTGGTTCAGGGATGGAGGTTGTATATTGTTTTCTATTGGATTTGTTGTCGTAGATATTGATAATTGTACACTAGGTCCATTAATCAACATGATGTCGTATGAGATAATGAACACTCTTATGTTCTATCCTGATTCTAAAGTATACAGGAATAGCATGGGTAAAGACATTCTTCAGTCGTAAAGCCCTTGTTAGAAGGAGTGAACCTAGGTTTTGACTAGAGTTACAGTGTAAAGCAGCTGGCGACTTAGGATGCACTGGGCGGTAGGAATACAGATGTGTAGGTCACCATTATAATATAAGTGGATGATGGCAGTCGAAATGTAAAGATCGATGAATTCAAATACACTGTTAACATTCAATCAAACGTATCTGGAGGCAAAGCGCAGCTCTGAATTGAGTGGCGGGATCCAGGATCTCTGAAAAAAAAGGAGGTGACCTGACCCACATGAGTAGTGAAGGCGCGCAAGTTTCCCTAAATTTTTTAACTATGTAGGGCCCTACAGTGCAATTTAGTATTAAGTATTATAGTGGGGGCGTGTCCCCTGTGCCCTGCCTGGATCCGCCACTGAAGCATGAAGAGTATTATGTGAAGGATTCAAAAGTAATTGCCAGATTGATTTTTTACCAACATTCTGGAACTACATTATGCTGATTATGTTCTGGTAACAAATTGTTTTAAGATTATTTTGAAATACTAGCAGTCAGGATTTAATTGTGCTATTAGTTTATTTTTTGGTAGGTCTATTCGTGTAACATAAAGAGGTAAAGATCACCGAGTGTAACTCTTAGTACACAGTAGTATAATAACAATAATATGTTTTATGTTCATGATGTTAGCAGGGCTCAGAATTAAATTTAGATAGCATTTCCTCATAAAGCCTTCAATTTTGTCGAGCATTTTCATTTTCCACAAATGGTGCGGTTAAGTCCTCCAACATTTCTCTTCCATGACAAATAAACCTTTACTGTGATGCTAGATACCGTAATTTGCTTCAATATAACATCTACATGTAGATTCGTGGCCCGAAATGCCACCCTTGCCCCTGCCTTATTCTTTATTTTTTGTCAACACAAAATTGTGAGGTGAAGGGCTCTGCTAATCATCAACACACATGAACAAGGGAAAGAGAGATAATTGCACTTGAGGAGTGATGGTATGCTTTTTACAAACATAATCCCCTTCTTACAGACTTTTGGAGGGGAAGTTAGAATTACCCCTCTCGACCGGTATTATTTTTCATTATATTTATAGGGGACCCTATTATGAAATGCTCAAAAATATTTGAAAACTACCCTATCGAAAAAACAGTCTTGGGAAAATGCGAAGAGACATTATTTTCAATGATTTTCAGAATTTTCCCCCTGAAACTGGTACCCTAAAATACATGTGGCACCCGCTTTTCCCGAGAAATCACAGGAACGACCGCCTGAAGAGGGGTGGGGGGCGCTTTCTCCTTGAGACAGGAGCTCCCATACTAATGTGATATTCACCTAAAACTTTTAGTTGTTGAAATGACTTGTAAGACATTGCCAGAGATAAAGATATGAATATTTCCATGGATGTTTTTGTTTCTTGGCAAGGATGCACTATAATGAGCCAGCTATTTGTGCCTAATTCAAAAGCATTTTCATTAAGATCTTCTAATGATATGTGTGGTGTTCCATTATTTTAAAAATATTAATTCAACGTTAACAATTGACTTTATCTTGGTCGCTACAAAGATTTCTACACCATTAATGCAGTGTGGTTGCAATTACCTAGTTTGTACTAAAGTCTAAGTTATCGCTAAAAAAAGGTAACAAAAGTAATTTTTATAATTTGTGGAGGATATTGCCCTTTGATCCTAAACATGCTCAAGGTCATTAAATTTCCTATCAATATGCATACACAAAACCAAGTTTGGGTTCACACTACCTCAAGTGGATCTCAAGTTAGGGTTTATAGGTACACAACGTTATTGTAATAAAAAATTACTTATTCTGACCTTTGACCTTCAAAATATAGTTGTCAACTACTGCAAAGTTCATTTGTCTCTAAAAATTACACAAATGCAACGAATAGATTTTTCATCATATTTACAGGATTTTTGACATCTACTGACTCTGACTGACTGTAATGACTGTCACCTCATGTGCTCCTATATGTTAATTTGCCTCAGTATCAATATATATATAATTCTCCCCAAGTTTAGTCAGCATTCCCTCATGTAAAACAAAACAAATTTCTCATCTTTTCACAGGTTTCTTGACATCTACTGACCTCTGACAATTATAAATGGTTGTCCACAAAACCATATAAATTCATGCCTAAGTATCAATAGAGCGCTAAATTTTGGCCTGATAGTTCTCTATAGTTGATCTCGAGCTGGCCATAGGATAAAAGAAATTTCTCACCATTTTCACAGATTTTGGATATCCATTGACTCCTGACCTTTAACTTCAAATATTTTACTAACAAAATTAAACTAAGTTTGGTTTAACATACCGTACTGGGTTTTAAAGTTATGCCTAGGAAAGGGAAATTTCTCATCATTTTCACACGTTTTAGACATTTATTGACCTCTGACCTTTGACCTTCATACGGTTGCTACCAAAACCTGCTCATCTTATTTGCATATTGTTATATACATAATTGACCACAGTTTTGTTAAGTATGCTTTACTAATTTTCAAGTTATAAGTGAAAAACAAACATGAGATTACATTATTTCGACATGATTTTAGGCCAAAGGTGACCTTTATTGACCTTTGACCATTTGACCCTTTCCACCACTCGAAATCCTTAGGACTTTTGATATGTTGTAGAGGAGATTTTACTGATTAAGATACATGTTTCATATTTTGTGAGGTTGAACCATATTGACGTGTATAATATGTTGTATGTTAAGCTATGCCTAGGATAAGGGAAATTTCTCATCATTTTCACATGTTTTAGACATTTATTGACCTCTGACTTATTGACCTTCAAATGGTTACTACCAAAACGTGTTCATTTTATTGCTATACATAATTGCCCAAGTTTTGATAAGAATGATTTGCTAATTTCAAGTTATATGTGAAAATAACATGACATTAACATCATTTTACATGATATAAAGGCCAAAAATGACCTTTATTGACCTTTGACCTTTTGACCCCTTTCCACCACTCGAAATCCTTAGGATCTTTGATATGTTGTAGAGGAGATTTTACTGATCAAGATACATGTTTCAGATTTTCTGTTGCAATTAGTGTGAGGTTGAACCATATATTGACTGTACTACAATTAGGAACAATGCATGTCGATAGGGAATGGTGAGGCGCTTCTGTACGGCGATTGCCAGCCGTACTTCGTTATATCTAGTATGGTTTTATAAGCTGTGTAAAAAAGCTGTATTCGTAGGTAACATTCAAATTTACCACTCGAAAATCTAGAGATTGTTTGGATTGCCTATATTATTCAAATTTGGTACAATTTCTCCTGAGATATGTGCCATCCTAAAATACAACTTGAATCTAAATTATTTGATAATTTTCTTTAAAAAGTTTGGTCGCGAAAAAAAATTAAGTTTTTTTTTCCAAAAATGGCCAAAAATGGCATGTTTTTAAAAATTGTAAAAAAAAAGTTCACTTCAAATGAAGTTGGAACAAATGCGGCACGATAAGTTCACCGGTGCGGATACATAAAACGCAAAATTAAGGTTCCTACATTTTTTTAAAATTTTTTATTGGCCTGAACATGATCAAAAACACCGTGTACACTTTTCGCTGGAATCGACCATATACGCTGAAAACAAGAAGAAAAAAGAAGAAAAAAAAGGGCCTGAAGAAAAGATGTTGTTATTTTCATCATTTAAAAAAAAAAAACAAATATAGAACGACACCACAAATATTCAAAGTTAAATCCTAAATAACGACTTTTTAAGCGGGAGTTATTGACGAAAAGTTATTTTCATTCAATATCATGTTTGTCCCTATACATCCAAATTTTGTCACCGTACTTTTGATGGGGGAGTTATTTCGTTTGATATATCTTGTTAGTCTTTTCATTTTCTTGGACGCCCGCTTTTTCGCAACCATCTCGCATCCACTTATTCAGATTCATGAGGCAACATTATTCTGTGGTCGTTACAAATTCAGTGTGTGGTCTTGGCAAACGAATGTCTACATGATTGTGATACATGACACAGATATCAAATACAACGTCTTCTATCATTCTAACAGCGCCAGGAGAAATAAATCCCTTTCATCGTTGGCTGTTCGTCGTATCTGGTCTAACATAAACTTTTTGATAAAGAGCGAACATTTCAGATCATTGAGGGTGATTCATGGCGAGACATTTTAACAGAACATCTCCTATTATCTTATCAACGCGGTGCCTATGGTAGGTCTTTATCAGAAGGCTCGAATTCTTTGGAAGTGTGTGAGGAGGCAGGGCTAAGCTTGCGAGAAACATTATACAATGTGCCGCAATATGCTATACTTTAAAAAGTAAACCCTGTACTTGTCTTGTTCCGGGCTCTCTGTTAATAAACTGTTTTTCTTTTGATATTCGTCAAGTATCATGGTGTAGGGGAATTAGTAGAGAAGAGAAAGTCAGGGCCGCGAGGCCCGGGGGGGGGGGCTGGGGCTGCAGACCCCGCACCCCTCTGCCCACAAGCATTGACAATTTTAGAGCAAGATCCAAACGCACACTTACTATACTTGTGCAGATCAATCGTGCCCGACTACAACTACAAAAATGCTGCATTACATTTGTGCTGAGCCTGTTCAGACCCCCACCCATTCGGCTAGCCCATCCACTTTCAAAACGCTCGCGGCCCTGAAGGTAACATTACGATATTTTGCTAAGAGTTTGGAGGACGCGACTTCTAATTAGAAAAAGGACGAGAGGGTATTTTTTATTTTTTATTTATAAACATTTCAACGGACAGGTCCACTCGTATTGATCCGTGCCTAAAGCTAAGATTATGTACAAGTCATTTTCGGAGGCCCCGTTTTACCATGAAAATATAAAAATGCCCTCCACAGTGCAGCCCAAGTGGTATCTAAAAATAAGTCACCGTGACTTGCTCGTGACTGGAAAAAGTCACACTCCCCCCCCCAAAAAAAGGAAAAGAAAAAAAAAATTCTTACATCCCTTGTCTACTCGAGTAGTCACGATAGTTTATGCCATTGAGATAGACATTAATACCGTATCCAAAACATAAGAATAAAAAGCATCGAAATTGTTTATCTTGACATCTTTGGATTGTTTTACTATTGTTAAGTCTACAAACAAATTTTCTTTTATTATTTTGAAGGAATGGCGCCTGATGGGATACATTCTATAACACTAGAGAATATATCGGTAATGAATATTTGAATGGCACCCACAAAATTGTTTTCGGCTTATTTAGAGAATTTGTGAATGATTTACACTTCTGACTGAAACGCTAAATTGGACTCTCCTTAGTGAAGATTAATATGTGTATACAACAAAGAGATGGAGTATTTACAAACACAATTAAGTTTGAGGATGTTATTCGTTCTTTGTTTTCAAAAGTAGTAGGTGCCACGTTGTAATTTTGGCTTAAAGCGAGTAAAATCTATCGTATACGGGGTCGGATGTTTTAATTCTAAAAGGATGAACCAAATCGTGATTTATGAAATGTGTTACATTTTAAAAACTAACTACAATACTTTCTATTTTTATTTTCTTGTTGAAAACCTCATTAATGTGGATGTTAAAATGTTAACACAAATTCAAAATCTGAGGCTGATATCATTCAAAAACACAAGTCAAAAGGCGTTTAGAACAGCTTTTACTACTCCCAGAAGAAACTACTACCTTAAATCTAAATCCTCTCATATTGTATAAACTCTCAGCTAAAACGCACACCCTCCCTGCTTTCTCCATGCACCTCCCATACATCGTCTAAGCGTTGAATGAGTTTGCGCTGTACTGCGGCCAGGTATCATTCGCATCGTCCCTCGCCTGTTCTTGGCGCCGGGAATTTTGTCGACAGACTTTCATTTTGCACATCGGTATACCGGAGTGCGTCCCTTCACATCCGAGACCACGGAAAGACGGTTGAACCTCGGTTGGGTTTCGGGTTCTGGTTAGTCGAGTAATCGGTGTCCAGTTCTTGAATGACAACAACTGTTTGGAGAAATTGACAAACATATATTTTGGGGGTTATTTCCATATATAGAATACGCAATTAAAATACAAAACAACAACAAAAGTGTGAGCTAAAAATGAATGAAAATAATTCCCAATATTAATAACCCCTTCACCATCATGAGTACTGTACTGTCTTCAAACAGTTAAACATATGCACGGTCATTTTAGACCACTACAGTAGTCAGCCATGTAGTCATTTGTAAATAATGGTATACAACGTTTTATAAATAAGAAACTGGACAGACTGTGTATCCTTAAGGGTCAATGGAATATATTTCTTAACATGGTATTTTCGTGGATACGTCCACAAGAAACCTTGAAATATTACTTTCTAAAAACATAATTACTCTCTATTGTTAAGTTGTCGGTAACATACTAAAATATTAATCAGGGAAAGTTTAACGAAATACATCAATTATAAAGCACGACAAAACGTTTAAAAAATAACCTCCACGCCCCCCACAAAAAAAAAAAGAAAAAAAAGAAAAGAAAAAAAAAAAAAAGGAATATTACCTTTGGAGCCAACAGTGGTAATATTATTTGGTGCATCATTAACCCTCCCTTAGATCAGCCACCAGTCCGTGTTTAATCGAACGATAGACTTCATTACTATATTAAACATATCAACATAATAACCTATTTTTTTTCGCAGATATATCTGTATTTCACCGACATTCTCGTCCGTGCGCAATATCCTAGGTAGCATTCGAAAGCACTCTCCTCCTTCCATGAAAGACTCATTCTTTGTGTTGTCATATGTGAGACTGGGATCCATCTAACCAGTTGACAGACGAACAAGGAGAACTGCAGGTTAGTCCGATCCGTAGTCATCGTCGTGAATATGTCGCATGTGAAGTCTTGTCCTCCTTGGACCCGATAATACACCAGATGAGATCCACGTTCTGAGCAAGCAGAAACAGCAGATTCATGATCCACACCCGACAGTGCTGAAGTTATAGCGCGACCCTGGCATATTCAGCGAAATAGGAACACAAGCAAGGTCTGATGGAGCAGAAACTGAAAATAAACAATAATATTATGTGTGATATAACATAGTTTCATCGAGTTGCTCAAAAGGCTCGTAAATACAAGCAAAAACAATTTACTGTATTAGCATCACCGCGCTTCGATCCGGCTGGGGCATGAAGGCTTGTTCATTGTTCAAAAACTCATCTAACCCCCGACAAGGAAACAATTGGTGAGGTTGAGGATCTGTTTATCTGATGGTCAATCGGATCGGGTCCGCCTAACCACACTCTGTGATCTAGTGGTTAAGGCACCGGCGCTCGTTCTAAGCTGAGGCCTGGGTTCGATTCCGGCGGAGACATTTTTTCGATCTCACCAATAATATCCAAAAAGGGAGGAAAGCTCTGGCTTGTCTGCGGAACTCTTAATTCGAAACTATGTCTGCTGTTATTCTCTTTCCCCTTCCTTTCGCTGTTAAACTTGTTAAAAGATAGGAAAAGTTTACTTTTACCTGTACAGACTGTTTACCCAAGGAGGGTTCTAAACTGAACTGAAACTGTAAACATATAATATATCAAGGCACTTTCAAATACACTCGTGTGCAGCCAGCAAGAAGAGTACATAAAGTTCAAGTTTGAAAAAAAAAAACAAACAACAACAACAACAACAAGGGTCAAAGATGGGATCGGGGGGGGACCATATATATAAGTTCAGATAGTAGAAACTTTTTCTTGTGTTTACATGTGGAGATATTCAGTTCTAGAGTTCAGGATGTTGGATTTCGCAGCAATGATGATGTGGTAGACAGAGGTTGCAGCGGTTTAGTCTCGGGGAGTGGTAGGGGTTGGGCATGGCGGATGACTCCATGATAGTGTGTAGGGTGTTTCGTTGTCTTCCAGCATCGAGATGTACTTGCTGAGCTCGTTTTGTGTCTCTTTTTCTTGATGGATGACGCTTGCTTTGTGTGTGGTGTACTTGTTTTGAGGAGGTGGCTGTGAGATCTATTATATAGTTTACATGGTTGGGGTGGCTACCTTAGCTTTGTAGACAATGCACTTGGTAGTGTATTTTCCTGGAAGGGGCAGTCGTCCTTGTTTCCGCATTTGCAGTTTTCTGCTCTTTGTGTGGGTTGTTGATGATTATTAGTGGTTGATTAGGTTGATATGTTGTCCATGCAGCTGTAGTCTGTTTCAGAGTGGTGCTTCTGTTACAGATTTTTTCTAAGTTGGTTGCCGTCAGGAAGTGTTGGTCTATGAGGGAGAGAACCTTTTATCGATTGTCATGTGCTTACTGAAAGGAGGGTTAACAAGGTGATGTTGCGTTTCCGCTGTTGTTGATTATCGTTGGTGGCTCGGGGATTGGGTATGGTGTATGTCAGGTTGGCATTGTGGCCAGCGTCCTGGAGCGCTCTGTTGTATTCCGGTTTAGCATGGTTAAACACCTCTTTTGCTGCTGGAATATAGTTGACAGACGGGTTTGTATGGAATGTGGATCTTCTTGGTGATGTTTGATTTCACATGGACATACAACTGGGTGTTCAGGGCTTTGAGTACGCTTGTATTATTTCTTGTTCAGGTCTCTTCTAGATCATCTTGCTGCCCTTGCTGGTTTGTGGACGATGGCCCGCCATCATCCCTGTAGAGCCAGATGTTTTATTTAGGCACTATGCTTCTGATTTCATTCAGGATAAATGAGCCTACAAGCTCACGTGTTTCTGCTACGTCGTAGGATCCGGCCCTAGGATCCCATGGTGACATCAAACAGAACATCGGCTTTAGCCTTTTGTCAAGGCTTGTCTCCATGGAAGAGAAGGCTGTTCTTGGCTTGGGAGATAACATTTTCTTCGGAATGTTGATATGGTTGTGAACTTCGAGAGTTGATGGCTCTTTTCAGGAGTTGTCTGTCAATGGAGGGGTAGAAATTCCCTATGTCGAAAGAGATGTAATGTTTGGCCGTGTTTCCATGCCTTAGAACCAGTTATATATCCTTTCCAGGATTTTCTTGAGACGATGCCCAATTTCACTTTTGCTTGGGTTGATAAGCCTGCATGTTGGGTGGGTTCGGAAGTTTGCTTTGTGGTCTTTTAGTGTTACATATGCAGGTTTTGGGAGGCTAATCTTGCATCCTATCTGAAAGATCAAAGGTCGGCAGCAATCCTTCTCGTTTTCTATGTTGGTGGTGTGCACTGAGCGCTGGTCAGACCTTCTTGTAAGCCGCTGTTACACCTGTCTTTCATTAGCTTGTCGTATGTTGTGGAGTGACGGTGTAGTAGTTACTGGTCTTGTCAGCTGGTACGAGGATGTTCTTCGTTCCCGGATTTCTCTTCAGATCTTTGTTATGTATACATATCTATATATATATATATAAAGAATTTGAACAAACTTGTCTGCTGGCATCTGTAAAATAACATGAATCTACCCCCGACAAAGGAAACAATTGTGAGGTTGAGGATCTGTTTATCTGATGGTCAATCGGATCGGTCCGCCTTAACCACACTCTGTGATCTAGTGGTTAAGGCACCGGCGCTCGTTCTAAGCTGGAGGGCCTGGGTTCGATTCCCGGCGGAGACATTTTTCGATCTCACCAATAATATCAAAAAGGAGGAAAGCTCTGGCATGTCTGGGAACCTTAATTCGAACTATGTCTACTGTTATTCTCTTCCCATTCCTTCGCTGTTTAAACTTGTTAAAGATAGGAAAAGTTTACTTTTACCTGTACAGACTGTTTCACCCAAGGAGGGTTCTAAACTGAACTGAACCTTAACTATATTATACAAGGCACTTTCAAATACACTCGGTGTGCAGCCAGGAAGAAAGAGTAATAAGTTCAAGTTGAAAAAACAAAAAAACAACAAACAACAACAAGGGTCAAAGATGGGATCGGGGGGGGGGACCATATATATAGTTCAGATAGTAGAAACTTTTTTGTGTTTACATGTGGAGATTACTTCAGTTTAGAGTTCAGGATGTTGGATTTCGCAGCAATAGATGATGTTGGTAGACACGAGGTTGCAGCGGTTTAGTCTCGGGAGTGGTATGTGGTGGGCATGGCGGATGACTCTCGCATGATAGTGTGTAGGGTGTTTCGTTGTCTTCCAGCATCCAGATGTACTTGCTGAGCTCGTTTTGTGTTCTCTTTCTTGATTGGATGACGCTTGCTTTGTGTGTGGTGTACTTGTTTTGAGGAGGTGGCTGTGAGATTATTATATAGTTTCACATGGTTGGGGTGGCTACCTTAGCTTTGTAGACAATGCACTTGGTAGTGTATTTCTGAAGGGCAGCGTCCTTGTTTCCCTGCATTTGCAGTTTCTGGCTCTTGGTGTGGTGTTGTTGATGATTTCCTTATTGTGGGCCTTGATTATGGTTGATATGTTTGTCACATGCAGCTGTAGCTGACTTTCAGGAGTGTGCTTCTGTTACAGTTTTTCTAAGTTGGTTGCCGTTCCAGGAAGTGGTTGGTCTATGAGGGAGAGGAACCTTTTATCGATTTGTCATGTGCTTACTGAAAGGAGGTTAACAAGGTGATGTTGCGTTTCCGCTGTTGTTGTATTATCGTTGGTGGCTGGGGATTGGGTATGGTGTATGTCAGGTTGGATTGTGGCCAGCGTCTGGAGCGCTCTGTTGTATTCCGGTTTAGCATGGTTAAACACCTCTTTGCTGCTGGATATAGTTGACAGCGGGTTTGTATGGATGTGGGATCTTTCTTGTGGATTGTTGATTCTACTGGACATACAACTGGGTGTTTCAGGGCTTGCAGTACAGCTTGTATTATTCTTGTTTCAGGGTCTCTTCTTAGATCATCTCTGCTGCCTTGCTGGTTTGTGGACGATGGCCCGCCCATCATCCCGCTGTAGAGCCAGATTGTTTTATTTAGGCACTTGCTTCTGATTTCATTCAGGATAAATGAGCCTACAAGCTCACGTGTTTCTGCTACGTCGTAGGATCCCGGCCCTAGGATCCATGGTGACATCAAACAGAACATCGGCTTTAGCCTTTTGTCAAGGCTTGTCTCCATGGAAGAGAGGCTGTTTCTTGGCTTGGGAGATAACATTTTCTTCGGATGTTGATATGGTTGTGAACTTCGAGAGTTGATGGCTCTTTCAGGAGTTGTCTGTCAATGGAGGGGGTAGAAATTCCTATGTCGAAAGAGATGTAATTGTTTGGCCGTGTTTCCATGCCTTGAGAACCAGTTTATAATCCTTTCCAGGATTTTCTTGGAGACGAGTAATGCAATTTCACTTTGCTTGGGTTGAATAAGCCTGCATGTTTGGGTGGGTTCGGAGTTGCTTTGTGGTCTTTTAGTGTTACATATGCAGGTTTTGGAGCTAATACTTGCATCCTATCTGAAAGATCAAGGTCGGCAGCAATCCTTCCTCGTTTTATGTTGGTGGTGTGCACTGAGCGCTGGTTCAGACTTCTTGTAAGCCGCTGTTACACTGTTCTTCATTAGCTTGTCGTATTGTTGTGGAGTGACGTGTGTAGTAGTTACTGTCTTGTCAGCTGGTAGAGGATGTTCTTCGTCCGGGCGATTCTCTCAGATCTTTGTTAGGTATACATATATATATATATATATATATAAAGAATTGAACAAACTTGTACTGCTTGGCATCTC
>CALNVZ010003434.1:18202444-18217458 GCA_940671915.1 Paracentrotus lividus | reverse complement strand
GGGCGTGTCCCCTGTGCCCCTGCCTGGATCCGCCACTGAAGCATGAGAAGTCATCTTGAAGGATTCAAAAGTAATTGCCAGATTGATTTTTTACCAACATTCGAGAACTACATTATGCTGATTATGTTCTGGTAACAAATGTTTTAAGATTATTTGAAATACTAGCAGTCAGGATTTAATTGTGCTATTAGTTTATTTTTTGGTAGGTCTATCCTGTGTAACATAAAGAGGTAAGATCACCGAGTGTAACTCTTAGTACACAAGTATACCATAACATATGTTTTATGTTCATGATGTTACAGGGCTCAGAATTAAATTTAGATAGCATTTCCTCTAAAAGCCTTCAATTTTGTCGAGCATTTTCATTTTCCACAAATGGTGCGGTTAAGTCCTCCAACATTTCTCTTCCATGACAAATAAACCTTTTACTGTGATGCTATGATACCGTAATTTGCCTTCAAATATAACTACATGTAGATCTGTGGCCCGAAATGCCACCTTGCCCCTGCCTTATTCTTTATTTTTTGTCAACAAAAATTGTGAGGTGAAGGGCTCTGCTAATCATCAACACACTGAACAAGGGAAAGGAATGATAATTGCATCTGAGGAGATGGTATGCTTTTACAAACATAATCCCCTTCTACAGACTTTTGGAGGGGAAGTTAGCAAATTACCCCTCTACCGACCGTATTATTTTTCATATATATTATAGGGGACCCTATTATGAAATGCTCCAAAAATATTTGAAAACTACCCTAATCAAAAAACAGTCTTGGAAAATGCGAAGAGACCATTATTTCAATGATTTTCAGAATTTTCCCCCTGAACTGGTACCCTAAAATACATGTGCACCCTTTCCCGAGAAATACAGGAACGACCGCCTGAGAGGGGGGGGGCGCTTTCTCCTTGAGACAGGAGCTCCATACTAATGGTATATTCACCTAAAACTTTTAGTTGTTGAAATGACTGTAAGACATTGCCAGAGATAAAGATATGAAATTTCCATGGATGTTTTTGTTTCTTGGCAAGGATGCACTATAATGAGCCAGCTATTGTGCCTAATTCAAAGCATTTTCATTAAGATCTTCTAATGATATTGTGGTGTTCCATTATTTTAAAATATATATCTACAACGTTAACAATTGACTTTATCTTGGTCGCTACAAAGATTCTTACACCATTAATGCAAGTGTGGTTGCAATTACCTAGTTGTACTAAAGTCTAAAGTTATCGCTAAAAAAAGGTAACAAAAGTAATATTTATAATTTGTGGAGGATATTGCCCTTTGATCCTAAACATGCTCAAGGTCATAAATTTACCTATCAATATGCATAACTAAAACAATTTGGTTCACACTCCTCAAGTGGATCTCAAGTTAGGGTTATAGGTACACAACGTTATTGTAATAAAAAATTACTTATCTCTGACTTTGACCTTCAAAATATAGTTGTCACTACTGCAAAGTTCATTTGTCTCTCAATATACACAATGCAACGAACCTAGATTTTTCATCATATTTACAGGATTTTTGACATCTACTGACCTCTGACCTGTAATGACTGTCACCTCATGTGCTCCTATATGTTAATTTGCCTCAGTATCAATATATATAATTCCCCAAGTTTAGTCAGCATTCCTCATGTAAAACAAAACAAATTTCTCATCTTTTCACAGGTTTCTTGACATCTACTGACCTCTGACCTTAATATGGTTGTCACCAAAACCAATATAAATTCATGCCTAAGTATCAATAGAGGCTAAAATTTGGCTGATAGTTCTCTATAGTTGATCTCGAGCTGGCCATAGGATAAAAGAAATTTCTCACCATTTTCACAGGATTTTGGATATCCATTGACCTCTGACCTTTAACCTTCAAATATTTTACTAACAAAATTAAACTAAGTTTGGTTTACAACCTGTACTGGGTTTTTAAGTTATGCCTAGGAAAAGGAAATTTCTCATCATTTTCACACGTTTTAGACATTTATTGACCTCTGACCTTGACCTTCATACGGTTGCTACCAAACCTGCTCATCTTATTTGCATATTGTTATACATAATTGACCACAGTTTTGTTAAGTATGCTTTACTAATTTCAAGTTATAAGTGAAAACAAACATGAGATTACATTATTTCGACATGATTTTAGGCCAAAGGTGACCTTTATTGACCTTTGACCATTTGACCCTTTCCACCACTCGAAATCCTTAGGACTTTGATATGTTGTAGAGGAGATTTTACTGATTAAGATACATGTTTCATATTTTGTGAGGTTGAACCATATTGACTGTATATATAGTTGTATGTTAAGCTATGCCTAGGATAAGGGAAATTTCTCATCATTTTCACATGTTTTAGACATTTATTGACCTCTGACTTTTGACCTTCAAATGGTTACTACCAAAACGTGTTCATTTTATTGCTATACATAATTGACCCAAGTTTTGATAAGAATGATTTGCTAATTTTCAAGTTATATGTTGAAATAAACATGACATTACATCATTTTTACATGAATATAAGGCCAAAAATGACCTTTATTGACCTTTGACCTTTTGACCCCTTTCCACCACTCGAAATCCTTAGGACTTTTGATATTTGTATGTAGAGGAGATTTTACTGATCAAGATACATGTTTCAGATTTTCTGTTGCAATTAGTGTGAGGTTGAACCATATATTGACTGTACTACATTAGGAACAATGCATGTCGATAGGGAATGGTGAGGCGCTTCTGTACGGCGATTGCCAGCCGTACTTCGTTATATCTAGTATGGTTTATAAGCTGTTAAAAAAAGCTGTATTCGTAGGTAACATTCAAATTTACCACTCGAAAATCTAGAGATTGTTTGGATTGCCCTATATTATTCAAATTTGGTACAATTTCTCCTGAGATATGTGCCATCCTAAAATACAACTTGAATCTAAATTATTTGATAATTTTCTTTAAAAAGTTTGGTCGCGAAAAAAAAATTAAGTTTTTTTTTCCAAAAATGGCCAAAAATGGCATGTTTTTAAATTGTAAAAAAAAAAGTTCACTTCAAATGAAGTTGGAACAAATGCGGCACGAATAAGTTCACCGGTGCGGATACATAAAACGCAAAATTAAGGTTCCTACATTTTTTTAAATTTTTTTATTGGCCTGAACATGATCAAAAACACCGTGTACACTTTTCGCTGGAATCGACCATATACGCTGAAAACAAGAAGAAAAAAAAGAAGAAAAAAAAAGGGCCTGAGAAAAAGATGTTGTTATTTTCATCATTTAAAAAAAAAAAACAAATATAGAACGACACCACAAATTCAAAGTTAAATCCTAAATAACAACTTTTTAAGCGGGAGTTATTGACGAAAAGTTATTTCATTCAATATCA
Source organism: Paracentrotus lividus (assembly GCA_940671915.1). Taxonomy (NCBI): domain Eukaryota; kingdom Metazoa; phylum Echinodermata; class Echinoidea; order Camarodonta; family Echinidae; genus Paracentrotus; species Paracentrotus lividus. Next base: position 18,214,086 of record CALNVZ010003434.1, on the reverse strand, counting down.
TGTTTGTCCTATACATCCAAATTTTGTCACCGACTTTTGATGGGGGAGTTATTTCGTTTGATATATCTTGTTAGTCTTTTCATTTTCTTGGACGCCCGCTTTTCGCAACCATCTCGCATCCACTTATTCAGATTCATGAGGCACATTATTCTGTGGTCGAATTTACAAATTCAGTTGTGGTCTTTGCAAACGAATGTCTACATGATTGTGATACATGACACAGATATTCAAATACAACGTCTTCTATCATTCTAACAGCGCCAGGAGAAATAAATCCTTTCATCGTTGGCTGTCTCGTATCTGGTCTAACATAAACTTTTTGATAAAGAGCGAACATTTCAGATCATTGAGGGTGATTCATGGCGAGACATTTTAACAGAACATCTCCTATTATTCTTATCAACGCGGTGCCTATGGTAGGTCTTTATCAGAGGCCTCGAATCTCTTTGGAAAGTGTGTGAGGAGGCAGGGCTAAGCTTGCGAGAAAACATTATACAATTGCCGCAATATGCTATACTTTAAAAAGTAAACCCTCGTCTTGTTCCGGGCCTCTGTTAATAAACTGTTTTTCTTTGATATTCGTCAAGTATCATGGTGTAAGGGGAATTAGTAGAGAAAAGGTCAGGGGCCGCGGAGCCGGGGGGGGGGGGCTGGGGGCTGCAGCCCCCCCCCCCACTTTTTTCAGCCAACGTGTACAAAAATGCAAAAATGACCATACATTTGTGATTTTTAGCCTGTTCAGCCCCCCCCCCCACTTCGGCTCAGCCCCTCCACTTTCAAAAACGCTCCGCGGCCCCTGAAGGTAACATTCGATATTTGCTAAGAGTTTAGGAGGACGCGACTTCTAATTGAAAAAAGGACGGAGAGGGTATTTTTTATTTTTTATTTATAAACATTCAAACGGACAGGTCCACTCGTATTGATCCGTGCCTAAAGCTAAGATTATGTACAAGTCATTTTCGGAGGCCCGTTTTACCATGAAAATAAAAAAATGCCTCTCCCCAGTGCAGCCCAGTGGTATCTAAAATAAGTCACCGTGACTTGCTCGTGACTGGAAAAAGTCACCCCCCCCCCCCCAAAAAAAAGGAAAAGAAAAAAAAAAATTCGTTAACTTTCCCTCGTCTACTCGAGTAGTCACGAACTAGTTTCATGGCCATTGAGATAGCATTAATACCGTATCCAAAAACATAAGTAAAAAAAGCATCGAAATTGTTTATCTTGACATCTATTGGATTGTTTACTATTGTTTAAGTCTACAACAAATTTCTTTTATTATTTTGAAGGAATGGCGCCTGAATGGAGATACTTCTATAAACACTAGAGAAATATCGATAATGAATCTTTGAATGGTCACCCCCAAATTTGTCGGCTTATTTAGAGAATTTGTGAATGATTTACAACTCTGACTGAAACGCTAAATTGGACTCTCCTTAGTGAAGATTAATATGTGTATACACAAAGAGATGCGAGTTTACAAACAATTAAGTTGAGGATGTTATTCGTTCTTGTTTTCAAAAGTAGTAGGCCACGTTGTAATTTTGGCTTAAAAGCGAGTAAAATCTATCGTATACGGGGTCGGATGTTTAATTCTAAAGGATGAACCAAATCGTGATTTATGAAATGTGTTACATTTTAAAAACTAACTACAATACTTTCTTATTTTTATTTTCTTGTTGAAAACCTCATTAATGTGGATGTTAAAATGTTAAACAAATTCAAAATCTGAGCTGATATCATTCAAAAACCAAGTCAAAAGAGCGTTTAGAACAGCTTTTACTACTCCCAGAAGAAACTACTACCTCTAAATCTAAATCCCTCTCATAATTGTATAAACTCTCAGCTAAAACCCACACCCTCCCTGCTTTCTCCATGCACCTCCCATACATCGTCTAAGCCGTTGAATGAGTTGCGCTGTACTGCGCCAAGGTATCATATCGCATCGTCCCTCGCCTGTTCTTGGCGCCGGATTTGTCGACAGACTTTCATTTGCACATCGGCTATCCGGAGTGCGTCCCTCACTATCCGAGACCACGGAGAAGACGGTTGACCTCGGTTGGGTTTCGGGTTCTCGGTTAGTCGAGTAATCGGTGGTCCAGTTCTGAATGACATCAACTGTTTGGAGAAATTGACAACATATATTTTGGGGGTTATTTCCATATATAGAATAACCGCAATTAAAAATACAAAAACAACAACAAAAGTGTGAGCTAAAAATGAATGAAAATAATTCCATATTAATAACCCCTTCACCTCATGAGTACTGTACTGTCTTGTCAACACAGTAAACATATCACGGTCATTTAGACCACTACAGTAGTCAGCCATGTAGTCATTTAGTAAATAATGGTATACAATCGTCTTTACTAAATAAGAAACTGGACAGCACTGTGTATCCTTAGGGTATGAATATTTCTTAACATGGTATTTTCGATGGATACGTCCACAAGAAACCTCTGAAATATTACATTTCTAAAAACATAATTCTCCTATTTGTTAAGTTGTCGGTAACATACTAAAAATATTAATCAAGGGAAAGTTTAACGAAATACATCCAATTTAAAAGCACGACAAAACGTTTAAAAAATAACCCCCCCCCCAAAAAAAAAAGAAATAAAAAAAGAAAAGAAAAAGAAAAAAAAAGGAATATTACCTTTGAGCACAACAGTGTAATATTATTTGGATCATCATTAACCCTCCCTTAGATCAGCCACCATATCCGTGTTAATCGAACGATAGACTTCATTACTATATTAAACATATTCAACATAATAACCTATTCTTTTTCGCAGATATATCTGTATTTCACCCGACATTCTCGTCGTGCCAATATCCTAGTAGCATTCGAAAAGCACTCTCCTCCTTCATTGAAAGACTCATTCTTTGTGTTGTCATATGTGAGACTGGATCCATCTAACCAGGTGACAGACGAACAAGGAGAACTGCAGGTTAGTCCGATCCAGTAGTCATCGTCGTGAATATTGTCCATGATGAAGTCTTGTTCCTCCTTGACCCGATATACACCAGATGAGATCCACGTTCTGAGCAAGCAGAAACAGCAGATTCATGATCCACCCGACAAGTGCTGAAGTTATAGCGCGACCCTGCATATTCCAGCGAAATAGGAACACAAGCAAGGTCTGATGGAGCAGAAACTGAAAATAAACCAATAATATTAATGTGTGATATAAACATAGTATTCATGAGTGCTCAAAAGGCTCGTAAATACAAGACAACAAATTATACATGTATCTAAGCATCCGCTTCGATCCGGCTGGGGCATGAAGGCTTGTCATTGTTCAAAAACTCATCTACCCCCGACAAAGGAAACAATTGGTGAGGTTGAGGATCTGTTTAATGATGGTCAATCGGATCGGGTCCGCCCTAACCACACTCTGTGATCTAGTGGTTAAGGCACCGGCGCTCGTTCTAAGCTGGAGGCCTGGGTTCGATTCCCGGCGGAGACATTTTTCGATCTCACCAATAATATCCAAAAAGGGAGGAAAGCTCTGGCATGTTGGGAACCTTAATTCGAACTAGTCTACTGTTATTCTCTTTCCCCATTCCTTTCGCTGTTTAAACTTGTTAAGATAGGAAAAGTTTACTTTTACTGTACAGACTGTTTCACCCAAGGAGGTTCTAAACTGAACTAACTTAACATATATTATACAAGGCACTTTCAAATACACTCGTTGCAGCCAGGCAAGAAGAGTACATAAAGTTCAAGTTGAAAAAAAAAACAAACAAAACAACAACAACAACAAGGGTCAAAGATGGGATCGGGGGGGGGGACCATATATATAAGTTCAGATTGTAGAAACTTTTCTTGTGTTTACATGTGGAGATTACTTCAGTTCTAGAGTTCAGGATGTTGATTTCGCAGCAATGATGATGTGGTAGACAGAGGTTGCAGCGGTTTAGTCTCGGGGAGTGGTATGGGGTTGGGCATGGCGGATGACTCTCCATGATAGTGTGTAGGGTGTTTCGTTGTCTTCCAGCATCCAGATGTACTTGCTGAGCTCGGTTTGTGTTCTCTTTCTTGATGGATGACGCTTGCTTTGTGTGTGGTGTACCTTGTTTTGAAGGAGGTGGCTGTGAGATCTATTATTATAGTTTCACAATGGTTGGGTGGCTACCTTAGCTTTGTAGACAATGCACTTGGTAGTTGTATTTTCCTGGAAGGGGCAGTCGTCCTTGTTTCGCATTGCAGTTTTCTGGCTCTTGTGTGTGGGTTGTTGATGATTCTCTTATTGTGGGCCTTGATTATGTTGATATGTTGTCCATGCAGCTGTAGCTGACTTTCAGAGTGGTGCTTCTGTTACAGATTTTCTAAGCTGGTTGCCGTCAGGAAGTGTTGGTCTATGAGGGAGGAACCTTTTATCGATTGTCATGTGCTTACTGAAAGGAGGGTTAACAAGGTGATGTTGCGTTTCCGCTGTTGTGATTATCGTTGGTGGCTCGGGATTGGTATGGTGGTATGTCAGGTTGGCATTGTGGCCAGCGTCCTGGAGCGCTCTGTTGTATTCCGGTTTAGCATGGTTAAACACCTCTTTGCTGCTGGATATAGTTGACAGACGGGTTTGTATGGAATGTGGATCTTCTTGGTGATGTTGATTCTACATGGACATACAACTGGGTGTTTCAGGGCTTTGAGTACAGCTTGTATTATTTCTTGTTCAGGTCTCTTCTAGATCATCTCTGCTGCCCTTGCTGGTTTGTGGACGATGGCCCCCGCATCATCCCTGTAGAGCCAGATGTTTTATTAGGCACTATGCTTCTGATTTCATTCAGGATAAATGAGCCTACAAGCTCACGTGTTTCTGCTACGTCGTAGGATCCCGCCCTAGGATCCCATGGTGACATCAAACAGAACATCGGCTTTAAGCCTTTTGTCAAGGCTTGTCTCCATGGAAGAGAAGGCTGTTCTTGGCTTGGAGATAACATTTTCTTCGGTATGTTGATATGGTGTGAACTTCGAGAAGTTGATGGCTCTTTTCAGGAGTTGTCTGTCAATGGAGGGGTAGAAATTCCCTATGTCGAAAGAGATGTAATGTTTGGCCGTGTTTCCATGCCTCTAGAACCAGTTTATATCCTTTCCAGGATTTTCTTGGAGACGATGCCAATTTCACTTTGCTTGGGTGATAAGCCTTGCATGTTGGGTGGGTCGGAAGTTTGCTTTGTGGTCTTTAGTGTTACATATGCAGGTTTTGGAGCTATACTTGCATCCTATCTGAAAGATCAAGGTCGCAGCAATCCTTCTTCGTTTTCTATGTTGTGTGGGTGTGCACTGAGCGCTGGTCAGACTTCTTGTAAGCCGCTGTTACACTGTCTTTCATTAGCTTGTCGTATGTTGTGGAGTGACGTGTAGTAGTTACTGGTCTTGTCAGCTGGTACGAGGATGTTCTTCGTCCCGGATTCTCTTCAGATCTTTGTTATGTATACATATATATATATTATATATAAAGAATTGAACAAACTTGTCTGCTTGGCATCTGTAAAATACATGAATCTACCCCCGACAAAGGAAACAATTGGTGAGTGAGACATCGTTTATCTGATGGTCAATCGGATCGGGTCCGCCCCTAACCACACTCTGTGATCTAGTGGTTAAGGCACCGGCGCTCGTTCTAAGCTGGAGGCCTGGGTTCGATTCCCGGCGGAGACATTTTTCGATCTCACCAATAATATCCAAAAAGGGAGGAAAGCTCTGGCATGTCTGGAACCTAATCGAAACTATGTCTACTGTTATTCTCTTTCCCCATTCCTTTCGCTGTTAAACTTGTTAAAGATAGGAAAAGTTTACTTTACCTGTACAGACTGTTTCACCCAAGGAGGGTTCTAAACTGAACTGAACTTAACACTATATATATACAAGGCACTTTCAATACACTCGTGTGCAGCCAGGCAGAAGAGTACATAAAGTTCAAGTTGAAAAACAAAAAACAAACAACAACAACAACAAAGGGTCAAAGATGGGACGGTGGGGGGGACCATATATATAAGTTCAGATAGTAGAAAACTTTTTTCGTGTTTACATGTGGAGATTACTTCAGTTCTAGAGTTCAGGATGTTGGATTCGCAGCAATGATGATGATGGTAGACAGAGGTTGCAGCGGTTTTAGTCTCGGGAGTGGTATGGGGTTGGGCATGGCGGATGACTCTCCATGATAGTGTGTAGGGGTGTTCGTTGTCTTTCCAGCATCCAGAGTATTGCTGAGCTCGGTTTGTGTTCTCTTTTCTTGATGCTGATGACGCTTGCTTTGTGTGTGGTGTACCTTGTTTTGAAGGAGGTGGTGGCTGTGAGATCTATTATATAGTTTCAACCATGGTTGGGGTGGCTACCTTAGCGTTGTAGACAATGCACGTTGGTAGTGTATTTTTCGAAGGGCAGTCGTCCTTGTTTCCGCATTTGCAGTTTTCTGGCTCTTGTGTGTGGGTTGTTGATGATTCTCTTATTGTGGGGCCTTGATTATGGTTGATATGTTGTCACATCAGCGTGTAGCTGACTTTCAGAGTGGTTGCTTCTGTTACAGATTTTTCTAAGTTGGTTGCCGTTCAGAAAGTGTTTGGTCTATGAGGGAGGAGAACCTTTTATCGATTGTCATGTGCTTACTGAAAGGAGGTTAACAAGGTGATGTTGCGTTTCCGCTGTTGTTGATTATCGTTGGTGGCTCGGGGATTGGGGTATGGTTATGTCAGGTTGGCATTGTGGCCAGCGTCCTGGAGCGCTCTGTTGTATTCCGGTTTAGCATCCAGGTTAACACCTCTTTGTTCTGCTGGATATATAGTTTACAGACGGGTTTGTATGGAATGTGGGATCTTCTTGGTGATGTTTGATTCTACATGGAACATACAACTGGTGTTCAGGGCTTGAGTACAGCTTGTATTATTTCTTGTTTCAGGTCTCTTCTAGAATCATCTCTGCTGCCCTTGCTGGTTTGTGGACGATGGCCCGCCCATCATCCCTGTAGAGCCAGATGTTTTATTAGGCACTATGCTTCTGATTTCATTCAGGATAAATGAGCCTACAAGCTCACGTGTTTCTGCTACGTCGTAGGATCCCGGCCCTAGGATCCCATGGTGACATCAAACAGAACATCGGCTTTAGCCTTTGTCAAGCTTGTCTCCATGGAAGAGAAGGCTGTTCTTGGCTTGGAGATAACATTTTCTTTCGGAAGTTGATATGGTTGTGAACTTCGAGAAGTTGATGGCTCTTTTTCAGGAGTTGTCTGTCAATGGAGGGGTAGAAATTCCCTATGTCGAAAGAGATGTAATGTTGGGCCGTGTTTCCATGCCTTAGAACCAGTTTATATACCTTTCCAGGATTTTCTTGGAGACGATGCCAATTTCACTTTTGCTTGGGTTGATAAGCCTGCATGTTGGGTGGGTTCGGAAGTTTGCTTTGTGGTCTTTTAGTGTTACATGATGCAGGTTTTGTGGAGCTAATACTTGCATCCTATCTGAAAGATCAAAGGTCGGCAGCAAATCCTTCTCGTTTTCATGTGGTGGTGTTGCACTGAGCGCTGTCAGACTTCTTGTAAGCCGGTGTTACACTGTCTTTCATTAGCTTGTCGTAGTGTTGTGCGAGTGACGGTGTAGTAGTTACTGGTCTTGTCAAGCTGGTACGAGGATGTTCTTCGTCCCGGGATTCTCTTTCAGATCTTTGTTATGTATACATATATATATATATATATATAAAGAATTGAACAAACTTGTCTGCTTGGCATCTGTAAAATACATGAATCTACCCCCGACAAAAGGAAACAATATGGTGAGGTTGAGGATCTGTTTATCTAATGGTCAATCGATCGGGTCCGCCCTAACCACACTCTGTGATCTAGTGGTTAAAGCACCGGCGCTCGTTCTAAGCTGGAGCCTGGGTTCGATTCCCGGCGGAGACATTTTTCGTCTCACCAATAATACCAAAAAGGAGAAAGCTCTGGCATGTCTGGGAACCTTAATTCGAACTATGTCTACTGTTATTCTTCTTCCCCATTCCTTTCGCTGTTAAACTTGTTAAAGATAGGAAAAGTTTACTTTTACCTGTACAGACTGTTTCACCCAAGGAGCGTTCTAAACTGAACTGAAACTTAACATATATTATACAAGGCACTTTCAAATACACTCGTGTGCAGCCAGGCATAGAAGAGTACATAAAGTTCAAGTTGAAAAAAACAAAAAAAAAACAACAACAACAAACAAGGGTCAAAGATGGATCGGGGGGACCTGATATATAAAGTTCAGATAGTAGAAACTTTTCTTGTGTTTACATGTGGAGATTACTTCATTCTAGGAGTTCAGGATGTGATTTCGCAGCAATGATGATGTGGTAGACAGAGGTTGCAGCGGTTTAGTCTCGGGAGTGGTATGGGGTTGGTGCATGGCGGATGACTCTCCCATGATAGTGTGTAGGGTGTTTCGTTGTCTTCCAGCCATCCAGATGTACTTGCTGAGCTCGGTTTGTGTTCTCTTTTCTTGATGGATGACGCTTGCTTTGTGTGTGGTTTGTACCTTGTTTTGAAGGAGGTGGCTGTGAGATCTATATATAGTTTCACATGGTTGGGGTGGCTACCTTAGCTTTGTAGACAATGCACTTGTAGTGTATTTTCCTGGAAGGGCATCGTCCTTGTTCCGTCATTGCAGTTTCTGGCTCTTGGTGGTTGTTGATGATGTCTCTTATTGTGGGCCTTGATTACTGTGATATGTTGTCGCACATGCAGCTGTAGCTGACTTTCAGAGTGGTGCTTCTTTACAGATTTTTCTAAGTTGGTTTGCCGTTCAGGAAGTGTTGGTCTATGAGCGAGAGGAACCTTTATCGATTGTCATGTGCTTACTGAAAGGAGGTTAACAATGATGTTGCGTTTCCGCTGTTGTTGATTATCGTTGGTTGGCTCGGGATTGGTATGGTGTATGTCAGGTTGGCCATTGTGGCCAGCGTCCTGGAGCGCTCTGTTGTATTCCGGTTTTAGCATGGTTAAACACCTCTTGCTGCTGGATATAGTTGACAGACGGGTTTAGTATGGAATGTGGGATCTTCTTGTGATGTTTGATTCTACATGACAACAACTGAGCGTGTGTTCAGGGCTTTGAGTACAGCTTGTATATATTTCTTGTTTCAGGTCTCTTCTATGGAATCATCTCTGCTGCCCTTGCTGGTTTGTGACGATGGCCCGCCCATCATCCCTGTAGAGCCAGAGTTTTATTTAGGCACTATGCTTCTGTATTTCATTCAGGATAAATGAGCCTACAAGCTCACGTGTTTCTGCTACGTCGTATGGATCCCGGCCCTAGGATCCCATGGTACATCAAACAGAACATCGGCTTTAGCCTTTTGTCAAGGCTTGTCTCCATGGAAGAGAAGGCTGTTCTGGCTTGGGAGATAACATTTTCTTCGGATGTTGATATGTTGTGAACTTCGAGAACGTTTGATGCGCTCTTTCAGGAGTGGCTTCTGTCAATGGTAGAGGGTAGGAAATTCCCTATGTCGAAAGTAATGTAATGTTTGGCCGTGTTCCATGCCTTAGAACCAGTTTATATCCTTTTCCAGGATTTTCTTGGAGACGATGCCAATTTCACTTTGCTTGGGTTGATAAGCCTGGCATTGTTGGGTGGGTCGGAAGTTTGCTTTGTGGTCTTTAGTGTTACATAGTGCAGGTTTTGGAGCTAATACTTGCATCCTATCTGAGAAGATCAAGGTCGGCAGCAATCCTTCTCGTTTCTATGTTTGGTGGTGTGCACTGAGCGCTGGTCAGACTTCTTGCTAAGCCGCTGTTACACTGTTCTTTCATTAGCTTGTCGTATTGTTGTGGAGTGACGTGGTATGTAGTAGTTACTGGTCTTGTCAGCTGGTACGAGGCATGTTTCTTCGTCCCGGATTCTCTTCAGATCTTTGTTATGTAATACATATAAATATATATATAATATAAAGAATTGAACAAACTTGTTGCTTGGCATCTGTAAAATACATGAATCACACCGTTGATAAAGAAGAATGCCAAAAACATAAAATCATAGATTTATAATAAAAAGGAGCATAGCTCTCAAAATTGAACACTTTTCGTCAGTGCTCATGAGCACCATGAGCACTTAAACGAAGAGTGTGACTTTCGCCTTTCAATTTGAGAAGCTATGCTCCTCCTTTTTATTATAAAATCTATGATTTTATGTTTTGGCATTCTTCTTTATCAACTGTGTATATATATATATATATACTATATATATATGATGTCCAGAAAAATACCAGAAAGTCTAATTTAGAAGAGAAACCAGTACTGCGATTGAGAATAGCGAACATTCTTGATCACTGTGATGAAACAAAATACCGTGAGCAAAATCTTGGTACAAAATTCGAATAGTGTTCGAGGACTATTCTGACCAACACGACCGTCGAATTATAATGTTGAAGTTTATAACACACTGTTACGGCGAAATTCCTTTACGCCAAAAGTGACACATACAATAATTTATTCTTTGTTAGAACAACAAGGGACTGGAATGAGTAAATGGATGATTTAGTAGCGCAACGACAAAGGAAATTTAAAGTTTTGTTAAAATATACTCTTGCAGCAAGTCAGGAATAGAACACGAAAACAACACCGAGTTGACGAATATTATAGTTGAAGTTGCCCTGTCGATGTTGATAAGACTTATGAAGTTTTATGAAGATTGCCCCAGAAGATTTAGAGGGAAGCTTCAGAAATGTATTTCATCATTATTATCATGCTTCGTTTGCCACCCTATTGCACGTAATATTCAATTAGCGTGTTTGTTGTTAGGGTTTCGATATACATTCAATGCGTGACATTTCAACACAATTCTTGATCTTCCATTTTCAAAGGATAATAAAGCTTACTACTTCTTTACCATTAGAAGTTTATTACAGCGCTTATTAGCTTGTAAAAGCTAGAATTTTTGAAAATGATTGTAACTGTAGGCCTAGTCCTGTAGCACGCTCATTAATTATTGTTCTTAATTTCGTGCAGTAACCCAATAGCGGATTCAGCCATCGTCACACAATCAAAATGAGTTACCACTAGACATATATCTAAATTACGAGACCGTATCTTGTTGAAAAAAGTAATTAATGCAAAACAAAGGATGAAAAACTTCGGACAAATCTCTGTGACTATGCGTTTATTTCACAGGACGGATATACTTGTGAAGAAATGTCAAAATCCGTACGGACCGTTTATGGTAAACAGCTTGTACTACGTCTACACGTTCGCATAATAACTAAAGCCCTCTCATAAAACTCTCTGCTAAAAACCCCACCCTCTCTTGCTTCTCAATGCACCTCCATACATCGTCTCTGAATAGTTGAATGCAGTGGCGTAACAGGTCCTCGACGAAAGGGGGTATGATCGTGGTCCAGGAGATTATATTGACAATTAATAAAATCGTTCAAAATTACTGGTATCGTAGGCAACTAGAAATATGATTAAGAGAACCCGCTAACTATGTATAAACACACAAGTTAATGTAGAGATGAAGGTGTTTCTGTTTGTGTATTTTTATCGTTTTTATGTAACTACACACCTAAAGGGGAAAAATAGGGCCATTATGGCGAGCATGACGCCAAATGATCTCAGTTAATAATACAAATCCAGGGCGAGCACTGAAGTGGAGCGGAAAATTGTTGAGAGTAA
>CALNVZ010003434.1:18188635-18202344 GCA_940671915.1 Paracentrotus lividus | reverse complement strand
GCCAAATTGTTGTTATCCATGATTCTGTCACTTATACAAGAATGAAATTCTTCGTCCATGCTTGCGCCGCTCACATCGTTTTTAAAGAGGCCAAATCTTATTTCTGGAGATCAATCGAATGATTTGTCAATGTGTGCATGGGCATGTGGCTTCTTTATATTAATCCGCAACTATATCAGATTATCTGCAAGCACATGATTTAAGGGATACTTACTCGCGTGATTTTGTTTGCTTGCTTTGCTTATCATATTGTGGAGTACAACAACTGATGTGAAGAAAAGACACCAAGGAAATTGTGTTGATAGCAAACATTTCTGTATTTGATATTTTTTTTCTAATTATTCGATATCTAAAAGCTACAAACTGAAATTAACTTATAAGATGGGCAATCGTTTGGTCATCTGCCCGCGGGCACGTGATGGCTTATTTTTAGGAATGCAAAAAGACACAGGAGTTTTCGCATTAATGTGGCCATCAACCACCCACGTCCTGAACGGTTAGCAGCCGCGCTTTCGCCAAGAAATGAGGCATATATTTTAAAAATAAAAATGAAACGTATATATTTTTTTTTGTTCGAGTGAAAATCAGAAGGACATGAATACACGCACTTTCGCACGCAATGTTACATACAACGCCATCTGTACTGAACAGTACGATGCGTGGCAAGTACAGATATCCAACAATTGCGGTTGTCTCAAAAAGGTTCTTACCTGCGCTCGTATACTGATTAACGTTATGGATACTTTTGAGGGGGATATTTGAAAGGAAATACTATTTGGTGTGGAGAGTGGGGGTGGGGGGTGTGGTGGGTTGGTGGGGTTGAAGGTGGGGGTGTAGGTGTTATTTGGGGAGGTGGTTGGTGATGGTGGGGTTTATGTGAGGTGGTGGTAGTGGGTTGTGGAGGTGGTGGATTGAATGGTTGAAGGATTGTGTTGAATTGGATGGGTGATTTGTGGTGATGTTGGGTTTGATAGTGTGAAAGGGGAAAGTTTGGTGGTTGATGTGTGCGTGAAGAAGAGGAGGAATTGAGTAGTTTGTGGGTGAAAAGTGAAACATATATTTGTAAAGTTAAACATAATGTTTGTTGAAAAGCTAGAATATATATTTGTGTGAAAAGTAAAACATATTTTTTGAAAAGTGAACATATATATATTTGTAGAAATAAAAACAATTATTTTTTGAGAAAAGTGAAATACATTTATTGTTGTGAAAAGTGAAACATTATTAAGATGATATTATTTCTTTTAAGTAAATATAATTTTCTTTAAAGGGACATGTTCATTTTTTGAAACATATTTTTAAGCTGATGAAATGAAAATTTGTAAAGAAAGAAATGTATATTTCTTTTGAAAAGAGAAATGGTCTTATAATGAGGAAAATAATATTGTCAGAGGTAAAATGTGTTAAAAATATATTGATTCCCTTTTGGGCGTGGCCATATATATGGGGTTAATTCGCACCAAACATCGTACATGCAGACAGCGCCTGACAATCGACATCGGACAACAAATACACACACCACTAGAATGACACACACACACACACATTCACATGCATCTCGCCATGTGTATATTGAAATTGAAAGTCATGCATTAATTATTTTTTTTTGCCACGCTATATGAGCTGGCAGTGTGCGCCTAGCCCTGGCGGGCCGTGCACTGCCGGGCGCGTGTCGCGGGCGGGGCGCGGAGGGGATGATCGCCGCTGTTGGTTGAGTTGGCAAGACTTAAAGTTTTAGTTGGGGGAATGCAAACGGCACACTGGCGCTGAAAATAAAATTTAATTCCCCAAAATCATATTTGGTTAGAATAGGGCACCACTGGCTACACAGCGAAGGGCCCATTTTAGGGAGATAAGGCACCACGGCAAACGAGAGAGAAAAAGCAATGTTAGTGTTGCGTAAAGTCATCTAAATTTGGACGGGCTCACGGCCAATGACCAAGGCACCACGGGCATTGCCGTGGAGTTGGCCGTGGTGCTAATTCGAGCCCTGTATACACGAGCAGAAGAAAACAGCGAATTTATCAATAAAATACATCTTTCGAATTGTCTTTGGCCAGTGTAAATATCAATCACTTTTTATTTCCTAATTGGTCAGTTTCTTCTCAGAAAAATACCTCACAGAAGATAATTATCTGTTGGAAAATGATATAATAAAAACACAGCGTGTTTCAAAGTGTGCTTCTGTGTGATGTGTGTTATGACTGGAATTTCACATGACATGGAATGATTCAGATAAGGGAAGTGGATATCTATAAAATTTCACTATTTTTGAAACAAAATGTCATTGGGAGTGAAAAACAAAAGACAATTGTTACCACTGGCCATTTAAGCGTTTTTAAAAAAAATTCTTCTACCCTGTTCTAACACTCGCTGACCACACCACCATTGAGAATAGCCATTTATAGGGTAGGTCCTATTGAAACATGCCCTTATGGAGAGCAGTAATTTTCCACGGTGAGCCATATTGGAATCACATACGTAACATACATGTCAAACCATCAGTTGTGTACTGCCATAATTGTATACTTTGATAATCTACTCAATTGTGTTACTATAATCTCATTTCGATGTGACATACACACATAGAAAATGTGTATTGTAGATTTGGTTTTAATAACGATCAAGACAAAAAGAACACATAAACTTGAGCTTTTATTGCAATTTTCTGGCTTTGTCTGAACTTTAAAGTGTTCTAGGCAGCTCATTGGTAAATACTGAGGACACTTTTGGGTCATATCTTTGAAACGGAACATCCAATTGTGATAATTCAAGTACCAAAATGTTTCTTTCAAAATGCTCTATCAAATAAACCTGGCAAAAACAACTTTAAAATAACTTAAAATTTTAGTGGACATCCCTAATATTATATAACGTGTTCATTAATAGTGAATTTCCCAGACATTTTTTGTACATTTTATATTCTTTAAAATTTTCTGATGGTATTAATTTTACTCTGTTTTGCACACCAAGATATGAATTGCCATTTTACATCCTGCATGCACTTGTATCTACATGACTATTTCTATGACAATGATTTTAAGATTATTTACAGAACTACATGTACTCATATTTTGTCATTGATCCACTGTGCTTTATGGCAATGCAGTTGTAGTTAGATATTTATTTTGAACGCTTTCGTTTGTTTGCTTTGCATGATGGGTAGAGGTCGCTTTATGCTTTATTATGGTCAGCTACATTTGTAAGATATGCTTTTTTTTGTAACTGGCACTTACAAAACAGTATCATATTTAATCATTTATTTGGGTCAATAGCATGGTGTGATTTTTGCACTTAAAACATTTTAATTCAATGTAAATGTTTCATACTTTGATCAAAATATCCAGTTATGGGTTCTAAAGTAACATTTTCTTAGAGGTGCAATTATACATGTGTTTGTATCAAGTAACCATAAGAAAATCTTTTGACATGATCCGTGTTATTGTATTCTTTGAAACCTGTACATTTATTTTGCAACAAGTTCATAGAAGTTTGAAATGATGCCCTCATACCATTGTTGCTCCTTTTTGTATGTAACTTCCGAGATGATGCTTTAGAATTCTTTTCATTTACAATGTAGTTTATCTTTACAAAGATGTAGTTACCAGGGGATAAAAATCTCCTCTTGAAACAATTGCCTGACAAATGATATTCAAGCAAAAACAAAATTTAAACATATGCTCCAAGTCAGAACCCTGTCATTTCATCACAAATTCCACATAGTGAATATGACTTACATGTATTAGTTGACACTATTGTCTATACATTTCTCCATCTCTTAACAGTAATTACCAAACACAATACAATGCCATTGTTTAGAATCCCAACTCTTTCTTGAAGGAACCCCCTTAACCTTCCATTTTATCATTTCTATCATCGACAGGACTGGCAAGTACGTCATCAACCCCGGGAGCTCCGACGAGGAGGACGTGGATGACCTAGGGGCTCGTAGCACCTCCCGACCGAGCAGCATGTACAGCGAAGACACTGTCGGAAGTGTCGAACTCGGAGATAACAACGTCAGTCTGACCAGCTCCTCGACGACGATAGGAGGGGAGAGCGGGGACGGAACAAAAAAGAAAGGATTCGTCATCAACCCGGACTACATGTGATGTCTATGGGATTTTAATAGCAGAGTAGATTTTGTATAAGTTTATTTTTCTGTGTGTAAATGAGTCGGATTAGATTTAGTACTGTAATGATATTTAATGAAATACAGAAACCACTTTTGTGTATACTGTCAAATAATGGGTATATATATCAAGTATTGGATGGATACTATGATTATTGCATGAAAATGCAATTTATAAGTCTTTGTTAAACTGTGAAAAAATTATTTTTTATAACCTTACAATACTGTGTAATATTCACTTTAAATCATACATGTTTGTGTAATTAATTGTGGTTAGAGAGATTTTTGTTCAAAATTTGTCCATGTAATATGAGCACACAAGCATTATTTTTATTAACTCATTTGTGACTTTTGTTTTGTTTAAACATTTTGATCTTTTTTATTTATACTTTGCAGTCCAAGTAACACATCTTTGTTTATCTTTTCCACCCAGTTTGCTCATGCATTTAAATCCATTTGGCCCACCTTTTTCCTTAAATGTTCCATTGATGCAGTTTTGCCAAGACTCTGCACTCCAAGCCCACACTAATAGTATTTTGTTGGGCGTATAGAGAGTTAAAAGGTTTTATTCGGTCCAAGTGGTATTCTCTGTGGAAAGTTTGACCGAATGTCCGCAAAAAGGGGGTGAAAATGGAGGAGGATAAAGCGCGATCTGGAATCAGCTGTCTCTTGACTCAATTTGCAATGGATGCATAGTGTTTAGGGCAAGAAAGGGTGAGATAAGAGATGGAGAGGGAGAGAACAAGAGAGAGAGAAGGAGGGAGGATGGAAGGGTGGAAAGAAGATATAAAGATAGAGAGAGGGTGTTAGATAAGGGGAAGAAAGAGAGGAAAGATGAAAGATAGAAACAGAATAGAGAGGGAGGGGAAAAAGGATGAGGAGGGAGGGAGAGAGGAGAGAAAGATGAGAGAGTGGGACAGAATGAGAGAGGGGAAGATATAGAGAGACAGAGAGAAAAGGTTCAAATAAATAAACACAGGGTAAGCATTTCAATAATGAGCGAAATTGAGCGAAATTGAGTGATTTGGAGATGCAGAGAGAGAGAGAGAAGGTGGGGGGGGGGGGGGGGGGTGGTGAGAATTTGAGAGAGGGTGAATGACTGACAAAAATTAGGAGTAGTATATAGAAGACAAAAATAGGGGGAAATGCAGAAAAGTGAATGTGTGCAAAAAGTAACCCCGGCAACAATTCGTAGTATCCTGCCATTAAGGACATTTTATGAAAGGAATCGACTGTAGAAAAAAGAATGAATGAAAGACAGAGAGATGAAGAAAGGTGAAGAATTTTGAGGGGTAACCCGATCTCTGACACGGTTTGAAATGGGTCTGTCTTGGGTATAAAAAGGACAAAAATAAAGATAGGTATGTAGTTCAGTGAACCATCTTTTATCAAGGGGTAGAATGACTGTTTCAGAGAGAGGCAAGCAAGAGAGGCATTTATCTCATCGGCAATGACAAAGCAAGCTGCAGTATTAAGCACCTCAAAGGGCATTTCTGTGTTCATCATTTCCGACATATTTTCACCCTCTTTTCACCTTAAATCAATGTTGAAAGAATACCAATCCGATAATGATTAAGTCAGATTTAAGTACACACCATCCAGCTCCGCTCCTTTAAAAAGCAAAACAAATAGATGAATAAATAAATAGATACATTATACTGACAAAGATGAATTGTTTGCATTATACATTAAAGTGGGTAATCATGTCTTCATCATTTGAGACAACCATATTTTGGGATCGTTTTTCCCTCTCTCTCTCTCTCTATTCTGGCTTATTACACGATATCGGCTGATTACGATGTTACCCAAAGTGCCATGTCCTCCCTAGGGGCACAGATGTTTCTTGCTCTCATCCTTGGCACCGAAATATTCTTTTTCCATCAAGCAAAAGCACTTCATAACTGCATTTTTAATATTCAATCAGTTAAAATCAAATAGTTTTCCTTGATACTGATGGCAACATGCTTTCTTGGGCAATGGTCTTTTTAACCCATTGAGTGCTAAGATCACATAAGGGAACTTGGGCTGAGGTTACTAGAATATGCTGGTTATGTTCAAATTGAATTATCAAAATAACCTTCCCTCTTTAACTATATTTTTATGGTTGGTAATTAAAAACATGAGTAGGTTTCTCTTTCCCAAGTTTTACTACAGCTTCTTTATGATTTTTTTTCCCCGATTCCTTTCACAATATTTTCATCCAATATAATGTATTCTTGCTCATGTAATCCTTCAAATCGCTTTAGAAAAAGAAGTTAAATTCATAGTTAGCAGGGAATTGGGTATATGGAAAGCACATGAAAGAATACCCCTGTGGCTTCTTCATTAAAAAAAAAGTATGATTTTTTAATAATCATTATTATTTTTTATTTCCCCAAAATTGTTATAAAGACAAGAAGATTTGACCATTTTTTTTTAAATGAAACTACAGTGGCATTCAGTGGAATAGTAATGTATTATTCAAATGATTGTACAAAGAATAAAAATTGCAAAAATGTGTACATAATTTATTTGGAAAATATGTAAATAAAAACCAAAAGGAATGTGTACATATCTTTGTCTGTCTCTGTGTAGTAAATAGGTGTACTAAATTGGAATAGAACATTGATATTCGTTATTATGCTGTTTCAAACAAATCTATTATTGTGGTGAATATGTAATATTTGAGTGCCTTTTCATATGAAGTAGGCAAGAGCTTGGGTAATATTGCCAATTGTCGACTGTTTCATCTATTGTCAAAATCCATGACCAATGTAATATTGTTTTGGATAAAATATTTGGTCTTTAAGATAATTACTGACTACTGAAACAGTATTTCTTCTCCTGATACATTATGATATCTATCCCTATTCATTCTATTATATCAAATTATTTTCATAGCATTATTGGACAAGAGATTGTGGAATTATTTATAGAATAACGGGAACCTTCTGTGCTGATTGTAGGTACATTTTGGAGATTGATATTTCACTTTTTAGTATTATTTTAGAGAATTTGTGTTGTTCTCCTGCTACAGATTTAAGTGTATAATCTGAAACATACTTTCAAATATGTATACAAATATCCAAAGGTAGATTTCAAGAATATTATGATATTTCACTCCTAAATTTCCTGAAGCTTATTGTAAATGGAAAAAAACCTACTGTATTTCTCTTATCAGAATTTAAGTGTGTATATAATGGGTATTACCAATCGGGTATGAAAGATAAAAAGCTTTCTATCTTTTACTTTCACATGAGTTTAACCCCAAAGAAATATCAATATACCTCATAACACTTAATTTAAAAATTTGATTTGAGAAATTACTGGTGTCCTAATTTGTTATCATCTTCAGTTAATAGAAAACATGGTTTTGCTTACTGATACTAAGAAAAAATATAATGGCAAGTTTTTGTTTGATGTTGATTTTATTTTACGATTGTTGTCTTTTTTGGTCATACGTTTCTTCCTTTATCTCATTTTGATTTTAATTTTCAATATTTGGTGCTCTTTGTTTTGCATTATATTATATTTTTGAGTTTTTAATAGCATTGTATTGTATTATTTGATCTATCTTCTTTTTTTATCCATCTCTCAGTAAATGTGTGTTTAATTAAAGGAAGACTAGTATTTTTTTTTAAATACTACACCAATGACAATGTTTAGCTACATTTTACTCTCTTACTCTCTTGTTAATAGTCTCTCCAACAGTTTTGATACTACAAAGTAGTGAATGAGAAAATGAGAGCAGTGCTCATGTCCTGTCTGGAGCAATCATTCGTATGTTTGCAAAAGAAATGTTTACATTATTGGGATTTCAGATGTATGTAAGAAAGTTCCAATATAAAATCTTTGCACTGGTGTATAATAACAAAGGGTATCAACCGATGTTTACTTCCATGTATTGCAGTAGACTTTTGAATTATCTTCTTCACATTCATAATATTCTACTCTAGGCCCTCATGCATAAAACTTAGATTTAACAAAAATTACTTTGCATAAAAAACAACACATGCATAGCATTTCATACAGTTGCAATTAAATGTAAAGTTGCAATAAATTTTGGGACTTATAAAAACTTTTTACGCAAAAGTGCCCAGGTAGTTAAATTTAGCAATTAATCTTGTAAGTCTTTATATATAAATGGGGATTAATCAAGACAGTATTTGACAATTCTGTTCATATTTTTTATGCCATTATACCTAAGTAAATGACCATATTCACTGCAAACATATCTCCATACAGGAAAAAAAAGTGTCTGTACATGTAATAGCTGGAATGATTTTCAAGAAATGCAGTATGTTTTTTGTGTTTGCGT
Source organism: Paracentrotus lividus (assembly GCA_940671915.1). Classification (NCBI taxonomy): domain Eukaryota; kingdom Metazoa; phylum Echinodermata; class Echinoidea; order Camarodonta; family Echinidae; genus Paracentrotus; species Paracentrotus lividus. The sequence continues at coordinate 18,193,915 of CALNVZ010003434.1, read as the reverse complement.
CTTTCATTCTGTTTAAGTATTGAATGATAGTGTATCATATTAAGACATGATATATAAAAAATATATATATCCATCAAATATATTATATTCCATAAGGCAAATTTCTTCTTTTATGCAAGTAAATAGCAGGACATATTTCTCCGCTCAGACTTCTTCTCATACAGCTTAGGTGAAGGGAAAGGCGATATTATTCTTCCGTGAGAAACTAATTAATGTGTAACCTTACATGTGTATGGAATAGAAAAAATGAAATCTGGACTTCCTGCACAAATATAATAGAGACTATACTACATATTTGTACAAGTAATGTTACAGGACAGTGCTTGTAGCATTTCATAATCAAGACAAAGCTAAATTTCATAGTGATGAAATGTGACGATTGCCCACTGATTTGGCATAGTACAATTTCTGTTCGTAGAAACAGTGATATCTGGGTTTCATTTTTAATAACCATAATTGTTGTCATCTGATTTGCTCCTACAATAAATTGTGAACACATTCATTTTTGTTAGTAATTCTGGGATTTTTATTTATTTTTAATTTTTTTTTTTTTTTTTTAAAGTCTAAATGGACACTTCAATGTTTACATATAGAGCTGCAATGTTATCAGGAATGTTGGGGGTACTTATTTATTTTCCCCCCGATTTTGAAGGAATATATTCAGATATGGAGAGAGTATATAATCTGAATGTCTTCCAACTATAGGCAAGATTCGTTGTTGTATGTGATAATGGCAGAAGGTCATTAATGCTGTAAATTATAATTACCAACCTTCTTGCTCCCAAAGTAAATTTTATCAGTCTGTGCTGTAATAACCAGAAGTTCACGAAACTTTCAAAAATGGTGTCAAAATTTCGCTGGGACGGCGTTATCGTACCTAAATGATGCCGCCAAATGTATTCTAACAATTGCATTTTTGCTCGTAATGATAAGATATTAAAGATATAACAATATTGTATTAAATTGAGCGCATCTTGTGTGTTTTTGTGTGTGTGTGTGTGTGTGTTTAGTTTTTAGAAGAAATACAATTGTAGAACATCAAAGATTTAGAAAGAGTGGCACAATGAGGGGAGGGACATGATGGCGAAAGTAATAATGATTATTGATGGAAGTTGGCGGAGCTGGTGGTGATGATGATGGTGCCGGTGATTTTGGCATTGGTGGTGGTGGTGCTGATAGCATTTTTGTGAGATGATAATGATGTTGATGATGATGATCATAGTGGTGGTGATGATTATGATAGTGGAGATGATGATGACAATTATAATGGTGATGATGATGGTAATGTTGAAGTTGGTGGTGGTAATGGTGATGATGATGATGATGGTAATGATGATGAATAGGAGGAGGATGTGGGTGGTGATTCTTATGGTGGGGATGAGAGTGATGATGTTGGTGATGAAGATCATTAAGATACCGCTGATTATTGGGTAAGTCCACGCTATTTTGCAATGTAACAAACGGGACATTCAGAGACAAAAATAGGCTTTTTGGATAAATCTTAAATTGAAATCCAAATCCTTAGGTATATTTTTGAAGGTACTAAGAACCTTCAACAAAATCATAAATAATAATTGAAATAACTCAATTTATATTTAATTAATGATAATTTATTCGTTCGTAACACATTGGACCAGAAAAAAATGTTTTTTTTTAATTTTGAATTTGTTCACATGATATTAGGAATCTAAAAAGCAGATAAAAACTTGCATAGTCACATCCTCTTAACCATGTAATAAACTTTGTAAATACTTATTTTAATGTCAATACAGCCTCACATTTTCTGGCAAGGTCAAGTTTTATAAAATATGACATGTAACACATGGGACAGTAGCACATGGGACTATTATTCCAAGAAATATTTTCCATTAAATACTTGGTGTAGCCAAGGCGTAGCAACATATTGTGTAAAAAAAATCCCACTGATAAAACAAAAGAACAATAATACAACACATTACTGTAAAGAAGTAAATATTTTGTTTCATTACTGAGGTGGGAGGGCTAGTAATAAAACTATTATTTTACATCAGCTCAGTAACTTTCGTGAGACTACTACTGAGACATGAATACTTTAAGAATAAAAATATGGAAAGTTGTATGCTAGGTTTGTGATATTTTCACCAGAGGAAGCCAAGATGATATTGAAACAGAAAATATGTACTTTTTGGTTGTACTACGATAACAAACCTTTAGAAATAATGGTTGAAAATAGCATTTTCAATGCATTTTATCATTTTTTTCATGAATATTAATGAGGCTTGTGACGTCATATGACCTTGAAATGACTTATTGACCTCATTTGCATTAGGTTTATTTCATACACTATGTGGTGATATATGATACTTTATATGTACTTTTAAAACCTTACTGACACACTTGACACAAAAATGGTGGAAAAGTTGAAAAATCACCATCTCGGGAACAAATAGCTTGGACTTGCCCTATTATAGAGGTGGGAAGGTTACAATGGTTTTGTTGTTGATGATGATGATATTGTCATTACGATGATAGTTTTGATGATGAATGTATCGAAGAACATTCAATATGGTTGTCTCTATGAGCTGTTGTGGATTATCCACAACTTTGATGATTAAAATGCATATTTTCCCTCTTTAACAGAAGAAAAAATAAAGAGATCCATATCATATGATTACATAAATGTTACTTCTGTCTACATGGTTTATATATCTTTTAAAACACGAGACATAAATCCAAGCACAAATCATCAGATCTTACAGGACTGCATCGAGACTTCAATCGTAAGAATATCGATAAACGGGTGAAAGTTGGTCATCCAATACCGGAGCATCGCGACTCCAATCTCTCACACTAGCCGTGCTTCCAGTCCCAGATCACATGGTAATTGGTGCCCCGATATATTCCAGAATCCAGATATCCACTGCCACAACCAAGGGGCGTTTTTAGACTGTCCGATTACTCTCTTCCTTCCCCCGTCACCAAAACCTAATCCGTTACTCTAATAATAATGATCGAGATGCGATTCGAGTCAATTCCTAAAAGCGTTGCTCAGGGTCTCTCCAAACGATTTCGTTTTCTGGTGAGAAACCTCCATGGTTGTCATTTGAGCTACACGTCTCTGATATTCATAGCATGCAACATTCGTGAATATGCTGCTTTAAAGGGGCAAGTAAACATTTTCGGGATAAAAATAATACTAGGGCCGAGGTTAAATTATGCCTAGGTTAAGACTTCCTTAAAATTCTCAGAGGAAACTTTAAAGCAAAGCAAATACATGTTTTGGAGGTAAATTTACATTTAAAAAAAAACTGAATTAAAACGCTCAGAGTTCAGCCAAACAAACTTCGCCTTTCATGAATTAATTAAAAAAAAAAATTGGGCTTTGTATGGGCCCCCACTCCCTTCCCAGTTGAACGCAGTTTGTCTTCTTCTTCTTTTTTTCCCCCCAAATGAACGCAGTTTATGGGGTGAATAATGACTGAAAATAATAAGATAGACCTCAAGTTGAGGATGATAGTCTTGACTACCAAGATTGATTGAATTCAAAACTATAGAAAGACAGTCATTTCCTTTAACAAACAACAAGAAAAAGTGGAACTAATTCAACAGATTTTTCACCTGTCCACCTCGACCTTTTTAACTGCCGCCTAAAAAAATAATTTAAAAACAAACTACACTTATCTGCTCCTGTAATCTCGGCCTGTATCTGTGCCACGTTTAGCGACTATGATTGATTTAAAACCACGAGCTATCTTCCGAAAAGGGACTCTCTTTTCCTCTCTCTCTGACTATCATCGAAGTAGGCTAGATTGTGTCAGAACCTAAACTTGATGTTGATGTTAGAGGAAGCGCAGCCGATCTTTGCAAAGTATCGAATGCTAGCACAATATTTAGGGCATGGAGAATGAATCTCATTTGCATTCGGCTTGTGTTCTCGCATGCCGCCAGTCAAAGTACGTTTTGGGTATACAATGTCAGGTTTATCAAACAGTGGATCTCAAAAAGACCCCCCCCCCCCCCCCCCCCCTCCGCAACTCTCCCCCTGTCCCGACATTGTTCGTCTTACATTTTCGTTGAATTTCTCCCCGTTTATCTAATTTTCAAGTGCCGTCCTTTCACTTTGATGTAGCCCTGAATCTTTGTATTGCTCATCAAGGTGTAAACAAACCCTTTTCTTACTCTTTAAAGGTATATTTATCGAGGCTCTTTTTACGTATTGCACCTACTTTAATTTCAACCAAGCGTCGACCCGTTAAGTTAATATCCGCTATTGTGCAGTCTGTGTCCTAACAAAAAATGGTACAGTCGGTGAAAAATCATTTAGGTATGAAATCTTTTTATATAATGTGTTTTAAAAAATGGTACAGTCGGGGAAAAAAATCATTTAGGTATGATATCTTTTTATATAATGTGTGTTTCTGGTATTAAATTAAAGCCAAAATATTTTTCTTGCTGTTGCACTTTATCCTGTATAATTTGCTTACTTAAAACAAAAGTTATGCTAAGTTTTGTGCGACGAGTAACAAATCAAAATTAGGCACTTCTATTGTTCAGGAGCGCTGAATTCACGGTCATTGTGCGAAATCATACACAAAGGCATTGGACGGCGTGCGAAAATGTATTTTCTGGATTGTAGAAAATTAGCCATATCTCAAAAAATACTGCACCAAATTTGATGAAAAAACTTGCAGAAGAAAGTTTGATTTTCCTTCTTCATGAAAATACCAAACAATACCAGGTTGTTATTTATCATCATACTATAAAAATTGTTCTCCAACTGTACCATTTTATTTGACACAGACTGTACATCGTGTGCCTTTATGTCAGCAATAACTTTCTTAATTTAAAAATCTTTTATTCTTCTTTCGAGTTTTTTGTCTCGTTTTTGAAGGTGCGCTCCTTTTTATTTTTCAACAATAGTCAACCCTTGATATTCACTATTTTAATGCCCTTTTCTTATTTTGCGGGATTTGTTTAGGAAGAACCAAATTAATGACTTCAATACATCGGAATTAAGAGATAAGTAGACGGATGATGAAGAGAAAAGAAAAAGCTGTTTATTTCATTTCCACTAAGATTATGGAAGATCATTCTCCTATGAATACATATCAATCAAATGTGGAAATGGATTTCAAGAAGATATTTATAACCAATATAATTATTAAAAGGGCTCGAGTATACAAAGTTTACTTGCGTTTACGGGTTATAGATAATATGTGATGCGTCACGTCGAAAGGAGAGACTACTCGCGATTTTTGAAATCCATTTTATTTGATATTATTGATTCCTGATTCATTGCCT
>CALNVZ010003434.1:18165014-18187181 GCA_940671915.1 Paracentrotus lividus | reverse complement strand
ATCACACATCACATGACAAAGCCATGCGTTGCTAAGGGCGGAGCTAAACGGAGAGGAGAAATGAGCGTGGACGTTCGCTTGTATGTCCGGGAAAAAAAATTATGACCGAAAAAAACACTCGCCGAAAAACTGCTTTCTTACCACTTTCCCGTTACCATTTTCACTCATTTTTTTAACAGAGCAAAGATGAAGCATGGTAGAACCAGAAAATAAAAAAAAAAAATTTCCTCAAAATTTGACTTTTTTATTAGTTTGTCGATTTACTCGGATCTTTGATCTGCGACTTCTCTCTCATTTCGACAAGACGTATCACATATTGTATGTACAAAGAAGAAGAAGAAAAAACTTTAATCATCATCATTATCACCTTCATCATTATTGCATGTTAAATATATAGCGATAAAATCAATGATAAAAATACAAATAAAGAACCAGTGTAGTTGAAGGGGCAGCAAGCAACCCATCAATTAAAACAAAATGGAATTCTTGGCCTCTCGATATGACTTTAAACCTTGAAGATCCCTTAAGTATGAAGTTATGATGAAATGGCTGCCTATGCCTCTCCACTAACTTCCAGTCCTGATGAGAAAGACAAGTTCTATAGCGAGCTCAGCAATTTGATCGGAGAAGCACTGCAGCATGAAGATTTGTATTTGCTGGGTGACTTTAATACTAGAGCTGGTGCGTACATGATGTCTGGCCTATGTGCATTGGTCGCCAAGGAGTACGTAGGCAAAATGAATAACTGAAATGGACAGAGACTACTTGAGTTGTTCTGTACTTGGAATCTATGTGTCACTAATACGTTTTTCGCAAACAAACACAGGCACAGAGTATCGTGGATGCATCTCAGGTCACACCAATGGCATCAACTTGATGTTGTCATTACCAGTAGAAGTCGCCTCCCAACTGTCCATAACACAAGCAGTTATCACAGTGCTGACTGCGATTCTGACCACTCCCTCAGCAGAGTTGCACTGAAGCCAAGAGGGATCTGAGTGATGTAATCCATAAGTCTGCCATTGAGGCTTATGGCAAGAACACACGACGAAACATTGACTGGTATGAAGCAAACCTTTAGGAAATAAACTGTGTAGCACAAGAGAAACGAGAAGCTCTCCTGAAATGGAAGAGTGACCCTACCAATCAGAACCTACAATCCCTGAGGAATTTACGGAGCAAGAGTCAGGCATTCACTAGAAAATGTGCAAATGACTTTTGGCTAAAGATATGCTCCTCAATAGAATACGCTTCCTTTACTGGAAATGCTAGGGCCATCTATGAAGGAATCGATCAAGCTATTGGTCCAACCACAAAGAAAACTGCACCCCTTATTTCAAGTCATCATCTGGGGAGGCCATTACTGATCGTAGCAAACAGATGGAGAGATGGGTGGAGCACTATCTTGAACTTTACTCTACAGTAAACACAGTCTCCGAAGAGGCCCTTGATAAAATTCCAGCCCTATCTGCCCTGGAGGAGCTTGACACTGTGACAACTGTAGTGGAACTTGAAAAGGCCATCAATGCTCTCACAAGTGGTAAAGCACCCGGAAATGATGCAATCCCATCTGAAGTCATCAAACAAGGGAAACCAGCATTTCTTCCTCATCTCCGTGAACTTCTGTGTCTTTGCTGGAGTGAAGGCGAGGTCCCACAAGCCATGAGAGATGCCAAAATCATTACCATATTCAAAAATAAAGGCGACAGTAGTGATTGCAACAACTACCGCATCTCTCTTCTCAGCATTGTTGGAAAGGTTTTTTTTTTTTTGCCCGAGTCGTCCTTGAAAGACAACGTGTGTTAGCGGATCGCATATATCCAGAGTCTCAATGTGGTTTCAGATCGGGCAGATCAACTGTTGACATGATTTTTGCTGTTAGACAGCTTCAAGAGAAATGTAGAGAGCAGCGTCAATCATTGTAAATGGCATTTGTTGATCTGACTAAGGCCTTTGACCTCAAAAGTCCTTTGTCCACCAAAGTTGCTCAGCATAATCGAGTCTTTCTATACTGACACAAAGAGCACTGTAAGCTTCGATGGGGACTCATCAAAGCCATTCACAACAATGAGTGGAGTCAAACAAGGCTGCGTCTTGGCACCAACCCTATTTGGAATCTTCTTCTCCCTCCTGTTGTCCTACGCCTTTCACTCTTCTGATGATGGAATCTACATTCACACCCGTCATGATGGCAAGCTGTATAAATCTCACCCGTCTTCGAGCTAGGACAAAAGTAACTCGTATACTTGTAAGGGAGTTGCTGTTTGCAGACGATGCCGCCCTTTCTAGTAACACAAATAAGGGGCTTCAGCGCCTTATGGACCAGTTTTCAGATGCATGCAGAGAGTTTGGACTGACGATCAGCATAAAGAAAACCGAGGTCATGGTCCAAAATGACCCAATTCCTCCTGCCATCGCAGTAAATGACTCAGTACTGAATGTTGTCAACAACTTCAAATATCTCGGCGCTGTGGTTTCTAGTAATAATAATAATAATAATAATAATAACAATAATAATAATGATAATAATAATAACAATAATAATAATAATAATATAAATATAGGTTACATTTATATAACGCATTACATGAAAATTTCAATGCGCTTAACATGATATAATTTGACAAATACAAAATAATAGAATTACAAAATCAAATAATTATTGTTATTGATTACAGCAATGGGGTACTTATATACACTGTTGCTCATAAAGGTTGGATATTTTTTGTGTGCTCCAGCAACATCTTTTTGCTCTGGATTAGATTTCTTGAAATTGTTTGTCCCTGCTTTCACTTTTCTGGACCCTGGCTATACCTTGGACGCTTTTCAAACTATTCCCGGGGAATAGAAAATTAGAAAGCTTGTCAACCCCCACAACGTCCATTTTTGACATTTTTCTCTCATTTTGGGGCCTCTTTTTGTTTACCCGGCTGACCAAGGCCCCCTCTATCACACCCCCTCGAAAAGCGTCTGGAATGTGGAGTTGTTATTGTTCTTTATGATAAATCAAAGTTTAAACTTATAGGCGTTGGTCTCTTGTTTAGGGGAGGGGTTGAAGGAAAAAGTGAAATCGGTGAAAAATTGAAATATTCTATCCAACCTTTATGGTCAAAACAAGGAAATAAAAAACAACTATGAACCCTTAATTATTGTCATTTTCACCAAAATCTTGTTTCATCCTTAATGACAAGGTTGTAAATGGTAACTATAGTCTATTTTTTATTATGATTTATATTTGGCTGAGATTTTACAATACATTTTTTAGAAGATAGAAATTTCCATGTTGTAAAAATGAATAAAATCAATTTTCAACCCGAATCGAAATAAACTTTGACCCTTCCCCTAGACAATAAATCTAAGTCTGTGATCATAAACTTAGATTTGACTTTAAGAACAATAACAATCCTATACCTCAGACGCGTTTCGTGGAGGTAGGACTAAGGGGGCCTTGGTCAGCCGGGTAAACAAAAAGGGGCCCCAAAATGAGAAAAAAATTGGCAAAAATGGGCATTGTGGGGGTTGGCAAACTTTTTTTATTTCTCAATACCCGAGAATGGCTAGGGGAACGTCCAACATATAGCCAGGGTACCGAAAAAGTGAAAACGAGGATCAACAAATTCTAGAAATTAAAGCCGGAGCAAAATGATGTGGCTGGCGCACAACAAAAAATATCCAACCTTTATGAGCAACAGTGTATTTCAACATTACAATACTATTAACCATCATAATCTTAATTACTACATTTTCATTATATACTATAAGGGTTGCAATATAATGACATATAAAGTGCATTTACCATGTCTATTATAATGCAATACAATAGAATTGAATGGAAAAACTTGCTGCATATTTATATGTAAGCAAAATGCAATAATAAACTATACTCTAGCTACAAAGACATACGTGATACAAAGAGGTATGTTTTTAATCGTTTTGAATGAGTCGATTGACTGGGCGTCGCGGATTTCCGCAGGCAACTTATGCCAGAGTTTAAGAGCGACTGAACCTGTCCCTGTAACCTGTAACCTGTCCCTTGAAGCTGAGATTAATGCTCGGATTGCCAAGGCAGCAACAATAATCGCTAAAATTTCCAAGAGATTCTGGTACAACAACACTAAGCTGAAGGTGTAACAGGCATGTCTACCCAGCACCCTACTCTATGGCAGTGAATCATGGACCACTTATGCCCGACAAGAAAGGAGACTAAATATCTTCCACGTGAGATGCCTACGCAAAATCCTGAACATTAAGTGGGAACACAGAGTCACAGACTCAGAGGTACTCAGCAGAGCAAATATCAGTGACCATCTTCGTATTGCTTAGTGCTCGCCGACTACGATGGCTAGGTCATGTGTGTCGCATGGATAAAGGACGTATCCCCATGGATCTACTACATGGCCAACTTCAGTGTGGAACACACCCTAATGGTCGTCCTCATCTGAGATAATTATAGAGATGCATGCAAGAGAGATCTCTCCTCTGCACATTAGACTTAGACACGTGGGAGGACACAGCATCTGACAGATCTTTTTGGAAGAAAGCTGTGAAAACAGGAATAGCTAGAGCAGAGGATGATCGAAGGAGACACATGGAGTCTGTAAGACAGAAGCATAAGACTCCAACAACCCAAATTGGCTCAGTTGTTGTCTGTGGAAACTGCAAAAAGGACTGTCATTCACGTATAGGAATTCACAGTCACCACAGAGAGTGCAGACCATCGTCTCTCGAGACGGAGGAAAACCGATGACGATGATGAAGTCATCCAAACCCATTTTTCTCTTTCTTTCACCCATAACAGTGCATTTATAATAAATAAATCTCACTATACAAATCGTGTTTACACACACACACAAAAAGTACATTACCAAAAGTAATAGGCAAATTAATTTCTTCTTTTCCCTTTTCATAAGAAAATTATTGATATCTATTATTAAAAATAAATAAATAAATAAACTATTTTATTTTTCTTCGTTACCATTTTCGTTTTTTGAGAATCAACATTTTTACAAATAATTCATAGAGCAATAGTAAGTGATTTATCACCGTCTTATTTCTTTGCAGTTTTTCAGCAAAATAGTACAGATAGGCCTATTTCTAATCACAGGGCATGACACCCATAATTTCTATGTTTTTTCCTTGTATTCATCACCCCCACCCCCGTATCAAAAGATAATTGCGTCAAGCTTTACGCCAGTGGGTCTATTTGTATACTTTGTCTGAATTTCTCAATATACTTTGCGATCATTGAAATATCACTTTATTCCATTTCCAATCATCTTTCTGTTTTCGGTTGGTTGCTTGCAGACGTCTCGACTGATTTCACGCGGCCCGGGGTGAAGTTCACGGACCTTTCTCGCATATCGCGAGATTGTGTTTCCAAGCGATTGTTTTCTTTCCACGGATTGTTTTCTCGTGCAAAAGGGCGTTCGCCTGTCATTCGGTTTTCAATCATGTCATGTCGATACAACAGGCGAGGTTCCAGGAGGCGGCAAACGGGGCCCGCCACAACCAAAAATGTAGCAAAAAAATAGTACCTAAATGTAGTACCTAAAAGGGCCATTCTTTGAAAAGTGAACCATTTTGGGACAAAATAAAGTTTTTGCTTCTTGATTTTAAACTGCATAGGCTATTCAAATAGAGCAATGTCTGAAGTTTCATGAACTGCTGTTTTTTCGTGATTTTTGCAATTTTTCATGTTCATTTGCATAAATTAACATAAATGATAATAAGATGGAAAAACGGTACATAAAAAAATATATATATTTTTTTTTAAACCCTGACTGGAATGGATATGCTGACTTCCTTACTTGGGTTACTGTCAATATATTATTATTCATCTCTATTCCTTTTAGTCTAACCCCCAAAACAATGTTGTTAAATTGATTATATTAAGATAATCAACCCTGGAAATTAATTGCCCCCAAATGTTACACCCGTGACCAGAAAACACAAAAAGTTTATGCCCCTCTCTAACCATGGCTCTGGTATTATTTTTGTTTTTTCTCCAAAGCTAGATTTAATGTACCTTGCATCTCACCAAATATGAATCCATGAAAAGTTTTAACTTGATTATTAATTAGCAAACAAATTGGTCACACACGTGACCCACTAGGTGGGGGCGGTCATAAACGTCTGATTATTTTCACTTCCATTGGCTGAAATTAATGTATTTTAGCATTATTATGCTCCAAAATGGTTCTGCAATAATTTTTGTGAAAAAAACAAACACAAAGAAACACACAAGGTTGAAAAAACGAAGAAATACATAAGAAATTCATAAAACAATTAAATACATAAGGAATTAATTTCGATACCAAAATGTTTCCAAGTACAATATTGTCAGGAATCATATAAAGATTATGCAAACACAAAATTAGCATTCCAGAAGCTTTAGTTTGTCAATTAGAACAAAAATTGTGAATTCATGCAATGCATAAATTAGCATAATTAATTCATATAAAATAAATTATCCTTAATTTTGGGAAAATTAACAGTGCATTCTTGTAGTTTACATCGCACACTACCATCGTGCAAACTTTCGGCGCGCTCGCGCGATCAACAGCCGAGATCTTATAGAGGCATCATGGCCCCCTACCTCCCCGCCCCACCCCAGTCTTGACAGCTACCAAAACACCCCAGGGAGTGATAAGGGTTGAGTTCATAAAAGTTTTACCACAGCGGATATAGTAATTGCTGAAAATGTACATTTACTGCATTATGTATAATATTTTCATTTTTCTGTACAGTTTGCTGTATGTCACACACGTGACCCACTAAAATGTCACACACGTGACCCGACATCACGATATAAAATGATAGATAAAAAAAATGAATTTCAGAGATGACTCCTATCCACTGATATTTTTTGGTTAACAGGTCCATAATACATATCTCACAGCAATAAGAACATTTCATCATTTTATAACTCACAGGAATTTCAAAATGAAATTGAACTTTCAAAATCATGCCGTTTTGTGAAGTCACACACGTGACTCACTTCTTTTGACCTCTGACCTTGGACATGCATATTGTAAACATTAAAAAAAACATTTCCAAATAATAGCTAACAAAATATGTTAGCATAATATAAACATTAAATCAGTATATCTTTAAAATTGTTAGAGTTATAGTCAATTAAAGTCAAGATTTTGCATAATTTCGGTCACCAACGTGACCAAGAATGGTCCGAAACGTCAATTTTGGTCCTTTGCCCCCCCCCCCGAGGATGTACACAAATATGTAAATTCGAATCCCCCTAATGAAATCCTGGATCCGCCAGTTATATAACATTTGCACAATATATGCGTATATATATATATATATATATATATGTTATACTCATGTAAACAGGACTATGCTTCTTGTGTACTATTTATGTTTTTATAATGGTTTCTTGTTTAAAGAGCCCATGAAGAAGGCATATCAAGCCGAAAGCTTGCAAGTGGTCCACAAGCAACGTCCGTTTCGTTTTATTTATATCTTTCGATCATGAAACATAACTACCTTGAATCCTTTCTTGTTTTGCTCTTAAAAGCCACGATTTAATAGACACCCGGTTACTCCTACTCCTGCTACAAATCAATTGCAACACATGGCCATAATGTTTTTTGGGATTCAGTATGAACACGGCGGCAATGATGTATAAAGAGCTTAAGGTTCGTCCAATCTTCTTCGCTCATGTCCATCTTCTGTCCGTCCAATCTGCCACAAATCAGGAACAAGCTAGAGCACTCACAAATTGTTGGCTGTTTGGCAAGGGTTTCCTTGTAGGTAGCTAGGAATTTGGCCCTGTCAGCACGATCCCATACGAAGTTATTTACAATGACACATACTTTGCTCGGACCTGTAACAAGCGGATTCAAGTCAATGAGTATATATGTGATACGTTCTTGTCGAAATGAGAGAGAAGTCGCAGATCAAAGATCCGACTAAATCGACAAACTAATAAAAAACTCAAAATTTTGAGGAAATTTTTTTTATTATTTTCTGGTTCTACCATGCTCATCTTTGCTTAGTAAAAAATATGAGTGAAAATGATAAACGGGAAAGTGGTAAAAAAGCAAGTTTTTTCGGCGAGTTGTTTTTTTTTCGTCATAATTTTTTTTTTTCCTGACATACAAGCGCACGTCCACGCTCATTTCCCGTCTCCGTTAGCTCGCCACCCCCACCCCGCCCGTTAGCAACGCATGGCTTTGTTTGTTGGACGTTCAGCGGTCATGTTTGTGTGATTTAACTATTGGCTTTTTGTTTCGTTTTTGTGAGCGAATAGCGAACTAAACTCTCTTTAGCTCACTCAGCTGTGCGATGCCACACAACCTGCTGTGAATAAAGCTGTTTTCATCCGGGATAGCGGAGCCACGCAAACGAATGTCAAATTAACAATCGGGTGGGGGGGGGGTTATGTGGGGAAAAGCTACTTATTGGCTTTAATTAGCTATCTGGATCTCAAATGAATGTTAATTTCGGCATTTATTTTAGGGGCCGCGATAATCTGTTGTCCTGATGGGAAATTAAAAACCCTGCCCTTATAAACAAATTTGGTTCCAATCAGGGAAACATAGAGCACACAAAAGAAGGTGACGTGATCATAATGTACTTCTGATACAAGTATTAGGTTAAAGTCTTAAGACGCGTAAGAGATGCTTAATTTTAAAATGAAAAAAAAAAATATGATTTTAAAAATTGGTTGATATTCAAATTATGTGGAAAACCAATGAGCTAAGGGGGGGGGAAGTGGCAATCAATCTAGTTTATAACTGCGGCTGGGTATCTCACTTTTGGGAACTACTTTTGAACAACTTTAAGACGGCTTAGAAACAAGTTTTGAGGACTAGTTGTTGAGACGTCGCGGAGACGTCTCCGAGACGTTTCATGATCGCGGAATACTACTTTGAGACATTTTCTCTGAAACTGCTTTTGAAACAGATTTTGAAAACATCTCGGAGACTTCTCCTCGCACAGAATAAAGACGCGAATAAACGTTTCCGTCGCGAAAAATCGATTCTTTGCGAGACGTCTCCGCTATTTTTGTAAACAAATTTTGAAAATTGTCGTGGAGATAATCTCGGAACTTTCCTCCGAATTTAAAGGACGGGAATAAACTTTTTATACCGTACTCGAAGGAAACGATCCGTTGGCGAAGACGTCTCCGCTTATCACCCATTCACTTCGACAAAAGTTCCGTAAGATTTACAGCAAAATTAACTTTTTAACTTTATGTTTGTGTATAGTTTGTGTGTAACAAATTCAGCTTTCTTTTTTTTTTTGAGAAGATTGAACATCGCCCGTTATTTCCGCTTGCTTGCGCTTTGCCTTGATGGACGAGTATTGTTCTCTGTATACCGAATGCAGCCTCCTCATTGGTCAATCGTTTCAACCTTTGCTAACAAGTGGTAGCTAGGGCCATTTCGGTGAGTACACGGTGACAGAGTGTTCTTATTTTTCTGGCGCGGGGTACAAAAGGAAGTCAAACTTCGCAGACGTTTTTCTCTTGATTTTGATTTCCAAGAGCACAATTCTCCTCGCGTTCAGAGGCTAATATTCCACTTCTATTTACTCTTTACAGTCGGGTTATATATCAAATTCAAGGCAATGAATCAGGGATCAATAATATCAAATAAAATGGATTTCAAAATTGCGAAATAGTCTCTTCCTTTCGACGTGACGCATCACATATAGTTTAATGAGAACACCATGTTCTTACGTTACGTATTAATGTTCACCATGCAAGCTTCTTCCTTCCAGGATCGTTAGGGTTAGGTTTATTTTGATATAAAAACAACTGAATACGATTATCTTTAAGTTTGACCAGCTCAATATCAGCGAACTTTTCTTTATACAGTGGGACTGATGGGACTAAAATTAACAATTCAAATATAATATTTACAAACTATTTAACAATAAAATTAAGTGGCGGAGCTAGCCTGATTTAACACAATACTTTGGAAGGGTGTTTCATTATGCACAAACAATAATGCGCCCTCCAAAATATTGTGTCTAATTAGGCTAGGTCCGCCATTGCCATTAACGAGTGTTGGCAAGATGGCATAAGTTCAACAATTGTGTTATGAAGATTTTTGTGAAGGCCATTAGTGAATTTGCTATTTTACCAAAATTGGGGAGATTTTTCCATGATTTTGGAGCAGTGACTAGAAATCCCACTAGAATTTGTGTAATGTCATTGTTCTATCTATTTAGAGTACAAATAAAAAATAAAAAAAAAGGGGGGGGGAGAAAAAAAGTAAACATTATCGAGAATATATGCCCTGATTCGTATTCTTATTGGCACATATCATCTTACAACTTACTGAAAACAATGCAGACAACTATGCCCTCTGTAAAAACAAACTTTTATTAATCCTAGAAACCAAATCCTAAAAATCCTTACCAAATTCTTTTTTAAGGCGTGGCAAGAACTTGTCATATAAGGCGCCCTCAGCGTCAGTCATTTCAAGTCCATGGTTGATTGAATGACAGATGATTACGCAATCTAGTCCTTGACTTGGAAAATCAAAGTTGTCCAGGTTGCTGTATGGTAGTTGAATGAATCGCACTGCTACATCGGGCAAATCTAAGACCTCTGTAAAGAGCATAGAAATGTCGGACTTCGCAGAAGACGTGCAGATGCCAATTGTGACAGAGCCTGCCATTTCCTTAAGAAGTGGTTTCTGTAGTTACCGTGAAAGAAGGATTTACAAGGTCAAGTCACCGGATTCGCTGTTTTCCCCCGACACAATCCATTTAACCAACATTTGCAACCACTTACAACCGCAACCTTTCCTGCCATGTTTTGTTTTGTTTTGTTTGTTTGTTGTTGTTGTTTTGTTTTGTTTTGTTTTGTTTTTTGTTTGTTGGTTTTGTTGGTTTTTTTTTAGAAATGGGAGGATCCAGGCTGGGCGCAGGAGACGCGAGCCCTCTGTAATTTGAAAGCACTCATTCACTGTACATATTGAGATCATAACGATCAACGGAAAAGGGCAAAATATTGATACAAATTAATGAAATAAAATCCAAGGAGAAAGTATAACTTGGATTTGCGAAATGTAAGAAAAATAGCTTCAACCTTTTCTTTAAATTCATTCTATTCAAAATCACCTGCATGTACAGTCTGTGTAAAATAAAATGGTACAATTGGGAAACATTTTTTATTGTATAAAGATTAGTAACCACTTGATAATGCTTGGTATTTCCATAAAGCAGGGTAAATGAGCTTCTTTCTGCAATTTTTTTCATCTCATTTGGTGCCGTAGATCTTGAGATATGATTAGTTTTCTGCAATCATTAAAAATCCATCTTACGAACGCCTTGCCATGCCTTTGTGTAGGTTTCGAACATAAGCCGCTGAAATTGACCTAAAAGAACAATCGGTTTGTGCAGAGTTAAATATCTTCTCTTCACACAAAAATTAGCATAACTTTCGTTCTACAAAAGCAAATTATTTGAAATAAATTGTATCAGCAAGAAAAATATATTGGCTTTAATCTGATACCATATATACGTAACATTTTAAAAGATTTCATACCTAATATCCCCCCCCCCCGACTGTACCATTCTTTTTGGCACAGACTGTATACATTCAAACGCACTCGAGTATACAGTGACTATGCAAAATGGTGTTGGACTGTAATAAATGTTTTACAGTGATAAGTTGCTGAAGTAAGGTCAACGATAAGATAAAACGGCCTGTCAATAAATATAATAACATTATGTAATACTTACCGATTCCTTAAAGAATCGTTATTGCTCACAGAACAACTTCAATTGTGATTGTTTACTGTACTGTGAAGCCTAGGTACCAAAATGATCACGTCATTGAACAACTACGTGAATCACACTTCCGGATAATGATGTTTTCCGGGGATTCTCAGCTATCATTGACAGTGTTAGTCTCTGAGTAAGGAAATTGCCATTTTCTTTATCTTGAATGAACCATCGATTTGGCCGCCCTAATTCATTAAGACGAGGGGTCACTGAGCATTTTTCAAAGTGGGTTGAACCGAAAACGGAGGGGGGAGGGGGCCTGTACCGGCTAAAAATTACAAGTAGATGGTCGTTTTCGCAATTTTGATCGCCTAGGGGTGGGGGTGAAATTTGACTGATAGTCTCTCTCTTTTGCAGCGTATTACTATAGTAATAGTCCCCAATATAGAATACATACAAAGAGTTCTCCTCCTGGATTACAGGCTAATGTTTGTTGTGTTGACTCCTCTGCTCTCGATTGGGCCTCCCATTCGTCACTCCCCCTCCACCCTCCCCCGACTGACTGCATGCTGGCTTCTGTGTGCAGCGAGAACAAATTGGGTGAAAGAGTGCATCCATTACGCATATCCTTTATCCAATTCATGCATATCATTAATTTTCAATCATGATTTTTCTTCGTCTCTTTTTTTTTTTTTTTCTTCTTTTTTTAATCCTTTGTTGGATTTTCCTAAAAGGTTTCTGTTTATGGATTTACTAAAGCAAATAAAAGCTCCGGAACAGAATCGTTGGAGTCGATATCGAAGAAAACTTTGAAGTAAGTTTTGAAGTAAGTTTATTAGAGTAAAGGGACACCAGATATCCCTTAAATCATTTCATTTTAGCAGGATTACCATCAACACACCAAGTTAAAGAACTCTCATGGGAAAATAAAAAGAATTGGGCAAGATGTTTTTTGTTGTTGTTGTTCTTTTACCTTATTTACACGTTAATTACAAATGGCAACATAATCACTATATCCATCCGATTGGCCTGGCAATCTTGGGGGATTTAACCTTACAGCTCTATGATGCATTTTCCAATTATTTTTAAGTAGCTGTTATTAGTTTTGAAAACCTCATTTCTTAGATTATAGATTTTTACTATAATTATGATCCATGAAAACCGGGATTATCACCAAGAAATCATATCGATGACAAACCTTATTACTCTCAGAAATAAAGTGTCAAAATGACCAAATTTTGGGTTTATTGGGACTATACCTACTTCGTGTTAATTGTAATCGCAAAACGTTCTGGCACGGCTCCAATTGACCCGAAATGATAATGAGAGCGAAATTGATCCTAAATTGGGTCATTTGACCCTTCATTTTTAGGAGCATGGACTAGCCCGCCTGGACTTGGAAATTGTTAAGTTATTGTAGGGGCAATAAGGGGTATCCATTATTTAATAGTAATACTTTATGATCATCATTGTTTTGTTTTGTTTTTTTGTTTTTTTGTAATGCCAAGATTTTTGACAGGGGGATTCCATAACCTGAACACTTGATACGTACGCTAACTAACCCTCAATCTTCGGATTGGGGATAAGGGTGGGATTAGGATTAGGATAAGCGTAATTGTTGGGATTGTGGTTAGTGTATAACGGGCAAGGCTGATAACATGCGTCAACGATGAAGTCATCGAAGCACCCGTATGATACCAAAACCATTATTTCAAAGTGACTTCGTACCATAATCGTGGGATCGCCAATGGCCAAATGTGTGATCTTTCGATTTACATATTAATTGCATCTAACTTCTCTCATATCCGTCTTTGGATATCCCACTCAACTTCATTCATCTATTTCTTCGAATTGACACTTTATCGTACTTTATTTTTAAGAGCTATTGTAATCTTAAAATGGAGCTACCCCCTTAAACGCCAATCTTAATGGAATCTTGGTGATTTACTTCGTATGGCTAAAAAAAAAATCTGAATGATATAAAGGTGTATTTCCCCCATCTAGAGACATATAGCCACTAAAAGCTCTCACCGATGGTCATCCAGATCGTGATGGTCATCTTTGAAACTACCTCCCACGACTAACCACAACTCACAGCGACTCACCACGACTTATTAAACCTACCGACTTTCTTGTACTTCATTTTGATGGTGCATTCGTAACTGATTTGAAGTGTTAACAACTCTCTCAAGTATTGGATCTTTGGTAAGAATGTTGTTTGCCCTCTTTTCGTTTTTCTTGTTCTTGTGATTTATTGTACCAAAGTAGATTTTGTGAAAATAAGCACAAAATATCAAAATTCTTCCTGATTATCTTCTGTTAACGTTTCTATTTCTTCATATTCTAATTCAGATTATTTTTTCGCTCCAATTCATACATGAAAAAAAAAACATTTTGTTCTTTTTAGAAAGGTTTAGCCATCCCCGCTCCCTGCCCTACTCACACAAACTTTCGGCAAAAGCCATCCTTGATAATTGTTTTCGGCTCATTTCTAGTGTTAATTCATCTATTACTTCGTTTATAATTTACAATAGTAATACCAAATACCCACTGACACAATAATAAAATATACACATAAAAAAGCATAGCGGAACAATAATCTTGAAAATTGATACAATAAATACGTATCATATAGGCATTCCACTAACACGTTAAATTGTCTTTACCGAAGGTTCAGCGATGGCCAGGGGACAAGACAAACAAACCGGCAAAGCCTCCTATTTTCTGTTGATAATGGCCACCATACTTTATTTCGCTGCTCCTGAACCTATTAATCTTTGCAATTACTGTAGATGCTATCGAGAAGGAATGTCCTGCAGGGGCGTTTTCCGCGTTGGGGCCCAGCTAAAATTGACCCTTGAAGACGAGAAATTTTCTCATTTAAATCTGGACATACCCCCTTCGAAAATACCAGTTGACTTTTTTCAGGATCATTATGCCAGTATTGTATCACTGGATTTAACTGACAACGCTTTTAAATCAATCGACGATCAGCTCTTCATAATACTTCGACAACTTCGATCCCTGACACTTGGCGTTAACGCGCTCTCAGACGTTCCTGTGTTTCACAATCTCACGTCGCTTGCGACACTGGACATGAGTTTGAACAATATTCGCGAAATCGGGTACAATCTCAAGGACCATGTCCCTGAATTGAAAAAACTTTCTCTAAACCTCAACAAGATCACATTCATTAATGGAGGTCAATTGCCGAGAAAGCTCCATCAACTATTTTTGCGTTTTAATCAAATTAAAGTTGTCGACAGTGATACGTTATCAGGCCTTCTGCAGTTGCTTACTGTAGATCTCACAGGCAACCTCATTCGCCGGGTCCCGACTGGTACTTTCTCTTTGCCCACATTGCAAACAGTCTTTCTAAGCAACAACAAGATTATCGAAATTTCCCCTCGTGCGTTCTATTCAGAGCAACTAAACACTCTTATTCTGCAAGGTAACGAACTATCCAAGTTTGATCATCTTCATGACATCCCCACTTTAGAGATTTTAGACATTTCTAAACAAACCAGAACAGCCCAATTGGAAAGCTTTTTACATCTTGAACACCTCACCTCATTGGACGTAACGGATTGTTCTTCAGAACTTTTCGCCGATATATTAGCCCAAACACCAATGTTAACGATCCTGGAAGTGACTGATGGGACATGTGGGCAGATATGTATGCCTAGTCATCCATCTTTGATGATTTTGAATATCAACCAAGACGATGTGACTGACTTAAACAATCTGACTATGTTGCCAATGTTAGAATCTGTATCTGCATTCAACAACAAGCTAACATCAATTCCCCGAATGTCTGGACTTCTTAATTTGAAACATTTGGACTTCAACCGAAACCACATAATCAGCCTCTCAGCATCTGATTTGGAGGACTTACCCAGTTTAAGAGCAATTGATCTATCGAATAACAAGATAACATCTATATCAGGGGATTTCCAAAACCCAGTACTTCAGTGGATAAACCTGCCGCAAAATCGGATTCGTCAAATTTCAACTCGTGCGTTTTCCAGTCTGCCACAATTACAGGAATTGGACATGGGTAATAACCCTATCGGGAACGAAAAGGACATAGAATTTGGCAGAGGACTCACCCTGCTTAGCTGGATGCATGGTGAAATAAAGACGTTAGATTCTGACTCCTTCAGAGGTCTTATGAGTTTAGTTAGTCTCCAACTAAGCAGTAATATGATATCAACGATGGATGGCATTTCATTTCTTCCCGGTTTGATATCTTTGGAATTAGATCATAATCCTATCACCTTCTTGTCACACCAAGTATTCCATAATCTCCCTAGTCTAAGTTACATCTCGCTTAACCACGCGCGCCTTGTCACTTTAGAAATCGGACATGGGGTGTTCTATAGGATGACGACAATCTTCCTTCGTGGTAATTTACTTACAAGAATACCACGAGAATTCAATCTTAATTTCCCTAATTTGGAATTTCTTGATCTCTCAAACAATCATATCTATCAGTTCGATTTTGACACATTCTCTCTCTTTCCAAACCTTAATGAATTATCAATTGATGGAAATCCCATTTCGCATTACGATACGAATAAAACACACAATATTTCGATGGTATGTTTTAAGTTTGGGTCAAAGAAAACGACATTTGTGTCTGAAGCAATGTTCGAAGAATTAAAGAATATTGTGATTGTTTTCGTTGTTGGGTCATCTTCAGTTCATGTCCCAAATATGTTTTATACCGGCTACAAGGAGAATTTATTTCGTGCCGTTAACGGCGCCACTCTCCAGAATGACATGGCCAGGCCTACGTCACAAAAACTTTACAGTTTGGTCATTGAGAATACCATTATCAATTCAACTTTCTTCAATTATGTGCTTAACCAGAAAAATGTAAAATATTTCAACTTTAAAAATGTTTCACTATTTTCTGAAAGGAACATAAACAGAAGCATAATGCATACACATGCCTCAGCGATGTACTACAAAACATCCGGTCTCACCAAATTCCCCAAATTGCTTGCGCCTTTGATGAATAACCTAAACCTTGCTGGTAATCTAATAGTTACGTTCAGTCTGAAAGATTTAACACAGTTCTATCCAAGATTGGAGGGACTTGACCTATCCAATAATTCCATCAGGGTGCTTTCCAACTGTGTTGGGACAGGCGTGACGCATTCTCTTAAATTCCTTATGCTCCAAGGCAATGACCTCGGTAGATTCGTTGCTTGGGAGTGTAGCAATGGTTTCAGAACTCTTACAAGTCTTAACAAATTGTTTTTAGGCAACAACCATCTGTCTTATTTAGACACTGAACTAATTCCAAAGTCGTCGAAAGAACAAGCTCCATTCAGAACATCGATTGAGGCGGAAAATAACAATCTTGTTTGTGACTGCCATCAACGATGGTTGGTAGAAATGGAAGACACCATCGAATTTGAATATACGATGTGTTCTGAGCCATTGCAACATGCCGGTAAAGATCTATCCCAACTATTGACCAATGGTTTCCCGTGCAAGATGTCTCTGTTGAAAACACAAGTATGCGATGTCTCTAACAACTCAGTTGTTTTAGTACAGTGTCCTATTGTATCCCACCCTTTGCCTCGAATTGCATGGTTCCATAAAAATTCTAGTAAATCTGATGTTAACTTCAATTCAAAAGAGGAGAGTTTTAATAAAACTTTCCATTTAGACCTAAAATCTCAAATGATTGAGTTGTATACTGGATTACAATTTGCCGAGAGAGACAAAACTAAGGTATCACTAACCTGCCTCGCAAGTGACGAGTTTAATACGCTTGAGATTGATATACAGGTCCAATTAAAATTCACTAATGTCGTTGGGTCAGCCAATCTTAGTATCCAGTGCAGCGTGAGCGTAAAAGAGCCAAATGACGGGTATACAGCTCAACCTACTTCGGAGGCTGTCCCACAGGAAT
The DNA here is from genome assembly GCA_940671915.1 of Paracentrotus lividus. Lineage (NCBI taxonomy): Eukaryota > Metazoa > Echinodermata > Echinoidea > Camarodonta > Echinidae > Paracentrotus > Paracentrotus lividus. Next base: position 18,169,555 of record CALNVZ010003434.1, on the reverse strand, counting down.
CGCTCACAAGAAGCGGGGCGCACGGCTGTACGAACTTTTATTCTACATCCGCAGATGGCGGATTGATCATGATTATGCTTTTAATTGTCTCTCTGTGTCGACATATGATGATGCATTAATTGGATATCGAGTAAGAACAAAGGTCTGATAGTCATTTTCGCTATTCAGGAAGGCGACCATAGTCATGATAGTCCGAAAACTCGAATAGTGTACTTCTTTAAGTCACAGCTTTTTCTTGGCCCCATAATGCCACCGCACATCTTAAAGGGCCTGTCCCACAGAAGGCGATCGTTGTGGCGACAACCTTATGCATGTTAGAACCTGCCAGAATCGTGTCAGAATCGTAGGTGACCGAAGATCATATACGTATCTACGACTCTGTCTACGATAGGCTACGACAAAGACTTGCTTCCACGCAAACAATAGGCTAACAATAGCTGGTATCCGATAATACAAAAGCCTCGACGTTCGCGCATCTCGCGGCTCGACTTCTCTTGTCGCAGCTTAAAATCAACCAGAATATGAACTTGCGCACTGTGGCGATCCTTGCGACTGACACAGGCGATCAAGTGTTTTCTACCTGATGGCGGCCTGTCGCCTTTAGGTTCTTGATAGTCCTCTCCGTCGCGCATCATAATTTGGGTCGTGAGTGATTTTTGAAAATTTCAAAAATTAGCGGCGACTTTACACTATCTGAATGGGAGGCTGATCCTGAGTTTGGTGAATGTTGGTGGCGACAAAGGTCGTAGCGGCTTAAATTTCACTGGTCGTTTGGTTCAGCGATGCGTGCAACGTACGCTGGAGCGCGATAACCTACAACTGGCCGCCGTTCCGCTGTGCTAAACAAATTATATCTGGCGACAATCTACGATAGCACCTTGTCGCGACAAGAGAAGACAGGCTACGGTCATTGACGTCAACCCAACTGACGCCGGCTATTGTTTAACTTGTTGAGAAACCAGCGGCGAACAGAATTTTGCTACGTATTTGTTGGTGACAGATGCGATAATTCATGATCTTATAGGCGATTGGACCTGCGCCTAGTGGCGATGGGTACTAAAACGTAGTTCGTAGGTTGTCGCCACAACGTTCGCCTTCTGTGGGACAGGCCCTTTACGAGTTTCGGCCGCACGAGTAACCGACTTTGGATCCGAAATAAAAAAAAACGCGTGCGAAAATTTGATATACGACCTTTGTTATTTCGGATCTTACGTAAAGGGCCTGTCCCACAGAAGGCGATCGTTGTGGCGACAACCTATATATGTTAGAACCTGCCAGAATCGTGTCAGAATCGTAGGTGACCGAAGATCATCTACGTATCTACGACTCTGTCCACGATAGGCTACAACAACGACTTGCTTCCACGCAAACAATAGGCTAACAATAGTTGGTATCCGATAATACAATAGCCTCGACCTTCGCGCATCTCGCGGCTCGACTTCTCTTGTCGCAGCTTAAAATCAACTAAAATATGAACTTGCGCACTGTGGCGATCCTTACGACTGACACAGGCGATCGAGTGTTTTCTACCTGATGGCGGCCTGTCGCCTTTAGGTTCGTGATAGTCCTCTCAGTCGCGCATCATAATTTGGGTCGTGAGAGATTTTTGAAAATTTCAAAAATCCGCGGCGACTGTCTAGAATCTGAATGGGAGGCCGATCATGATTTTGGTGAATGTAGGTGGCGACAAAGGTCGTAGCGGCTTAAATTTCACTGGCCTTTCGGTTCAGCGATGCGTGCAACGTACGCTGGAGCGCGGCAACCTACAACTGGCCGCCGTTCCGCTTTGCTAAACATGTTCTATCTGGCGACAATCTACGATAGTACCTTGCCGCGACAAGAGAAGACAGGCTACGGTCATTGACGTCAACCCAACTGACGCCGGCTATTGTTTAACTTGTTGAGAAACCAGCGGCGAACAGAATTTTGCTACTTATTTGTTGGCGACAGACGCGATAATTCACGATCTTATAGGCGATTGGACCTGCGAATGGTGGCGATGGGTACTAAAAAGTAGTTCGCAGGTTGTCGCCACAATGATCGCCTTCTGTGGGACAGGCCCTTTAGTCTGTAGCGCGACCAAAAGTCGTAAGGTGTCCGGAGGCCTTAATTACACCTTATTGCATTTGGTAATCACTTGCATGGAATTTTATATCTCAATCCTGCATGAAAACGAAAGTGATTACATGCGCTTCCAACCAAAAATTTTCAAGGACACCAACTACAATCCCGAGATATGTTGCCTGTTGCCAAAGTGTACGCAGGCGCGTATCCAGGATTTGGCACCCCCGGGGGGGGGGCCGATAAAAGAGAGAGATCGCTTAAGGACGAAAATAGGTATATATATAATATATATATATATATATATATATATATATTTATATAAATATATATTATGTATAATTATATTGGGCATAAAGTAAACCCTAGTCATGTATTACAAAAAGGTTTCGACAGATCTTGACCTTAGTATAAAATCACGCGTCCTCCTTGGTAACGTATTGCCAACAGAACAAAGAATGATATTTATATTGTGGTGTAATCGTTTTCCTCGGCCCTTTTAATCGTACCTCCTGGGCTTTTATTTTCTAGTACGTACCCATTTTCACCTTGGCTTTCATATATGCAAATATGCAGACACTAATGGTAAAAAAAAAAAAAAAAAACATAACTGATCCTGATTAGAATATAACAATATACATGTATGGAAAGCCTCAAAATGTAGCAAATAAAACACAAACAACAATTCTTTTCGTCTGGAATTAGATTTGATTTATTGGTTTCCGTATGATAACAATAAGAATAATATAAATATTGATAGTAACATGTCAAGTTCTAAAATAGGGCTAAAGCATGAGCGAAGCTAGCCCCGATTACATCAGGCGCGGATCCAAGAAAGTCGAATTGAATGCATTTCGGGGCCCAATTGTCTGGGGACAAAGAGCCGCTTTTGTTCCCAGACAAGTGGGCCCCCGAAATGCATTCAATTCGATTTTCTTCGATCCGCGCCTGTACATCGTTCAGAACAGTTTGTTTTCAATATTCACTGTATGGATAGTATAGATATAATGACTGCTTTGAGGGGAATGGTCGCTTCTAGGACTCTCGGGACCAAAAAATGTGTCCCACAATAACAGCAATATACCGAAGATACACGATGATCTATGCCTGTTACCCTTGTTCGTTGTTTTGGAGGCATGGTGAAAAACGTGACCCCACTTTTAACCAATCAGATTACTAGGTATTCAACATTTAAGAAATGAGGTATGAAATATAATATGCAAACATATATATGCTTTTACACCTTTTAATATGAACCAAATTTCATATAATTTGCCTCTTTTTCCACAAAACAAGAACTACTGAATACCTACACCTTATAAAGTCCACTTGTGGTACAGAAATTTTGATCAAATTTGGGTATAACCCCCCCCCCCCCCCTTAAAGCGGTGCACAAGAAATCGTTGACAGTCAATTCAATTCAATTCAAATCAATTAAAAAATGGTCTATTCATGAAAACATGTGTCGCAGCCAAAGGCTGAATAAAACATGTGTACAATAAATATTACAGTTGACATCAAATAGTTCACATTATAAGGTAAATATATTCATAATAAATTTCAAATAATTAAGTAGACAAATTATAAGATAATTTTTAAACATTAAGAAACATTATTATCAAAAATGACAAATGGAACACAAATTTTACATACACAAAATAATTATCTCTAGACTAAACATGCACTTGCGGATAAATATACACATAAATATCCAGTATAAGAAACGTCCAATTATCTAACAATAAATTATGTACATAATTCCCGAATGTTTTGCTGGCATCAGTTACGTTACACACTTGAACTCAGTTTAAGGGACGGGTCAATCTCAGTTTCCTAAATTGCAGAGGCGCAAATCGCTGAAGGGAGATTATTATTTGCTCGAATTCACAAGAATGGGTCCTTATCATCGTTTTAAACAAATTTAATTTCACATATTAATTACGTACACGTACCATGCGCGTATTCTGGGGGGGGGGTTACGGGCCCGGGCCCCCGGGTGGGACCTCAAAGGGGCGCCAAATTGACCTTAGGGGGCGCCGAATCGAGCAAAATGAAAAGAAGAAGAAAGAAAAAAAAAAAACGGAAATATGTATTCATGACTTAAGCTATTCGCTTCTGAAACCTACCCTACAGCTGATATATGGCCCTATGGTTGGCCGAAGGTCGAAAAACAATTCAACACCCTACCCCCCCCCCCCCCCCTTGACCTTAGGGGCGCCGAATCGAGCAAAATGAAAAGAAAAAAACACACACAAAAACGGAAATATGTATTCATGAGTTGAGCTGATTCACATCTGAAACCTAGCCCTACAGCTGATATATGGCCGTATGGTTGGCCGAAGGTCGAAAAGAAATTCAACACCTACCCCCCCCCCCCCGCTTTTTGCTCTCCCCGTGTAATGGGGAAAAATAGGATGTGCCTCTCTGGATCCACCATGGGGAGGGGGGGGGGCTCCAAAATCAAAATCACATCGGCCCCA